>JAXRKP010000122.1:100000-270000 GCA_037039925.1 Doris montereyensis
CAGACTAAAGAGAAATTCAGCCTTCAAGAAGACCAAATAAACAGTCCATCGGGAAGCAGCCGAGGCGTCGCGGTGTGAGAAATTGGATGCGATACGGCTTTTAGTAAGTAATGCCTCCCCTACATGCGCAATTCGTACCAAAGATCAACCTTTGGTGGCTAAACCAACGGTGGGTTTGTCTTTTTTTTTAACCCACACACGGCATAGTTCTGCTATAGTTTTACGTGTGCATCAGCCTTAACAAACAACAACTAAAAAAGAATGGGCCCTCCACCATCGTGTCTGTATCGGTCTATACTTTCTTAACTTAAGTCAAAATGTTTATTTACAGGAGGTATAAAGTAATTCTACACCCAGCCGATTTGTGAAGATAGATTCGAGGAGCATTACGTTTGCAATTCCAATATTTTTAAATCCCAGTCCCGCACCAAGGGTTGAACCCACCAAAATCAGACACTAGTTGATTTTAATCAACCGTTGGTGAGACCATTGGTTTCCTCACACCCGTTATGGTTGGTCGTTTTAAAAAAAATTGGCAGACCTTTGGTGCGAATTGAGCGTGTATGGAAGGTGGTGGGTGGAGGGGGGGCATAAAAAGCGTGGGAAGCTCAGTCGATAGAACGTCGGACTACCACCTAGAAGGCCCCAGTTCGATTCCAAGCCGAGGGACATTTTTATGGCTCTCCTATCGACCCAGCTGCGAAATGGGCAGCTAGGTCCATTCAGACTGGGCGAAAGTACAGCCGACGTGGAAAGCAATGGCAAACTAACTATTTAGATAGTTCACATTGCCACATATCTCTGTTGTTTACGTTATTTATCTTTTTTTGAATATTGCTAATATATCTAGATCTATAGTCATCTTCTTTGTCAAACTACTATCGGGACATATTTCGTTCCTTAACATCATTGTCTTTTTCTTTCTTTCTTTCTCCTTTATGTTTTTCTTCTGACATCACATTGTGTGATGCCGGAGGTATTACTTAGATCTAGATTCTAAATATTTCTCGTTTGTTGTCTGACGAAGGGTTATACCTGAAACGTCACGTGTTTGTTCTGTCTTTATTAGTGGAGTTGTCACTTATTGTCATATTTCGCCTTTGACTTCACCCCACTGTGGCTCCTTCGTATTATTCACATTATGCCGTCTGCCTAGTAAAATGAGGACTCTACTATTCTTAATTACCTTACGTTCACCTCTGAGTATGGGACTTACGTTAGTATATCTCTGTCAATGCCCGTTTTCACACATGACTAGCTGCTGTAAGTGGTTTTATCAAGAGCATCCCCACCCTCCTGTGGCAGCGAGTAGCTTCAAGCGCGATAAAGAATTAGGTTTGATACTTCAAAAGTTACAAGCGACGCTACAAATCCCAGGCGCGGCTGTACACGCCTTCACTAATTTTGTCAACAAGACTTTGTGAGAAATATTACTAGCGTGTGTTTCTAACGCTGGCTTTTTTTTTAGTGGCTAGCATCCTCTCTAATCTCTACCTAAATTTGAATTAAGTATGTGGCCCACTTTCTATCAAGTAATGATGGTGTAAGGTATTATGGGGATTTCTGTTGCAGCAACAATAACATAACATAAGTATTAAATAAAAAGGTATGGGTACTTAAATAAAACAGAGAAAGAAAGGGAAAAAAGAGAGAAAGAAAGTATGAGGGAGGGAAGGGCAGAGACAGAAAGAGAGAGAGAGAGAGAGAGAGAGAGAGAGAGAGAGAGAGAGAGAGAGAGAGAGAGAGAGAGAGAGAGAGAGAGAGAGAGAGAGAGAGAGAGAGAGAGAGAGAGAGAGAGAGAGAGAGAGAGAGAGAGAGAGAGAGAGAGAGAGAGAGAGAGAGAGAGAGAGAGAGAGAGAGAGAGAGAGAGAGAGGGGATTTTGATGGATTTATATTAAATCAATATTATTGATAAAATAATAAATAACTCTACATAATTCACCACTGTCCATTTCTCTGCTAATTTCTACGGCTTTTCTGTTTGCATATCTCTAAAGCTAGCCTTTTCTAGCGTCTACCGCTTTTTATTAGATGGTCTATGTGTTAGCCTATCTTTAAATTTTATTAGATGGTCTATGTGTTAGCCTATCTCAATCTGACAAAAGTTGAATCGTAAATTAATCTAGAACTAGATCTAGATCTAGATCTAGATCTAGACGATCTTTGTTTTAACTAAACGACGGATATCAGATATCTAGATCTAGATCAATCTCTACCTAGAAATCTAGCTCTATCTATTTAACACAGCCCCCCAAAAACCCAACTAAATAGATCTAGATAGATCTTAGCGCGCACTTAGCAAACCTTTGTGAATTCGGCCCATTGTCAAATGTCAATACCAAAAAGAAAACTTACCTTTGTACTGGAAGGCCCATCTACCTTTTGGGCTAGAGATGGTGCCAAGTAGAGAAAAAAGCTCAAGAACAACCACAGCTTAGTTGCCTTGATAAAAAGCTGCATCTTGACGATCTTTACACAAAAGTCTTTTTCAACACTGATATCAAGAGTAAGATTGCCAATAGAAGTGGGAAAAGATCTGGCTTAGAACAACTCAGGACATACAATCTTGACAAACTCGGCTTTGTCTTCTCAGAAAACGATTCCGACTGTCAGATGATGTCTAACTTAAATCGCCTGCCGGCATCTGTATTTATAGGCCTATCCATCGAGTTGACCCGATTCTTCTTCGCACGCAGTGTTTACGTCCCATGCACAAGGCCGGACGCTCAAGTGGGGAAATCCGGAAAGCAGACGCAGCGGTTGCATCCACCCCTTTTCAATGGGGTTGATACTACATTGATAGTAAGAAATATTTCCTGTGATTCATCTCAAAACAGTACTGTTGTACACTTATCGTGCCACCAAGGAGTGTAGAGACTAAATGAAGAGTAACGAAAACTAAACATATGGACAGTTTAGACCCTAATTGAAAGTATTTTGATTTCTGCCCACATGCCAATCCCATTCCCCCTTGTTGCAATAATGAAAATGATCCAATTCCTGCTGCGAGTTATAGAACACATGCCAAGCCTAGCGTGAGTTGCTCTTTTCTTTTTTCTTTTCTTTCGTTCGTTTTCCTAGCTGTGAAAATTCGGTCATGACGTAGATCCATTTTAAATAAATACAACTGGAGCTCATTAAAACTGTATTGGACGAATCGTGCACCCCTGATGTCAAACTGGAAGCGTAGATTTAATTTTAGCTTTTGGAGTTTGACATGTACCGGTTCCGGGTTAAGTTGTAAATCAATTACATATATTGTGATGGTCAAGTAGATGATTCCTCGACTGACCTTTCGTCGACACTCAGTTTGAAAAAAATGAAGCAATACCCAACATGGTAAGGTTTCATCATTTGTCATGGCACTTGATCTCACCTCAAGTTACATGCCTTGTATGAAAGTAAAATAATTAGTTTTTTTTCACAATGTATGATTGCCTTTTTATTGTATTCCCATGTCTGCATTGCATCATTTGCTTGCAGAGTTGAATTTGCTTAAATGTTATTTTGGTACATGTTGGTGCGTTTGTGTCAATGCTCAGACCTACTGGTTCCAAGTAGCCTTGTTTACAAACTTAAAACTTTAGGGGGGTGGGGGATTGGGGGGGTTACATTTACAACATATTTGCAATATTAAGATTGTAAGCACTTATATTATAATGAACGGTGGGATCAAAATTAAAAATGCCTCACTCATAAATTGTGACATCACGAGAAATACAAATAAGCCATCACAAACAGTGCAAACGCACAAAATACTCAAGTAAAGAGAAGGTATGAATGGTGAACATAAAACAAAATTGGAAACTGGTCTACGGCTCTTACTTTGAATGCATAAGTAGGCCTGTCTGTAAACATACATTCCATCATAGGTTTCTCTTGTTTCTTTGGAAAAAACGCTCCAGGTTCCATCATTCCTGAGTGACAGGATTTCGTGGGTAGCTCAAGTTATGGCCTACTAATTTCAATGCCTTTGTGGGGAACACTAGGGGATTTCCCTCCTGTTACCCATGGTGCTTGAACTAACTCGGAAAACAAGGGTACCGGTAGCAAATAAATATGATGCAGACTTTTGCAAAGCAGGATCAAATTCAAGACGAATAAATGAATATTTATTTCGTTTTCGTGGAATATCGTTTGTGCATACCATATCAAGAGGTTGATGGGGTTATTTTGTAAACACATCATTGTACATACATTACTTTTCCCTACAAATTTAACATAACATATGTAATGAGGTAGGCAAATATGTTCATTTTTTTCGATTGTAAGCTGATCTTTCCTTGTATAGATTTGTATCATCTATCTAGACCAAATTACTTTATAAGCTTATAAATATATGTTTGAGCGACCCGATGTCCCACAGGGCGACCAGGAAAATGGACACTCTTGTTTTCCTTAATAACAACTGTATTTTTATACCAATTTCCTTGAAACTTTACAGATGTAGAAAGTAGCCATGTGGACAAAAGATGTTCAAATTTCAAGTTCGGGTCTTTCTGATTTCTAAAGAAAACACGCTATGCGCAGATTTATTCATTACTCTAACAGAAGTAGATGTTTGATCGGATTCAATGTCAACATTGAAATTTGACTCATCCAGACGATAAAAAGTTTAATATTTTATCAAATTCTTTTTCATATTCTTTTCCAAAATTTGACGAATACACATATTTTTTTTATTTCAAAAAGTATATTTATTTTTATTGGGTAAAATGCCTAAGGTGATTCTGGCGTGGCTGGGGGACAAGTTTCAGATCTGGGTGATCAGCCGCAAAATCACGTTTCAATGGTACCCTCCCACACAGCCCAAACCTAAACCGTTTGGATTTCTTTTGGCCATCTAGTGGAAAGAACTTGAGTACTGGTACCAAATCCTTCCAAACTACATCTAGATTTGTTTGAAAACATGAAATTGACTAAGATTGTCAAGGTATACACTTAGATAGGGAAGCCTTCGTGTGCTTGAAGATGAAGATAACGGTAAGGATGTCGTCAACGACGATGCTCATGATGATGACGATGATGGTGATGGCGGGGATAATGATGATGATGATGATGATGAAAAGTGTAATGATGATAATATTACGACGGTAACAATTAAATGATGGTGATGCATCCTTCTAGATTCATCAAACTTCAAACACACTCGAAACACAAAAGTGGACGACGAAACAGATAGAGTGGTGTAAAGTGTTTCGCTCAACAAGTGTGTAAGTGGAAACAATAAAAATAGACGTATAATGTTATACTTATTGTAAATATAAGTATAAGATTAGGTTGCTTTACCTCACAGGGGCATTTGTCATCGGTTAACTCAACCTGCAGAGACGTCTGCACACAACACAACGATAAAAAAACATTCTTGCTTTTTTTATTTACTTACGCATTTAATTACTTTGTTTCCTTACTTACTGACTCACAAAATGACCTGTTTACTTACTCTTGCCTTATTTATTCATTTATTTACTAACATACCGACTGATTTACTTACATTCCTCCTGACTTACGTTATGATTATTTACTTACTTACTTACTTACTCACTCACTCACTCACTCACTCACTCACTCACTCACTCACTCACTTACTTATTCACTTACCTACTTACCTACTTACCTACTTGCCTACTTACTTACTGCTCTTAACACCGGATGGCATGTAGGGCAGCAACGAAGCTTTTCCGCTTTTGTCTGTTCTGGGTCTTCTTTTGGATGGCGTTCCATGTCTCTTTCCATGTCTTCTTTTGGATGGTGTTCCATGTCTCTTTCCATGTCTTCTTTTGGATGGCGTTCCATGTCTCTTTCCATGTCTTCTTTTGATGGTGTTCCATGTCTCTTTCCATGTCTTCATTTGGATGGTGTTCCATGTCTCTTTCCATGTTTTCTTTTTGATGGCGTTCCATGTCTCTTTCCATGTCTTTTTTAGGTGGTGTTCCATGTCTCTTTCCATGTCTTCTTTTAGGTGGTGTTCCATGTCTCTTTCCATGTCTTCTTTTGATGGTGTTCCTTGTCTCTGTTCCATGTCTCTTTCTTCTTTTTGGATGGTGTTCCATGTCTCTTTCCATGTCTTCTTTTGGATGGTGTTCCATGTCTCTTTCCATGTCTTCTTTTGATGATGTGTCTTTCCATGTCTTTTTTGGATAGTTTCCATGTCTCTTTCCATGTCTTCTTTTGGATGATGTTCCATGTCTTTTTTGGATAGTATTCTTTGTCTCTTTCAAGTCTTCTTTTGGATAGTGTTCCATGTCTCTTTCCATGCCTTTATTTGGATGATGTTCCTTGTCTCTTTCCAAGTCTTCTTTTTGGATAGTATTCCTTGTCTCTTTCATGTCTTCTTTTGGATAGTGTTCCATGTCTCTTTCCATGTCTTCTTTTGGATGATGTTCCATGTCTCTTTCCAAGTCTTCTTTTGGATGGTGTTCCATGTCTCTTTCCATGTCTTCTTTTGGATGGTGGTGTTCCATGTCTCTTTCCATGCCCATGTATACCTTCTATGTTTCTGTATGGGGGAAAGGGAGGGAGGGAGGAAGGATTGTGAGTGAATGAGTGTGTGCGTGTGTTTGTGTGTGTGTGTGTGTGTGTGTGTGTTTGTGCGTGTGTTATGGTGGCTGTGGAGGTGGTAGAATGCCCCCCCCCCC
Source organism: Doris montereyensis (assembly GCA_037039925.1). Lineage (NCBI taxonomy): Eukaryota > Metazoa > Mollusca > Gastropoda > Nudibranchia > Dorididae > Doris > Doris montereyensis. The sequence continues at coordinate 106,639 of JAXRKP010000122.1, forward strand.
AAAAAAAAAAAACCCAACAAAACCACACACCCAATTTAGCTTGATCAAGCCATAAAGAAAGATAATGTTTATGTTCTGCTGGTGACATGAAGCAAACAGACCAAAGTATCAACTTTTTTTCTCTCAAGTTCTCTGTGCAAGAGTTGAAGCAAATCATCAAAGAATGGAATTATATAACAGATCGCCCTTTCTGCCTATGAATGTCATTTATGTGCAAGCAATAATATAACGATGATCATTTGGTCTTTTAGGATGTACATTGCATTAATTAAAATGACAACTGTCTTTTGTGATTCGTAGGAAGCTGTGACGGAACAGAAGAATGTAGGGAGGCTTTTATAGAAATATGTTTACCTGCTCTGAAATAACAGCACATGTATAGTATCTAAAGTGGCCATACAAATCTCAGGCGGATAACATATTGTAACATGCCTGTTTTGGGGATAGAATGGACATAACTCTCAAAGACTTTCTTGTTTTACAGTTTACAACTACCTAAACGTAGAATTCGAGCTACGTCTCCAGCAACAGCTACGTGTCCAACAGCTACGTGTCCAACAGCTACGTGTCCAACAACTATGTGTATAACAACTATGTGTATAACAACTATGTGTATAACAACTACGTGTATAACAACTATGTGTATAACAACTAAGTGTATAACAACTACGTGTACAACACCTACATGTATAACAACTCCATGTACAACAACTACGTGTATAACAACTATGTATAACAACTACAACTATGTGTATAACAACAACTATGTGTATAACAACTACGTGTATAACAACTACTTGTATAACAACTATGTGTATAACAACTACGTGTGTATAACAACTACGTGTATAACAACTACGTGTATAACAACTACGTGTATAACAACTATGTGTATAACAACTACGTGTATAACAACTATGTGTATAACAACAACTATGTGTATAACAACTACGTGTACAACAACTATGTGTGTATAACAACTATGTGTATAACAACTATGTGTATAACAACTATGTGTATAACAACTACGTGTATAACAACTATGTGTATAACAACTATGTATAACAACTACGTGTATAACAACAACTATGTGTATAACAACTACGTGTACTAACAACTATACAACAACTATGTGTATAACAACTATGTGTATAACAACTATGTGTACAACAACTATGTATAACAATGTGTATAACAACTATGTGTATAACAACTACGTGTATAACAACTATGTGTATAACAACTATGTGTATAACAACTATGTGTATAACAACTACGTGTACAACAACTAACAACTATGTGTATAACAACTATGTGTATAACAACTACAACAACGTGTATAACAACTACGTGTATAACAACTATGTGTATAACAACTACGTGTACAACAACTACGTGTATAACAACTACGTGTATAACAACTACGTGTATAACAACTATGTGTATAACAACTACGTGTATAACAACTACGTGTCCAACAACTACGTGTATAACAACTACGTGTATAACAACCCATGTACAACAACTATGTATAACAACTGTATAACAACTACGTGTATAACAAACTACAACAACTATGTGTATAACAACTATGTGTATAACAACGTGTATAACAACTACGTGTATAACAACTACGTGTACAACAACTATGTGTATAACAACTATGTGTATCGAACAACTAGTGTACAACAACTACGTGTCCAGTTACTACGTGTCCAGGATACATAATTTGTTAATATGAATATATATGACGTATAAAAAAGGCGTACATATCACAATAAATCATTGTAATTATTTCTAAAACTTTTGCTTCGGGCAAAGTCTTTTTGTGTATACATTACGTAATCTGCATGCATCAGCTAAATTCCTTTAAAGTTGTTTCTGTCCAGAGCCGATCATAATATTTTTGAGTTACTGGCAATGCTTCGAGTTTGACCACGTTTGCGACACTTTTTGTTAGCTGAGCTACTGCTACATACTTTAATAGATTAGCAAGACGAAGATATTCTGTAATATTCGAGCGATAGTTTGAAATCATCATCAGCATTGCCTAATCACCCTACACCAGAGTATAGGCCACGAATAATGGACTTCCACTTTTTCCCATCTTGGGAAACTCTTGATAAGTCCCTCCACAAAAGTTTTCTACTCCAGGTCTTAGAGGGGCTCAAGGTCTCACACCCATATAACAATACCGATTTGACATTGGAGTTAAAACGTCTAATATTTGTTTCCATATCTTGTTTAAGTTCCTGGATGCTGTTCTTGATTTTCCTATTCTTGTCTTGATATCTGCTGTAGTTACCCCTACATTATGTACTACACTGCCAAGATAGGAAAGTTTTCCACTATTTCCAGAGGCTTACTGTCCATGGTGATTGGTTCAGAGCTTGCTGTTTTCACTTTAAGTGTCTTTGATTTTTTGGGATGGATTTTGGGGCTAATAGAATTGGATAATTCCGGAAGATTTGTCCCTTTACTCTGCATCTACTGGTGCTTGTGTGATCATAATGCCAGGTCGTCAGCAAAATCAAGATCATCTAGATGGGTCTATAATGTCCACTGAATGCCATTTCTTCTCCCTGCTGTTGTGTATTTCATAAGTCAGTCAATTGCCAGAATAAAGAGGAATAGTCATAATAGGCAACCGTGTCTTATACCTGTTTTTATCTCAAAGCTGTATGTAAGTTGTCCATCGTGTAAAATCCTGCAATTAGTGCCATTGTACATCTTTTTTTGTTAGGTTGACTGTTTTCTGGGGTATACCATAATGCCTCATGATTTTTCATAAGGAGGCCCTATCAACACTATCAAATGCCTTCTCATAATCAACAAAATTTATTATCAATGATGAATTCCATTCAACACACTGTTCAATGATGATTCTTAAGGTTGAAATCTGGTCTGTACAAAAGGTTGTTTTTTTCCCGGAAGCCTGCATGCTGGTCTCTGATGTGTTTATTTGTGGCATCCTTGGTTCTTTCCAATAAAACTCTATTAAAAATATTACTTGGTATGGAGAGGACAGTCATTCCTCTGTAATATTGCAGTTGATAAAATTCCTTTCTTCGGAAGTTTTACGAGATATTCTTCTTTCCAATCTGTTGGGAACTGCTCTTCATTCCACACCTTTTCAAACGATCCATGTAAAATATTAACTGTTGTAGGTATGTCTGTCTTCAATGCCTCTGGTGGTATAGAATCTGGGCCTGCTACCTTATGTAAATGTAGTTTAGCTATAGCCTGGCAATTTCTGCTCGTTTTGGTGGTCCACAGCTGATAGAAAGATCTCTTCTTGTAGACATGACGTCTAGTAGGTTTTCCGGGGTTGCCTGTTTAGTAGATGATCACAATGTTCCACCCATCTTCTTTTCTGTGCTTTCTTGTCAAAAACGGTGTTGTCATTGATATTCTTCACTGGTGCAGTTGTTCACAACGACCTTTACCTGCTAATAGTTTTGCTGTTTGGTATAATATCCTCGTATCCAGTATGTGCTGCTTTTTCGGCTCTTTCTGCAAGTTCCATGACAAACTTGTTCTTGTCCATCTTGATTTTGAAATGCTTTATTATTAAAATTTGATAAAGTAAGCTTATCGATCTCTTTTAAGAACATGACATTAGATGATCTTAGAAACTCTGCTTAACATGTAAATATATGTATCAATAAGTTCATTAAAATATCCAAGTGTCAATCCTGAAGGCATTTGAAAGCATAACATACAATTTGTGAATTATTTCTGTGCTTAGCAGGGAGCCAGTGAGTGAAGAGTATGCAAAACTGGTCTTACGGGCTTCTTTCAAATGTGACCAATCGAGCTGCTTCATTTTGTATTTTCTCAAGTATGTCAGTTGCGTATTTAAGACAGCCTGCAAAAAGTGCGTTGTGATATTCATTTCTTCTTTAAATGAACGAAGAAACTAGCAATTTCGTTGTTTCGCTATCTAAGATTGATCTAATGTTGAACATTGGTCTCAGAAGGTAATTGTAACTTTTTAAAACTTTGCTGATTAAAGGTTATATAGTAAGATTGCTATCAAAATATACACTTAAGTCACGGACAGGATCATCTGAAATGGATGTTTTCCTATCAGCCACAGTTATGGTTTGAGATGTAATGTTAACTTTTTTTGACTTTTTTCTTAAACCTTATAATCTCAGTCTTGTCTTCATTAAGTTTCAGTTTGTCCCTTCACATCCAACCTATGATTGCATTGACGTAAGATGCAATCGTTTTTATAACAACATGCTCATCGATTTTATTAGATTGGGATAGTACGCAATTGAGTGTCATATCCGCACATGCGAATATGAAAATTAAAAGATGAAATCACATCTCCAAGAGATTTGGTAAAATGTATACATCAAGGAGAATGTATACATCTAATAGAATGTATACATCAATGGTTCTAAGTAGAATGTATACATCAATGGTTCTAAGTAGAATGTATACATCAATGGTTCTGAGTAGAATGTATACATCAATGGTTTTAAGACTGACCCTAGAATGAGAAAGCCAAATTGTTACAAAGGTTTGCTAAGTAGGTTGAATTTTCAATAGTTCTAAGTAGAATGCAATGATTCATAGAATGTATACATCAAAACACAAACATGTATACATCAAATGGTATACATCAATGGTTTTAAGACTGATTCAAATTTTAAAATACTATTGATATGGAGCTTTTAAAATCTATAATTTAAAATATTTGTATGTTGGATGAATGTGCATTGTTCTTATTGATTAATGTATGTTCAATCATTTTTAAAACACCATGATTGTATTACGATGTATGGGGCATTTAAAGGTCAAATGACTTATAATAGCCTCTGAAAAGACATGACATGATATGATATATTTTCCAGTCTTTAAATCAGAATTTCTTGGTCGATTGTATCAAACGCTGCCCTCAAATCAAGTAATATCAATATAAGATGGGGGTCTGTTCAGCATTATTTACACTTTCATTATACACTCTTAACAGCGCACTCTCAGTACTGTGGCAAGGTATATATGCAGATTTGAAATTTACAATAAAAGTTGTTTTGTTCTACATAAGTGTGTACTCTAGACGCAACCACTGTTTTCAATTATTTTGGATACTAATAACGTTAAGTTAAATACGGTTCGATAGTTCTTGAGTTGTTCTTTATCCATGTGAGAGGTTTCTTCAGAAGGTGAAACAACAGCTTTCTTGAGGTTGCTAGGCATTTCATGTCAGATGTCGCCACCAAACTCCTCTTCACGCTGTGTGTGATAGCTGGAACGGGTACGCTTAGAGCCCGAAGAGACAAGCCAAGCCAATGGGGATAGTAGGATCCAAGTGAAAGGGGACTTCCGGTTTGGTTACCGAGCAGGACAGACATGGGTTTGCGAGCTCTCGCCCTTTTTATGATTTCAAGTTTATTTTGAGGTTGAACGACATCAATATGCCAGTTAGCGGACTTCCGACGATTCTGGAATGTCTCATCAACAGCATTTTAGAGGAATCTCACCTCTCCTCCTTCATGGGTAGCTGGAAATAAAGAGCGCACTACTCTCGTCTTTCGATTTGATGGCATGGAGATGGCCGACATGAGTGTGTGGACGGGTCATCATTCAACTCCTGAGCCAGCTTCAGACGGAAGTCGCCGAGCCAAGAAGACGAGGCAACTTTAAAAAACAACAACACCATACAAGAGTAGCAAACGAAGACAGCAACAACATCTAAGAACATGGACTTCATATTGAAAATAAAGAAATTCAAAGTGCTGACATTCAACAAACAAACAAACAACAGTACGGCCTTAATCCAGAGTAACGACAGTGCTTTCCATTTATTCAGCGTGTCAGCCGTAACATCGCTCCTTGACGACACATCTACGAGCACGGATTTTATTGAAAACAAAGAAAATGGACGTGCTGACATTCAACAAACAAACAACAACAATACGGACTCAATTCAGAGTAACAACAATGATATCCATTTATTCAGCGTGTCAGCCGTAACATCGGCCCTTGATGGCCGGAAATACAATCAGTAAATCAAACAACCTAGACGACACAGCGACAGATACGAAACACACCGAGAAGAAGATAGATCTACACATTTCTGACACCTCTGTTACGTCAGACAGTGAGACCGAATATGACAAAGAAAGCTCTCGCACAAGTGAGGAAAATTCATCCATGGAAAACCAACAAGGTGGTAACAGTAATCAAACACGCTTTGCTGACAGTGACATGATCAAACAACTTCACTGTGATAAAATAAGCGTCCAGATCTTCAAAATCACGGAAGACACAGGGAAGAATATTACACAACCAGATCGCAACAAGGACATTTTAAAGCTCGTGTTAGACACATTTCAAACGACACATGTTATTCTTGCAGAGACTGATGATCTCATTATTGAGCATTGCGTTACCAATCAAAGGATAAGAAACTTCGTAGTCAAGAACAGCGAAGACGACAGCCCATATGCGAAAATGCTTCAACGACATCTGCTTAATTGGCAAGACCAGACGATTTGGATTATGGAGGACTGCGACTATGGAGACCACGTGCACAATATTCTGACATTGCTACCCCATTTTAAAAGCTTGATCTTCAAAACATTGCATCTATAATCTATAGAAAGCAAGACAGAGACGAAACAAGTTCTGGAACACATGACTTGTATAGCCAATAATATGCATACCTTTCCATGTTAACATTTTCTTAATAATGTTTTGTAATTCTCAGATAATTATCAATTTGCCATGGTTTGATTGCTGATTCCTCACTTGGATGTCATTGCTGTTTGCCCTTTATTTGCATATTTGTGAATGTATTCATTCAAAGCAAGTTCGACTTTGATAGAGATGCATTGATGATGTTTCAAGAATTATTGTATCTATTTTCATCTTAAATACTTGAATATCTGAAATAATGCCTTCACTTGATGTTTTGATGAAATTTTAATAAATGTAACACACACACACAAAAGATTATAAAAAATTATTTTTTTTAAAAACGACCACTAAATAAAATTTTTTAAAATCTTTAAAAAAGGATCCAAGTGAGGGTAGTAATTTTTAGGATGATTTCAATTTCGAACGAACTTCCGCTTCAGTGATGGGAACGAGGGAATCTAATTTGATTTTTTTATACGGGGAAAGATTCTTCAGAAAATGCCAGGACAGGACAGGACATCCCGGAGAAAGATCATCTCGGGAAACTGAGCCCATACACCGAAAGATAGAATGAAACTGATAAAGAAAGAAAGACATGTACTAGGTGTGACTGGCATACTAGCGTTGTCAATGTGATTTCTAACCGTGCCATGTTGATATTGGTGTCGAACAATTCTGTTTGCCATCATAATCCCTTTGGGTAGTTATATGATAGCAGCTTTACTTCCTTGATGTATGACCTTTGGTGAGATCATTAAGAGGTTGAAAAAAATATTTTAGCTTTAAGTATCATCATCATCATCATCTTCATCATCACCATCATCATTATCATCATCATCATCATCATCATCATCATCACCATCCTCATTACCATCATCATCATCAAACATCATCGTTGTCAATTCATCCACCATGATCACCACTATTATGACTGTCATCGATGTTGTCAATGTCAATGTCATGTTGATAATTGAGTTATATTGTTATATTATTATGTTAAAATTAATGAATTACTAGTAATGTACAGGTAAATGTTTCATAATATTTATAGTTTATACTTATTCTACGTGGCATGTATTCACTGTAACAAAAACAAATTTCCATTCGTGGATAAAATAATGCATTCAAGTCTATTCAATTCAATTCAATTCAATTGTTCTTCAGTGGTACTAGTTTACAAGTGCTCGTACCTTCGTGTCAAGGTCACTCTCGATGACTTACTTGCTCTACTTCTAATGCGTATATTATTATTTTGTGTTAATCACGCAACGCCGCCAATCGGCAAACTAATCAGACGGTCAAAATATTAATGGACGGAATTGACGTGTCCTAGTTCCGTCATTAAACCATTTGTTCACGTAGAAGAAGATGAGTCTGTGTGTATGTATGTGTCTGTGTATGTGTATGCGTGTGTGTGTGTGTGCGAGTGTGTGTGTGTGTCTGTCTGTCTGTCTGTCTGTGTGTGATTATTTTCATTGGTCATTTATTGCTTCATTCATGTTTTGTTGGGTTAATGACTTCTTGAGAAATGACGCAGATTATAAGTTCCTGGTAGAAGATCCGTATTATTGGTGTCGTTGGTTCATTCACAAAATAATGTTGAAAGGGGGAAATTACGTCAGTTCCCATCTAGGCAAATCCCATTTTCGTTATGAGTAATGTCGTTGTCTGCGTTTGTTTATGTATCTCAAGCACATGTGACTAATAAACATTGACACAGCTCAATTGGTGCTAGGCGGTGCTGATGGCACAAGTTGACCAATAAACAGTGTGCCCATGTAATGGCAGTGACATGGGTTGGAGCAATTTTCCCCACTTACCCAGGTGCAAATGGGCACAAGCACTAGCTTGGGAGTAAAAACCTGCGTCAAACTAGCGTCCTGGCCAGGAGGTGATTATTGTCCCCTGTTCCGCTTCACGCTATAAAAACCGGATAAGCTCCGGCTCTATGGACCTTAATGGCCTTGAAGGAACTTTACTTTTCCTTTAATACTTAGCGTACCAGGAAAAGCGTATGCCAGGATATTAGAAATGAGACTAAGGAAAATAGAACAGGATCAGATTCAAGAACATTCGAGTGGATCTAGACCAGGAAAAGTGTACAAGACCACATATTTACACTAACACTTTTCGTACAGCTGTTTTGAATTTCTCCCATGAGATGTTATCTACATCTTCAGCTGGATTACTTATTATTCTTAACTACTTGATCTGTACTCCTTGTTTCACATGTTCTGTAGGGATTTTGCAATTGCTGAAAACACGTTCTCCATGTTTCCATGATTTCGCTGTATCCCTTTACTGTTTCTCCTTGGTATTCTTAAATTGTCTAAATGGGCATGCTTTGTCTTTCTCATGCTCTGCATTGCTCCCCATAGCAGCTTTTAATTTATTTGGTAGCTGTTGTCCAAACTCTTCCTCCGTTCTTGTTTTTGCTTTTCTTTCTCTTCCTCTTTGGTGACCGGTTTTTCCACTCAAATAATCTATCCTATCTTCGATTGGTTTTTTCCCCACTCAAATAATCTATCCTATCTTCTGGCACTCTTCGTTTGAAAAAATCTATCCTATCTTCTGGCCTCTTCGTTTGCAAGTATTTATTCCAGGCATTCTTCTTTTCTTTGATTTTAGTTTTTACATTTTAATTTATCCATTCTGTTCTTTTCCTATCTCCTTTAATTTGTTTCTAACACAGATCGTTTCAGTGTAACTGAAGACTGTTTCCTTATGCAGTTACCACTTTTACATCTACTCCTGAGAAGATTAGTATGATTTGGTCTTACATTTTCTAATCCTTATCCTTTTTTCTGTGACAGTCAAAATATCTACTTTGAACTTTTGCAATTCTTCAGCTAATTCTAATTCTTTTCCATTCTTTCATGTTCTAAAAAATCACAGTCCGTGTTCGTTTCCAGACTCGTCTTCTTAAGGTCAATCCGAATCTTTGTGTCTCTGAAACGTTTGGTTTTGGACAAAACTGTTGTTTAACCCACTGTACCCTAGGTAGGTTGTGAGGCTACCACCTGAGGCCCATATTGGGCCTTGTTTGTACCACACCGGCGTCGGGCCCGACGGTCAGACCCGACTCGACGTTTTTTTTGCCGGCTGTGCCACCTATACCGCCAGCGGAAGCCGACGGTCAGACAACACAGGCATTTGTACTTTTGTAGAAAATGGCGTGTAGCAGGAGAAGAAAATTGTTGTTGTTGCTAAGAAGAAGGATACGAAGGCACAATAGTGACAATAGCTCATCAAAACGATTTTGGTCCATCCCATACAACAAAAGCGGAAATCTCTTGGTGAGTTTCACCACCTATATCCTCTGTTGTGATGAAGCGGGTCTTTCTTGTTGTAAATAGACGATCGATGCTGTACGCAAAGAATCAATGCTTCGTCATCCATTGTCAACCGACCAAGTTCTGAGAAATGCATCCTCCAGTCCACCGTACCGCTTGTTGATTGCTCTACCTGAGGGGTTTATTATTTTTGCCTGGTATCTTTGAACGAAAGGATTCTAAGCCTTATAACAATTGTGTGTATCCTGTTATACGCGTGTTCTTATACTTATACTTATAGGAAAGCGAAGAAAACAAAATCTTGTTTGAATTTTTTTTCCCCGTTGTATAGTTGTAGTGGAATATATTTGGGTCTTGTTATTTGCACAATGATGATTCATTGTGTTATCTAACCTGTCTAAAACGGAATCGCAAAGCAGCGGACATATTTTTTTTCCGTTTAAGACAGGTTTCCGTTTTACTAGACTGTTTTCACTGTAGATAGTGGAAACTAAATAATAAAATTTATAAATTTATAATTCGATGTACAACATATAATAATATATACCGTGATTAAAAACAATATGCCATAAATATAATAAATTCACATGACGTGTATGCAAAGCAAAGGCACACAAGAGTAGGCCTACGTATACGGTACCGGTACATCAAGTGTGACCTGCAAAGAAAAGGTACACAAGCAAGAGTAGGCTTATGTATATGGTTTTGTACATCAAGTGTGACATGCAAAGAAAAGGTACACAAGAGTAGGCTCTACGTGATACGGTACATCAAGTGTGACATGCAAAGAAAAGGTACACAAGAGTAGGCCTCACGTATACGGTACCGGTACATCAAGTGTGACATGCAAAGAAAAGGTACACAAGAGTAGGCCTACGTATACGGTACCGGTACATCAAGTGTGACATGCAAAGAAAAGGTACACAAGAGTAGGCCTACGTGTACGGTACCGGTACATCAAGTGTGACATGCAAAGAAAAGGTACACAAGAGTAGGCCTATGCACCGGTACATCAAGTGTGACACAAAGAAAAGGTACACAAGAGTACATCAAGTGTGACATGCAAAGAAAAGGTACACAAGAGTAGGCCTACGTATATGGTAACGGTACATCAAGTGTGACATGCAAAGAAAAGGTACACAAGAGTAGGCCTACGATATGGTACCCGGTACATCAATGTGACATGCAAAGAAAAGGTACACAAGAGTAGGCCTACGTATATGGTAACGGTACATCAATGTGACATGCAAAGAAAAGGTACACAAGAGTAGGCCTACGTATACAGTACCGGTACATCAATGTGACATGCAAAGAAAAGGTACACAAGAGTAGGCCTACGATACAGTAACGGTACATCAATGTGACATGCAAAGAAAAGGTACACAAGAGTATACGATAACGGTACATCAAGTGTGACCTGCAAAGAAAAGGTACACAAGCAAGAGTAGGCTTATGTATATGGTACCAACATCAAGTGTGACATGCAAAGAAAAGGTACACAACGGTACATCAAGTGTGACATGCAAAGACAAGGTACACAAGAGTAGGCCTACGATACGGTACCGGCACATCAAGTGTGACATGCAAAGAAAAGGTACACAAGAGTATCAAGTGTGTACATCAAGTGTGACATGCAAAGAAAAGGTACACAAGAGTAGGCCTGCGCGTACGGTACTGGTACATAAAGTGTGACAGGAAAATCTTTACGTTATAAGTCTGAGTGTGATATTTTGATTCTTTTGTTTTGGTTTTGTTGATGGCGATTTCCTTGTCGATGGACCACTCTTGGGTTGTTTTTGCCTTTCACCAACTTTCCTTTCTTCATCGCTTTCATTCTTTGTGGGTAGGTAGGTTGGTCCGCCCCCCCCCCCATCATTCCCTGAGATCATCGCTTTTGGGGGATATGGGTAAATTCATTAAACTTGTTACTGTTTTATTCTTTTCTTTGTTGAGTATATTTTTGTTTTGCTTATTGTCTTGCTCTTTTTACTCGTTCTCTGTAATGACCAATGGTATAAACATTGCATGTCCACATTCCTTTACTTCTTCCTTTCTATTGAGATTGCGTGAGTGAATGAGTGACAGGTTAAAATGCGAGAAAGATGTGTTATAGTTATAGATGAGAAGTGAACAGAAGACTGAGCATAGGAGAAAAGAGAGAGAAGGAAATATTAGAAAAGGGATGAAAGAAAATTTCTAAAGACTGATGAAACAATTTTTTGTACTTGTAATGCATTTTTGTGATTTAAATGCTGGCACTTTCATTGACATTCATATACTGTGGTCATTGTTCTGTCTGTTGGTGTCGAAAAACAAATCAAAGAATAAGATTATGTTCATGACACATTCTTTTCCAATAAATTTTTTATTGAATAAATTTCTCAAAAACAAAACAAACAAGATATGGCAACAATTTTAATCCATCATATAAACAGACATTTTAATTTCAATACATGTGAGTAATACATTAATATATAACAAAGAGCAAACAAAAACATTTAGTCTACAACGTGCAATGGGTAATTTTGTGAAAATGAGCCTTGATTACGTGATTGACACAGAAAATCTTTGAAGGGGAAAACTAAAACATACATGGTAAAAACTCAACTCAAAATACACATCGTCGATTGAAACTGTCAAAACACCTAAATTCGCATGACATCAATTTTCAGGAGATGAAAAAAGTGTAATAAATCATCAAACATGGCTTCAAACACTGTATGGTGCTTTCTAGATTACAACAATATAATAACTACTTCAATAGAAAGCAGTAAATGGAAAAACAAAATAATTATCAGTTGTGTAAGAAATGGACTTACACTACAGTGTTATAGTTGAACTTTTTGAAAGATCTAAACAAGCAAGTTCACTCCTTGGCTTACAAGGTTAGACTTTCAAGGCAGGAAGCAAAACGGAAATCTTTGTTTGTAGATCATGTTTGTAAAATGAGCTTTTCTATTGGTTCAAGGCCTCCAATATTTAAAGAGACACATTAGAAGAAAATTGTTTCTTGCATACCTTAATGAAATATAATGCTAGTACTTTTCTTATCAACAGTTAAAAGCACAAACACCACTGAGTACTAGGATTTATTCAACACAGATAAAATTTCAATGTAAAGAAAACAGAAAAAAAGGCATGAATATATATATCTACTTACAGTTGTCTCCGCATAACATCCCATCGCCTAACATCCCAGTCCATCTACCAACCCTTCTTTTTTTATTCAGGATGCCAAATTATTTTCTGTATAAATTCAGCCCCTAACATTCAACTGCAGTTCCTTTTCGGGCAGAGTCCAGGCATATTTGATTAATGTTGAAGTGTTGTCAATCAATCTTTTTACAAAAAGATGATGACAACGATTTCCTTTATTGAAACAATGTAGAAACTAGGCTCCTTCTTATTGGGCGGAACAAAAGGAATATTTGTCACTCTCGTCTATCACCTGGTTAATTGTTTTGTAGGGTTCTACCGTTCAGTGTAAACGCGTTGACCAGTAGACTCATTGGAGACGATGGGTAGACACAAATTGAATAACAGCTCAAAGCTGGTCATCCTAAAATTCTATTGATAAATGATCATCCTATTTGGACTAGATGTAGGTCGCCCTTCCATCCCCCATCCCCTTGCATATCTCCCTAATTTTATGGTCGACACAGTGATTGACATGTTTCGCCCATATGTTGGTAGCTCTTCCATCCTTCATTCCTACTATGCATAGCTCCATAATTTTATTGGTCTAAAGAGTGACTGTAAAATATGCAAATTGATCACTCAGTTGATAACCTGCCTCTTGTAGTCATCACACTATTCGAGCTCTGAGCTTGATGCATATCAGGTGGGGCGCCATACAAGAACTATTTATCATTATGATTATTATTATTATTATTATTATTATTATTATTATTATTATTATTATGATTATTATTATTATTATTATTATTATTATTATTATTATTATTATTATTATTATTATTATTATTATCGATATTATTATTATCGATATTATTATTATTATTATTATTATTATTATTATTATTATTATTATTATTATTATTATTGAATGTGATCCAATCTAACTTGATTTTAAGGTCTCCACCTGACATTCCAGTATGGCTAACAGCCAATTTTTTCAGTTTCCTCAGGAGTGGGATATTAAGCGGAGACCACAGTATATGTGGCATCATGCAAAATGGCTTTCACTTTCAATAGTTTCAATCATTGACATTAGTAAGAAGATTACTTAATATTAATATACATCAAAGTCGATATTACATATGGCACATTGAATCTATTATCACCAAAATTGTAAAACATGAAATACATTTATTCAGTTTATTCCATGTACCTTTGATGACTGTAAAGTGTAAAGGAAATAAAAGGAAAAACAATCCCAACACACTGGGGTTTCAGGACGTTAACACTTGTCCTGACAGCTCTTCACACTCAAAATATCTGAATGAAGCACTTAACTCTTTCTATCCATCTCTGGGTATGTGTGTATTGACAAGTTGCGGGATGTTGCATTATATAAATAATACATTATTTCATTCTCCTCTTATCAATTTAAGACATACCACATAATTCTAATTATAATACACCATATTTGTGCAATTCTTTTAATAGTAAGTACCAAAGTTAATTTTAAGTTAGTTAAATACCTGTATCAACTATAATTTCGATACTATTGTCAAATCTCCAAATTTCTCTTCATAAGCCTTGTCAATTTCGTTCTCTTCATAATAAGTGAGCAAATCTTTGTAAACGTCTTCCTTCATAGTCTTAAGACTTTCCCGAGGATAACCTTTTCCATAATAGGACTTGAGTACTCGGATAGAGTCATGTAGCAGCAAGGACTGAGGTTGGATTGCATGCACCAAGCCCGTTTCAAATGCTTCCTGGGCCGTGAACCTTTTTCCCAATACAAGGGTATCACTGTAGTTTCTGCCACGTCCAAACTTTGACCTGAAATAAGGCAAAAAAGAGGATCCCCACACGCATCATAATCAAATTACATATACGTATACAAAATTATACCGGACATCCTTAACATTTCTGGTCTTCTGACTACCTTACATGTTGTCAAAGGAAGTCCTGAAATCACTACAGGTGTTTGCGTGTTTTTCAATGTTCAACAAATGCGGGGATCTTGAAGTTTATACGTATTTCTGTAACACCAGGGCTTGGTGCTCTACAAAAAATTCCTTTAAGGCCCTTATGGCCTATAGAGATGGAGCTTATCCCGGTTTCTATAGTGTGAAACGGAACCTGATGACAATAATCACCTCTTGGCCAGGATGCTAGTCTGACGCAAGTTTTTACTCTCAAACTAGTGCTTGTACCCATTTGCACCAGAGTAGAGTGGAGAAGTTACGTATTAAGTGTCTTTCCCAAGGAACACAACATCGGACCTGGCTTTGCTAGGATTCGAATTCGGGACCTCATGATCTCCAGTCTGGCAGCCTAACCGCTCGGAGTCTGACGCAAGTTTTTACTCTCAAACTAGTGCTTGTACCCATTTGCACCAGAGTAGAGTGGAGAAGATACGTATTAAGTGTCTTTCCCAAGGAACACAACATCGGACCTGGCTTTGCTAGGATTCGAATTCGGGACCTCATGATCTCCAGTCTGGCAGCCTAACCGCTCGGCCACTCACGCCACGATTTACAACAAGGAATGTTATAAATACACTGAAGTGTGCAGGCAAGCCATGTTTTGAATAGTGTGCACTTGTTCCAACAAGGTGAAATGATAATCAGGCTATACAGAAAAAGTGATTTTGTTTGATCTATTAAAAAGAATGAAGCCAGTCCACTATAAGTATAAGTGCAGTGATGTCAGGATGAAGTGAGGAAATAGCAAGATGTCTGACAGACATAAAAGAATAAACGGTTTGTAATAAATTTATATATTTTTCATTTTTACAGTTGATTGGACTAGTAATAGTAATAGGCACAAAATAAGAATTAATTGCTGTTTAACTGTTCAATTTCTCCATTAGTTCTGCAGTACTTCTGGAGATAGACATTACCTTTCATATTTTAGTAATTCCTATTGTCAGATGTCTATTAAAAAATAATGTATTTAAGAGAGTATTAGTATGAATCTCATTCTTGGTTACTTATTCTAGCTTTTGCCTCAAGTGGAAAAACATTTTTCTTCTTTAATGGACAAGTGTCTGTGTATTGCTGTATCGTATACATGCAAATCCGACAGATGAATAAAATCAATGCACTAATTCAATGCCTTGCTGGGGCGACCATTCCCTACCAGGTAGTCCACAGGTTGCAGATAGTGGAATAGCCTCTAGATATAAAGGTAAGCTGTGAATATCCGATAAGCAGTCATGGACAAACTGACGCTAGACATCGAGAGTATGGTGGGACTGCTGAATGGGAACTCAGGCCTTTAAATTATACCTTAAAGGCCCATTGACGTAACTAACAGGTGAATCGAGGCGCCTAAACCTCCCTGGATAGCTAGAACTCGTAAGCCTTGGAAGGCAGTCTGTTTAGGGGAGGGAATACTCTGATTTCAAACCCTGGTTAGACAAGACTCACAAACTTGGTAAAGCAACTTGTCTAGGAGCAAATCTCTAAATAAAATCCTGGCCCTCCAGGTTTGAGTGTTGGGCACAGGGCCAGCAATCCAGTCCCATGAAAAAAGGATAACCCTACAAAAACTGCAACAAGAGAGCAAAAACAATCAACTGTCCTGGGAGAGGAAGATGCTCCCGAAGGAGCGTTCATGAAGCGTGATGGTGAAAGCCGGACGGAAGCTGTCAAGCGGAATAGCATGGAATCTGCAGGGCTACAGAAAAAGAGGAAGAACAAGAAATACATGGCGAAGAGAACTGGAGAGGGAGTGGAAAGATCTGGGGATGTTTTGGAAAGAGAAAGAGATGGAAAAGATGGCACAGGACAGAGATTGCTGGCGGGCTATTGGCTATTGCTACTGGCCTATGCCCCACGAGGGGTGACGGGACATGACGATAATGATTGCAATGCAACAAAAGGAGAGCCAGAAGCCAGGTAGATGGTGCATACGTAGACGATCATAACTCATTGACCACTTGTTGGTTATTACATGTAATATTTCAGTGCCACTCCTCCATCCCTTGCTCTTTCACTCTCCTCCTCTCAATACAACATTATCATCGGTGAAACTGTCTAAGCGTACAAGTCCACGGTATATGGGATATGAGATTTGTCCTTACAATGTATCAGAGGCCTGGAACCAATAGAAAAGCCCATTATACACACATGATCGAAACAAAGATTTCCGTTTTCCTTCCAAAAACATAGCATAGTGTTCAGTGATTTATGACGTTTTTTGCTTCATCTGAAAATGACGTCAGGCAGACCTATGCGTTTAGATAGTTTCACCAACAATACATCTACAGCACTTCCATCCTGCCGGATGCTCTGACCCTCAGCGTTCACTAAAAATGTTACACGCACCCGAACACAGTGGCATTCCGGTACACACACAGCTCTCCCCTCAGTGCTCTGGCTAGTCTACTTGTTTATGATATTGGCACCCTATTGAAAGTGGGCTAACTTTTTATAAAAATTATAGTATGGGCACATGGTGAAAGTCCGGCTGTAGCCGTGTAAGACATTGTAGAACCCTGTTCTAGGAAGGTCTTATTTCTATAGTTTGAAAAGAGCACAAACGGGGATTCCAAAAAAAGTTATGTTGAAGCAAGCTCCCGTTGCAACCGGGATCATTGCAGGTGAGCTCCAGTGTATTGCAATCAACCATCGGCCACTTCGGATATAAAGAACTTACTCAATTACTAGCATGTTGAACTTTCCAAGCCTGAGGTTGATGAAGACTTCATTAAGACAAATCCAACCTCTTTCCGTATTCATAGTTCTTAGATCGTGGGCACTAGCAATAAACATACCACCAGCAAATGTGTGACCTGAAAGAGAGAAAATAATTCTCACAATGACAAAAGAATTCGACATTATCACTATTTATTTTTTGTCCCCTTGCTTTCATCAGATGTATTTAAATTTAAGTAAGTGTATTGTTCCCTCACTGCATTGTTGTCTTCTCTTGTGAAAATGTAATATCATGTCTTTATACAAAATTCTATCTACTTGTGACATTTAAATATGATACTGACTGATACATGCATGTCCTTTGTATCATCACTAAATGATACAAATTGCTTGGACTGTATATTTAGTATGTGTGGAAACCGCCATCAATATTTTGCAGTACCAATAAGCCTAAATTTGAAGCATATATGATACATAGTGGCATTCCGGATTATGAACGCCTCTTGTTTGAAGTGGCCAATCAATATTACCCTGTTCCTTCATTCTGACATCACCATCTTGGTGGAAAATATTTACTTAAAACAAACAAAAATCGGGCCAATTCTTTTTTTTTACG
Source organism: Doris montereyensis (assembly GCA_037039925.1). Classification (NCBI taxonomy): domain Eukaryota; kingdom Metazoa; phylum Mollusca; class Gastropoda; order Nudibranchia; family Dorididae; genus Doris; species Doris montereyensis. The sequence goes on from JAXRKP010000122.1 coordinate 124,995, forward strand.
TTGTGCAGACATAAAATAATCTGCTCTTCAAAAAAGAGTTAAAATGAAAGGACAGGTGACTATAATATAGTTGATCAGAAGAAAAAAAAGACATAAATATACATCTTTACATTTTCCCCAACTGATACTTTTCTATAACCCCAATAGAACTTTGTTTCCTTTTTTTATTCCTAGATTTCAAGAATAACAATAAGATGGCCAAATCCAGACCACAATTTACAGTGATTACAGTAACCAGCAGTCACATGTATTTTTTCAAATGTAAATAAGGAAATATTGAAAAATGATATGCTAATATTGGTGTAGCCTACAAGAATATTTTAGACCTGACCAGTTCAAACTACAGAGAAGAACAACTTAAATAAGTAGGTCAAAAGCAATTTCAACCTGGCTTGAGCAACATATGTGCACCATTTAGCTCCAGTCACTTTTTCCTACTTCAACTTAATGTATTAAATAAAAATAAAAAGAAAGACCAAGCCGGCAAATAGAAGTCAGCTATTTTCCTTTCTATGGTAATCCTATGCAAATTCATGTAATGTAGTGTGAGATACCCATATTGACATTTTAATGTAGTAAGGTGAAAAATCTGTAAAATTTTGTTGCAGATTTTTCCTGTAGTACTAATATTCGTCGTAGTCTGGTTGCTTTGTTTCAATGAGTAGCGACCAATTCTGTATGATCTTCTCACATTTTTACCTTTATTTTTACCTTACTGGTTTGAAAATACTTTAACATGACAACAGATTTCATCTAGATAAGATATGTGTTCCAGGAATCTATACTCCTATCCCTATTCGATTCTATTGAAGTTAACATAGTTGAAAATACTGCTGTTGATGAATGAAAAAATAAAAGAAGGGGAAAACCCTTAAAGCCTTATGTCCCAATTCAGAAGTTTCATCTTTATAAAATAAATCAATGAGGAAAAAGAAAAGAAAAGAGCAAACAAAATTTAAAAGGAAAAAGCCCCAGGATAGAGCAAAACAAATACACCCTGAGAACCACTAATTCATATTAAATTGGATCCAGTATAATTGTAGCTATTGGTGTTGTCACCGAGACGAAATAAAGAGACCACATCATGCTAGTATTATTTTTAAAAAGCCTTCACTGGCTCCCAATTCACAGATGCATCGGATTTAAGATTGCATGCATTGTATTCAAGTCATTACATGAAACAGCACCTGAATATCTTGCTGAGCTATTACAATCCTACAATCCACCATGTCCTCTGATGTCAGAGAGTAAAATCCTCCTAACCACACCTATTCCAAACACAACAATAGATGAGAAGGCCTCTCATTTCATAGACTCAAAATCTGGAACTCTCTTCCAACCGCCATCAAGAACAACAAAAACATTTGTACCTTTTAGAAAACGTTGAAAACACTTTTTTTTTCAAGAGACATATTTGTAAACTTGTTATCAATTGACTCAAATGTGGATTATTGACATTGTGAAGCGCCTAGAGCATTTCTATGTATAGTACTCTGTATAAATCTAAACATTATTATTATTATGACTATTATTAACTATTATAACCTTTTCTTTTGAGCTCATACAAACCATTGAGGGCAGCAAGTGTTGGAATAGGAAAGAAAAGCAGTCGCTTCAAGAGAACAATTAATCCAATCAAAATCCTTGCTGTCTCTTCTTGAGATATGGAAGCCATAAGACTTAAATCCAAACCATTGCTGTAGAATTTTCCTGAGCCAGTGGTAATGAGACCTTTGCAAGACTCATTGCTGGATATATGAATGAAAAAAAAATTTAATTTGTCGTGTTTTTTCCCAAGTAATAGATCTACTATTCAATGGACATTGTTAGTGAAGACTTAAAAAACAAAAAACAAGTTAGCATAACTAGATTGCTTTGAATAATTTTATGTATCTGTTAAAAGTAAAAGTATTAGAGTTTGTTTCTCTTGTAATGTGTGTAGATAATGAACTCAGCTTTCTAAAAACAGCACACCGGTACATGAAGTAAAAAATATATGTTCCACATTGAAATATAATTTCAAAACCATTTGCATGGCTATATAATAATACATATATGAGAAGCACGTCCGGGCAGTGGACAGATAAGCACCTGTACGGGGAGTAGATGATCCCACCCTCCACAAGTCTCCTGCTGCCTTGCAGGCGGGTCTTGGCTGACCAAAGGCTAAGGGAGTTAACCCTGACAGAAAACAACCTGCTGCCTTGCAGGTTGGTCTTGACTGACCAATGGCTAAGGGAGTTAACTTTGACAGAAAATAACAACCTGCTGCCTTGCAGGCTGGTCTTGAATGACCCAAGGTAAAGGGAGTTAAACCTGACAGAAAATAATAAAGCCTGGTAGGGGGCCTCAAGGAAATAGCCCCACCATCTACCTAGGGTACAGTGGGTTAATCCCCTACTTATTCGAAACCTAACTAATATAACCGGCTTGATCTTTCAACGACGAAAATGGAAACAAACACGAACTGTGATTTTTGGAACATGGAATGTGAGGGCAATAAATGGAAAAGAGTTAGAATTAGTTGAAGAAATGGAAAAAATCAAAGTAGACATTTTGGCTATTACAAAAACAAAGAAAAAAGGACAAAGAATAGAAAATGTAGGACCAAACCATATTTTAATCTTCTCAGGAGTAGATGTCAAAGATAGACCTAGAGTAGGAGTAGGTCTCCTAGTGCATAAAAGGCATGAAAAGCTACAAGAAAGTTGGAAATTTATAAGCCCACGGCTATTAGAGGTAAATATCAAACCAAAAGGAAGAGAAATTAAATTATTAATAGCTTATGGACCAAACGAAGACGCCACTAAAGAAGAAAAAGATATCTTCGAAATCGATTTACTAAACAGGAACTAATGGTTTTAGGAAATTTAAACGCTAGAGTATGCAACAATATAGAAATATCAGGAGGAGTAACAGGTAAAGAAGGAGAGACAACAACTTCTCCAAATGGAGAGAGAGTAATAGATTTTTGCCTAAAGAACAACATGAAAATAGCCAACACCTTTTTGCCTCATAAAGATATCCACAAATATACAAAAGTAAAAGAAGACAAGTGTGAAAAGTCAATGATAGACTACATAATAGTTAGCAGCTCCCTTTTTTACAGTACATTGGATGCAAGAGTAAACAGAGGAGCAGAATTATTTAGTGATCATCACCTAGTGATTGCCAAAATGAGATTACTGACTGACAAAAACAAACAGAAAGGAAAGAGAAGAAAGCTACTAAACTCAAAATAGAGGAACTAAATAAACCAATCAAGGATAAAAAGATTTATCAGTGAAAGGCAGATAGATCTGAATGCTAGCACAATAGAAGAAAAGTGGTTATTGTATAAAGAAGCACTCCTCAGTTGTACTGAAGAGGTCTGTGGTAGGAAACAAATTATAGGAGATAGGAAAAGAACAGCATGGTGGAATGAGAATGTCAAAACTAATATCAAAGAAAAGAATGATGCCTGGAAGAAATACTTGCAAACAAAAAGACTAGAGAAAAGGATAGATTACGTGAATAAAAGAACAATCGCTAAAGAGGAAGGAAAAGCAAAACAGGAACCATGGGAAGAGTTTAGACAAAGACTTCAAGAAAACTATCAAGGAAATCAAAAGCTGTTCTGGGGGGCAATGAAGAGCATGAGAAAGACCAAAGCATGCCCAATACGACAAATTAAGAATGCCAAAGGAAAAATAATGAAAGAAGACAGCCAAATCATGGAAGCGTGGAGAAAGTATTTTCAACAATTACATAATCCCTCCAGAATATATGAAACAAGGAGTAAAGATCAATTAGTAAGAGTAACAAGTAACCCAGAGGAGACAGCTGAAGATGTAGATATATCAATGGAAGAAATCCAAACAGCTATAAGAAAAGTGAAATTGGGAAAAGCCCCAGGAGCAGATCAAGTTTATCCAGAAATGATTAAAAACCAAGGGAGAGAGGTAGACAAACTACTACATGCAATATGCTAACAAGCCTGGAAGTCCAAACAGGTGCCAGACGACTGGAAAAAGGGAACGGTAGTACCAATACATAAAAAAGGATCAACTATAGAATGCTCAAACTATAGAGGGATATCACTACTTAGCGTACCAGGAAGAGTGTATGCCAGGATACTGGAAATGAGACTAAGGAAAAGAGTAGAGGATCAGATTGAAGAGCATCAGAGCAGATTTAGACCAGGAAGAAGTGTACAAGACCACATAATTACAATTAGACAAATAATAGAAAAATTCCTTGAGAGAAACATTGACTTGCACCTGTGTTTTATAGATCTAGAAAAGGCATTTGACACTGTGAGGAAGGACGAACTATGGCATTCCTTAAAAGAACACAATGTAGAGCAAAATTTAATAGAAGCCATTAAAAGTTTTTACAATAAACCAACATGTGCAGTGAGAGTAGCTGGAAATATATCTGCAGAATTTGATGCAGATATAGAAGTAAGACAGGGTTGTATCCTAAGGCCTCTTTTGTTTATCACATTTATGAATTCAGTCGCAAAAGCATCCTCAAAAATGAAGAAAATGAACGCAGGTATGTGGAAGCTCAAACCAGTAAATGTATCAATGCTTTCATTTGCCGATGATTTAGTTCTGTTTGGAAAATCAGAAATGGACCTTCAGTCCAATATCAACATCATGAACAATGAACTAAATAAAAGAGGAAAGAGTAAATGCAAAGAAAACTAAAACAATGCTTGTAATTAAGGAAGCTAAAACATAAAATCTTAAATTGGGCAGAGAGAATTTAGAACAAGTTCAAAGCTACAATTATCTAGGAAGGAAAAGTAAGAGAAGAAATCAGCCAGAGAATCAAAAAGGCAAGTGCAATATATAACCGTCTAGGAAAGGCATTTGTAGGTAAGCAAGAATTGTCAACAAAAACTAAAATGGCAGTATACAACACAGTTTATTGTCCTACTCTCCTCTATGGCAGCGAAACCTGGACCTTAGACAGTAGAGAATACAGTAGAGTACAGGCAGCTGAAATGAAATATCTAAGAAGAGTAGTAGAGAAAACTAAAAGAGACAAAATCAGAAACACGACAATAAGAGATCCAACTAAAGCAGATAGCATAAAAACTAAGATAGAAACAAATCAATTGAGATGGTTTGGGCATGTAAACAGATTGAATGACAATAGAATAGCTAAATCAGTATACAATGCTAAAGCCCAAGGTAAAAGACCAAAAGGCAGACCTCGGAGAAAGTGGGAAGAAGATATAGAAGAGGCTTGAAGCATAGAAATTTAACTTTTTGGAAAGGAAACAGAAAATGCCAGGACAGGGTATCCTGGAGAAAGATCATCTCGGGCAACTGAACCCATACACCGAAAGGTAGAATGGGAACTGATAAAGAAAGAAAGAAAGGGAAGCATGTAAATATATATGTACAGTCCGTGTTCCCTAACACACGTTTGCCGAGAACATGGAAGCGCTGAATTCATGACAAAGTCCAAATCAAGGTCCTACTTTGTACACCTACGATATTCCACGAAACGTTTCAATTGTATTCCATAATATTCTGATCCGAAGGAGTTTGGGGAATACGGGTTGTATTGTATATGTGTATGTGGTGAGAGATTTTCTCATCCTGTTACTTTCTTATTTCATTCACAACCTCTTAACAAGGCTTTATCTCTATAAATACAGTAGACGCTGGATAAAAGCACACTTCATAAAAGCACACTCTGCATAAACACAGACCAAATTTTTACTATATAATAAAAGTGTTCTCATAAACACACGATACGCATAACAGCACTCTTGTTCTTGCGCCCAAAGGGCGTGCGTTTATCCAGCGACTGCTGTATTCTTCTTAAACATGGATTGGGTGCAAGATATTCTCCCTTGTTTACTAGTGTTTGGTTTCTCTTTTAACAATCTTGCACAAAATGCAAAGCCTCGAAAGATGATATTTATTTCAAAGACCAATTTTACATTCAAGGATTAGTTCTACCTGTATGTCAACTTGTTTGTTCATCTATGGTGACATTAATGTCTGATATTAATGTTTGAATAGGATGTATCACATTCGTCTATAAAATGAAATCCCTGTAAGGATCATAAACTTACACATTATGTTTATGGAAATTGCTAGAACTTAAAAATGTTCTAAAACATATTTAAATTCAAGAGACATCACAATGCTGTTGATTTCCAGAAATGCAATGTAATGACAACACACTTGAACCAACAGCGCCCAGCTTACACCATACCTCAGAACCACGCTCTGCCCTCAAACACACAAATAATAAAATCAAGATGTGAAAGGAAAAATACAAACCCTCATAAAATTGTATCATACTATAAACATGTATTATATCTTTATGCTGTTCTTCTGCCATTGTAAAGTGCTTAAAGCCTGTTTTCTATAGGATAAAAGCGCTATAGAATTACCACTTATTAATATTACTATTAATACTAATAAGGGCACTATACCCACCTTCCTATTTCAATATGGGGAAAACGCTATAGAATTACCACTTATTAATATTACTATAAATAAGATAAGGTCGTGTCCTATAGACCCCTAAGCTATACCCACCTTTCTACTGCCATTGTAAAGCGCTTAAAGCCTGTTTTCTATAGGATAAAGCGCTATAGAATTACTACTTTTATTAATATTATTACTATAAATACTAATAAGAACAGGCCGTGTCCTATAGACCCCTAAGCTATACCCACCTTTCTACTGCCACTGTAAAGTGCTTAAAGCCTGTTTTCTATGGAGTAAAGTGCTCTATATAAGTGCCATTTAAAAAAATTATCATCATAAATACTAACAAGAGCAGGCCTGCATCCTATAGACTTCTAAGATATACACACCGTTCTACTTCATCCAATAATGTCAAATATGCATTCAAAAAGGTAGGATTGATCCTGTTCTGTCCTCTGTCCATAACAATAATTGCAACATCATCAACAAAGTGAAGGGATAGCCCATCCACTTCTCTTACAGGTTTATGAAGAAGAGAACTCATTGCTGGTGACTTCAGTCGATCTGAAAAACAAAACAAAACATGGCTTACAAAAAAGAAACTAGAAAAAACAGGTTATAGATATAATATTATCAAGTATAGTATGAATACTGGTCATTTAAAAATATACCTTATATAATCTAATTGGCGGACGTTGCTCTTCAACCTCAACACTATTTCATCATCTCTAACGCATGTTAGCGATAAAAATAAAATATGACAGCAATTCAATTCAAAAGTATCACTGAGCAGATTATAATAAGTATCACAGTTGGGCAAAAGATTACTTGGAATATATTTGACCACTTGGAATAATGCTTTCTTGGAATACAGTGCTTTGACCACTTGGAATAAATTGACCACTTGGAATACTGTATGCTTTGACCACTTGGAATACTAATGCTTTGACCACTTGGAATACTGTATGCTTTGACCACTTGGAATACTATATGCTTTGACCACTTGGAATACTAATGCTTTGACCACTTGGAATACTATATGCTTTGACCACTTGGAATACTGTATGCTTTGACCACTTGGAACACATTTATGATACCGGTAAATACCCAACCGGGTACCTTTGAAGGAAACATCATTATAATGTCATGTATAGTTCGTGGTTTTATAATTTAAACATTTGAATGAAATAAAAGTGACTGGTCAAAACAAACTGTTGTGAAATTGAAATGAAAGTTTTAAAAATTATAACTGATTATCACATAAAACAAGCCAAACATAGAGACCAAAATTGGTTGATTTTTAAGGGTATGATTTAAAAAAAAACGATACAGGCCTAAGCTTCAACAAATCTATTGAACCATAAAAGTCAGAAATTTTGTCTTAAGTGTGTCAAGTTGGTATTCAATTTAATCCTCACAAAATACTCTATGCCAAAAATCTATTTTTGATACAAACTATCATGAATATTGGCTTAGATCGGCCGAAAATTATGGGACACATTCTGCGCACCTCTTATAAAAATAGTGCCATCAGACATGAGTATAAAAGGGACCTGGAGAAGTTGAAGTAGGGCTGACAAGAAGTATTTGAGAGCCTCTCAAGATTGTATGACGTTTTAAAGGATAATATTATTCTTTTCTAGGTTTATATGCGTCTGCTTTTTTATTTAGTCTGATTACCCCCATGCGGGTTTCTATCAGTTCTTGTGCCACAGAATCCTGACCAGATGAAGCAAGGCTTCCTAACATAAAAAGTGAAAAAAAAGGTGTTAATATTTCACACCTACACGGTTTGCAACTTTCACTGTCAATATATATAGCATCTATCAAGCGATAACAAATTTCACCTGTAGCGATTTTTGATCTCTTCAATATTTTGCAAAAATATATCTTTTTGGCGATTAAATTGGCCAAAACATGGAAAAATTGCTATGTATGCATTTTCCAAAAGTTCATAAAATCAAAGCGTACAATTTATAAAAAATTGCAAGTGTGGTAATCTGCCGCCAGGATTTTCATTGTGAAAATACCTACAACTTCAATTCAAATAGACTTTTTCATTTTTTAACCAACTTGGCTGTAACTTTGCACACACATTATTGGGTTCAATATCTAGCCATAGTCAAAAGCGATTTTTGATTTAATTCAACGGTTTAGAGTGTATGAATTTTTAAAAATGCATTCCAATTTTTGCCAAATTTACTCACACAAAAAATCCTCTACCAAAGATATGATGAAATATTAACTGGGTGAAATTTTGTATTGTACTTAAGATCCTTTATAAACCAAAATTGAGGGCAATCGGACAATAAATAAAAAGAAGATTACAAACCGGGAAATGCCATTTTTGCTGAAAATGGGACAAATCTAGTCTATCATACTAGTGGATAGAGCACTTCATTCCTGTCATAATGATATCATAAAAGAAGCTCAGTATCGATTCTTTGAATTTATTAGAAATTTTTTAGAAACGATACAGGCCTATTTTTCAACACAGCTATTATACAATAAAAGCCAGAAATATTAGGTAAAGTATGGCAAGTTGGTACTCATTTTGATCGTCACAATAATCGCTATCCAAAACAAGCTTATTTGAGGATCTATTATGAATATTCCTTTAGATCGTCTGGAAAATACGGAACATATTCCGCGCACTTATTGTCAAAAGGCACTATCTCAATATGAGTATATAAAGGTGCTGGTTCACTTGAAACAGCATCAATAAGAAGTTGTTGAGAGCCTCTCAATGTTTTATGATGTTTCAAAGTATTATCCTACTCTTTTCTTACGTTTATGGGAGAAAAATGTATTTAAAAAACAGAAAATAAGAGAAAACGATTTCCTAAGAATGTCCTTTTATGTTCATTATTTCCTTCTACTTTTTTATTTCTCAACGTATCTTCATGAAATTTGGTATGGATGATGAGTGGGGAAAGCGAAGAAATAATCAAATGCTTTTTTTCGATATATGTATTATAACCGAAAAAAATGATTTTTTTGTACAATATTTTTGTATATTTATATTTTTGGTTGTTTTCATGCTATTTTCAAAAATTCATGAAATCAAAACTTAATAATGAAACAAAAATCTGATCTGATTAAATTTAGATATTGTATCAAATAAAGTGTGTGTCAAGTTTGAAAGAAATTTATAAAAAAATGAAAAAGCCTATCGATATTGAACTTGGTGAAATATGAGGGCAAAATCCAAGATGGCCGTCATTTCCATGGCAACCGGAAAGGTCAGGAAAAAATCAGCGACATATTTCAACTCAGTACACCATACCCATTACACCTATACATAAGTTAAATTGATAGGAACAAACAGGAAAATTTTCACTTCAGACCCGCCCGCCCCCCCTAAAGATTGAACAAGTAAGGCGGCTGCAATAGCGCCGGCTATCTATGTCGACTCATTGACCACAGCTACACAAGGTCGATTGCACCTTTTACTGTCTACTAGACCCACAATCAATGCAAGGCTATTGTATTGTTAGGGTTGTTAGGTAATGACAACGTAAACATCCGATCATCGTTTAGCAAACGTAAACATACGATCATCGTTTAGCAAAGTGTGAAATCAGAAAATGAAAACAGAAAATATGAAAGAAGGTGTTGCAATTATCCGAAGTAAATTGCAATTAAGCAGTTACTTTCATATATATATAATATATAATTAATTACATTTCTTGGAAAAAGTTGCTATCAAACAACAATAGCAATTAACTGAGTTGCGATAAACCGGAGTCGACTGTAAATTAAAAAACCATAACTTGACATGCCGGAGTCAACCCGCATGACAGCAGTAGCATCATTTTACTTATATGCACAAGATCATTGGATCATTGATTTGGTACTTCTGGTTTGCATTGTATTATGGTCTTGATTTCAACCCCAAATAAATCTACTTCTTGGTCCTTTCACCTTCTTTGGGGTTCTGGTTCTCTCTTTCTTACTCAACATAATAATAAATACCCTCATAGAATCTATAAGATTCTTGGAAGAGATTCGGAATTTACCTCAAGAAAGCTAAAAGTCTTTGTTGCATCTATTTAAAGCACATAGATCTATGCAAAAAGAGAGATAATATACACACAAGTCTGTTTTTTACTATCACATACAGAAATTATGGCCAGTTGAGTTTGGGAAGTGTGTTTATACGCTGGTCTTTGAACTTTGATCTCGACTTAGAGCTACCCCGTCTGAAAATTCCTTCGCAAATTTTGATTTTATGCGATCCTGCCTATATTTCATTTTTATCGTAACATTTGCATGCAATAAAAAAAATTAGATGAATAGTTGTTAACTTTAATACGCAGATATTAATCTAAATGTACATTTTATGAGAAGCCATAATTTTAGTTGTAATTACATTGTTTCCATCACATGTAAGATAATGATATTGTAGACATGGACGACGAGGTCAGCAGTCACTTGACCTTAGTTGCAATAACAAACACGCATGTAAACACCGGCACCGAGGCGTGCTTACTAACATAGTAAGCACGCCTCGACCGGCACCCACGGCTTTTAATCTTTTAGTTGATCATACGAATAAGTGTAGCTGGCATGTCTACAAATAGATATACATTTCAAATTCTAAATGTTCACTAGATTTAGCAGTAATCGAAATGGGCGTCTCCAATCTAAAAGATTTTTACCTGAGAAATGACTTGACAGGAAAAGTGGACAGTCAAAATCTTTGGGACAGGGCCAGTTACTCTTCCTAAAATAAAATTGAAAACAACTATGACGATGCAGACCGTTGCGAGTTAAGTACAAAGTACAGATTTTTACGGGCAAAGACTGAGACATATTATACTGGAGTGGGTAATATTTTAAGTGTGATTCAGAATTTCTTTAGAATTAACGAAAGCCAGGGTTTCAGATTCTTCTTGGAAAATTGAGGGAAGCAGTTCGGTAGTTGGGTTTTTAAGCCATTATAATTATAAATTCATCACTAGACTATCGGTATCACCATCCCTAGCACTGACACACACACTCACCTCCGCGGGTCCAGTGGCGGCTCCAGCCTTTCAACAATGTCTAGGAAAGACCAAGAAAACTGGAATGCATATATTGAAGCATATATTTGGAACTTAGATTACTTCCAAATGCAATAATAACATAGAGCTTTTATGTACCCGGTACTGTTTATATACATAATTAATACTGTAAAAAAAAAAGAATACCTATGAATTTATGTATATAGATCTATATATATATATATATATATATATATATATATATATATATATATATATATATATATATACATATTTATGTTTATGGCTTTGGGAATATTGAGCATCTGGAATGGGCCATTTGCATTTGGAGTCAAAATATCAAAATTGAGATGGCTTTTCTTCCTATTTCCACTTCTTAGCTTTACTTTGAAATCATTCCCAAGTCTGAATTCCTTGTCTTTCTGTGAAAAAGTGGTCTTTAAAGACAACCGTCACCAGTTTCGTGACAAATTATCATATTTTGCCTTATTTTGAGACCCTCACAAACCTATAACCCTTCAAATAAAATAGAATCGTCCTATACCATTCCACACCTTCTTGTATCTTATGTGCTGTCATGGTGAGACTAGACAGCCAACGAAGGCCTTTGAGTATTATATTGCTAGACAGTCTGTATTCAGCACTACTACAAAGCCACACACTTCCATATAAAAAATAACATTTTGAGAAAAACGCAATTGAAATTTCACAACACTTAAAGCATGCAAAGACACACGTTTCACGCAACTTTCGGCACACAAGAGGTTTTTTATTATTCGTGATATCAAATAACATGCATCAAATGATATTAAAAACGATGCATAGAATAGAATGAATATATTCTGTAATCAAATATTATGATCATTGAAGACATAATGAAACTTTCATGATGACCCAATTGGGTGACAGACTCCATCACTCATGGGAAGTGAACACACATGATCACTCAAGAACGGTGTTGATTGGTTGAACTGGCCAGCCGCGAGTGAGAGGAGAGACTTCACGACTGTTCAACCGGATGTTAGTGGCATTTGAACGTGACCATTGCCCATATATGGAATTGTGGGCTTTGTTAGCAGTTCTGAATACAATGATATTATACTATATAGCGAAAGATACTATTGTCGCTTGACGACTGTCTAGTCTCAACATGAATAGCACAGTGCATACAAAGAGATGTGTAAATGAATAGAACGATCCTATTTCATTCGAGGGGTTAGGGCTTTGTGAGGCACTCAAACAAAGGCAAAATATGATAATTTGTCATGAAATTGGTGATGGTTGTTGTCTTTAAAGACTATTTTTTCACAGAAAGACAGGGAATTCAGACGGGGTGGTTTGTAAGTAAAGCTAAGAAGTGGAACTAGAAAGAAATGCCATCACTTCAATTTTAATATTTTACCCCAAATGGCCTATTCTAGGTGCCGATATCCCCTTGACTACCAAAAATAAATATCCCATGGTGCTGGAAGACATCTAAAAATAGTCCATTTTGTAATAAATATGACCCATTTGTATAAACTGCATTTTTATTAGTTGATGCCAAGGAATGTCCCAAATTTCCCTTATAACATCAACATGGCCACTGTTACATCAGCTTAACTACTTTTAACAGCAAAACAACCACAATATACGACAAAATACGATCACATTCACAACAGATTCTTGTTAGTCATTGTATGGAACAAACAACATTTATTTTTTATTTAGATGAGAGCTTTTATTGAAATATAGAGAATTTTTATTGAAATAAGGGGAGCTTTCAATAATGGTAAAAATATTCTGTAGCCTAGGGGCACTCTTTGCTGCCTAGGGAACTGTTTGCTACCTAGGGCACTCTTCGTTGGTTGCAGTGGTTTTCTCTTTAGATAATAATAAGTTTTCTAACATGCCTTGTCTTGTGCTAAGCATTTCCGTCATGTGCTTGGCCCTACAAGATGAAGGTTGTCTTTGCTGACCTATTAGAACAAAATGACACCCTGATAATGGTCTCGGATTGGCACGTCCTTGCCTTCATTATAGTTAACTAAAGGCTCTAAAGGTGCCGGTATGTTCTTTTTATGCGAGTGTGTAGTTTGTTGCTTTAGTTTTTGTTTTTTACCGTTTATGTTATTTTGTTGATATAAAAAAAAATTCCCAAGGGAAGAAAAGTTAAGAATACTAGAAGACTACTTTGGGAGGTGATCACATTCCACCCTGACCAAAGGCACGAGCCGTCACTGCACCAGTCCCACCGACCCGTCACTGCACCGGTCCCACCAACCACCAACCTCCCCCCCCCCCCCCCCCCACAAAGTTCTGATTTCTTGATTAGCCTTAATTAAAGGTGAAAGATCCAGATCTAGATCAGATATTATACTTGCAGCAATATTTCATGGCTGTTTGCATTAATAATATGTAACCATAGGGAAACAAGTCAGGCTGACTGTAATCATCTTACTAATTGATGCCTTGGCTTTTTTTCAGTTTAGGCGTTCAATAACAATTACCTTTTGCTCACACACCCCATTCTTTAAACGTGTCTTATGAGAATGTAATGTTAATGAAACTCATTCAGTAGTAGCTAAAAGGGAAAGGACTTTAGCTTCTTGTCTCTTCAGAAATCAAAGGAGAAACAGCTGTCAGGATCTGACAAAACATTGAGAAAGAAAAAGATGGGGAGAATGGCTTGTTTTGCTTTCCTTTTCAGTTTTTTGTTTGTTTTTGCTCTTAGATTTTCAACTCAGATCTGAAAATTAATTCATCATGAGTACTGTTCTTCACAAAATTCATCGAGAAGTAGACGGGCTGTCTTTGCATTATGCAGGAGATGTGGCTATAATTATGATGGACAGAGGAGAAAATAGAGTGAACTCAACATTGGTGGATGCTTTCAATATGCTTTTAGACGAAATTGAAAGGTAAACATGAAAAGTTTGATTAAATGACTTCTTGAATGTGAGTGCTTAAGTCTTTGTGTTTGATACTTTTCATCCTATTTTTGACAATCGTCAAATTCCCACTATGTTATCTTCAGATCAATTTCGAAGGAAGTCGAAATTCGGCACACTATGCTTTCAATACACATGTATATCTTTTCATTGATTAAGTATTTTCCAATAACTCTACAATAAAGAGTTACAGAATTCATTTATGAGTAACCCCCTTTTTGTTTCGCTACAATAAAGAGTTACAGAATTCATTTATGAGTAACTCCTTTTTGTTTCGATGTTCTTTTCCTATTCGTTTGCGTTAATCGACTTTCAAATGTCGCACAGTTCAGATATTTTTATTCGATATAATTAGGTTTACATGGAAGCCCTGGCAAAATTCTTTTTAATCCTACCAAATCCCGAGATCACCTTAGTTGTTGATGTGGGTAAAATCAAATGAAATCAAAATTCTTTTGGCATTCAGAAACATGTTTATTTTATTTAACTTCCAAGCAAACAATTGATATAACACAAATATAAGCAACAAATGAGATATTTTAAAGAACAAAGAACAAATGGCCGCGCCTGCAAACACAAAAGGCTCGTTCCGAAAACAAAGGCCGTGGGGGCATGCATTCAGTAGCTGAGGTCAGAAGTTGTGGCCGCGCCGACCTGCAATACTATAAAGTATTGTCGGCCTCATTGTGACACGGCAGTGTGATGTGGTGGCACTGTTCTCTGCACGCATTAACTTAGACCAAATGGGTATGGCCTTGGCCAATCAGTAAAGTTGTAGCATCGATACCGTTAATTCTATATATAGGGTATTTTATGGTAAGTGACTGTGCTTGATGTTCATACTCTACTAATTATTATTTATTCTTCTACTATTAACTAAGTACGGTAGTTCAAACTGCCCATTTTTTTTTTTCATTTACCATATTTTGCTAATTTTATGTCATCTTTACATGTTGTCTCCTCTGCTCTCTACAATGTAGTAACGCGATAGCTTATACCACAAGAAAGGGATGGGGAATGTGTAATACAATGTGCTCTCTCGCTCTTAGTAAACAAAGGTGGTGAGAGGGGAAGGCCAGTGGAGAGTGAGGAAACAAGCAGCTTGAGAATACCTCTCCCTCTTTTTTAGTGTGGTGCGCTTGCACGGCAAATTATAGTGGGTTCTGATTGGTCGAATCAGATTGGGCTAAAAATATGCTTTACCCAGATTACCCATGTTCCCCATGTGAAGAGACAGATTACGCCTTTTTGCATTTTTTCATAAAAAGCTGTCTCGTAGCTTTCAGAGAAGCAGGAAAAATGTTAGGCTTGTTTTCTATGTTCGTAACTTTGCCAAAGAAATGGGCTTTGTGAATGATCGTTTTTTTCTGAGATAGAGAAGTTGGTGTTTTGGCCTGTTTGAAAACGTACCAAATTTTCACAAATTAAATTTTTTATTTAGAATCGTCAAAATGTTTTAAGTATCAAATTTCTCAGGAAACAAATGGCTTTTCTATCGCTTACCTTTGAAATTATGTTTTGGACAATTTATGTGTACTTCTGCTTCTCAATAAATATCAACGTTATTGATCAAAATCAAAACCCCTCACCGGGTACCAAACTAAGATGTTTTGTTGATGATAGTCTATTGTATAGAAAAATAAATAACTTAGAGGATTGCAAAAGTATTACAAAATGACCTAAACACATTGCAAGAATGGGAGAGAAAGTGGAAAATGGAGTTCCATCCACATAAATGTCAGGCACTAAAAATATGCAAAAAAAAGTAAAAATAGTCAACTCAGACATTACAAAAAATAACCAACAATGCAAAATACCTAGGAGTTAAAATAGACACTAAATTACAATGGAAAGAACAACATAGAGCACTATGCAAAAATTCAAATGGCCTTTTGGTCTTCCTTAGAACTTAGAAGAAACCTTTACAACTGTTCTCAAAATGTAAAAGAGAAATGCTTCAAAACTTAAAGAAAGTATAGTGCTTGTACCATTGTTATATTGACTTTGTCTAAAAACATACTTGTACCATCATTAGTGCTTGTACCATTGTTATATTGACTTTGTCTAAAAGAAAGCATAGTGCTTGTACCATTGTTATATTGACTTTGTCTAAAAGAAAACATAGTGCTTGTACCATTGTTATATTGACTTTGTCTAAAAGAAAACATAGTGCTTGTACCATTGTTATATTGACTTTGTCTTAAAAGAAAACATAGTGCTTGTACCAAAAGAAAAATTGTTATATTGACTTTGTCTAAAAAAGAAAACATAGTGCTTGTACTATCATTAAGTGACTTTGTCCAAAAGAAAAACATAGTGCTTGTACCATTAAATTGACTTGTCTAAAAGTAAATTGATTTTGTCTCAAAGAAAACATAGTGCTTGTACCATCATTAAATTGATTTTTTGTTCCAAAGAAAAAATGTAGTGCTTGAATTTGTCCATCATTGTTAAATTGACTTTGTCCAAAAAAGACATAGTGCTTGTACCATTGTTAAATTGACTTTGTCTAAAAGAAAATAGTGCTTGTACCATTGTTAAATTGACTTTGTCTAAAAGAAAATGTAGTGCTTTTACCATTGTTAAATTGACTTTGTCCAAAAGAAAACATAGTGCTTGTACCATTTTTAAATTGACTTTGTCTAAAAGAAAACATAGTGCTTGTACCATTGTTAAATTGACTTTGTCCAAAAGAAAAACATAGTGCTTTTACCATTGTTAAATTGACTTTGTCCAAAAGAAAACATAGTGCTTGTACCATTGTTAAATTGACTTTGTCCAAAATAAACATAGTGCTTGTACTATTGTTAAATTGACTTTGTCCCTAAAAGCAAACATAGTGCTTGTACCATTGTTAAATTGGGACTTTGTCCAAAAAGTATAATGGGTTGAAATTTTCAGACTTTTTCTTAAATAAACATGCTTAAAAAAAAAAGGATGTAAATTACTATTTACCATTGTAAGATATATTGAATTTATCCAAAATAAACAGTATTTTATTGTACCATTGTTAAATTTTGATTTTAAAGGTGCACAAAAGATAGAAAATCAAAATAAACCAGTGAAAATCTTAGTAACAAATACTATAGCTGTGTAAATTTCAACACTCTGGCATGAATACTTTCTGAGATTTTAAGATAAAAACATTGTATGCTAGAAATCACATCTTTTGAGAAAAACGGGTTTGAAAATTCAACTTTCTTCAGAATGATACAGTCATATTAAAATTGGCTATAGAATAAGTGCTTTTTCAGGCTTTATATAAAAAAACTGATGTTCGATTCCAAAATAAATTCTAGATGGATTTGGAAAATGTATTGTGAGCCCAAGATTACTAAATTACAGGAAAATCTAAACTGACTTTGTCCAAAAGAAAACATAGTGCTTGTACCATTGTTAAATTGACTTTGTCCAAAAGCAAACATAGTGCTTGTACCATTGTTAAATTGACTTTGTCCAAAATAAACATAGTGCTTGTACCATTGTTAAATTGACTTTGTCCAAAAGAAACATAGTGCTTGTACCATTGCTAAATTGACTTTGTCCAAAATAAACATAGTGCTTGTACCATTGCTAAATTGACTTTGGCAAAATAAACTGTGTTGTACCATTGTTAAATTGACTTTGTCCGAAATAAACATAGTGCTTGTACCATTGTTAAATTGACTTTGTCCAAAAGAAACATAGTGCTTGTACCATTGCTAAATTGGCCTACTGGTAGTCTAAAAGAAAATGTAGTGCTTGTACCATTGTTAAATTGACTTTGTCCAAAAGAAAACACAGTGCTTGTACCATCGTTAAATTGACATTGTCCTAAAGCAAATAGAGTGCTTGAACCATTGTTAAATTGACTTTGTCCTAAAGCAAACACAGTCCTTGTACCATCGTTAAATTGACTTTGTCTAAAAGAAAACAGTGCTTGTACCATCGTTAAATTGACTTTGTCCAAAAGAAAGCATTGTGCTTGTTTAACCAGCTTAAAGATGTGAGTCAGAGAAAGACAATCAAAGACTAAACTATTTGGTAAATATGACATTCCAAAGTCTACACTCTCTATGACCATGGCTGGAAGTGAAGAGAGCAGATAGAAAAAGCTCAAAGCAGCACATTCTTCCAAGTCTTGTAGTTAGTACATGTGCAAAATTTCATTCTTTTACCAAATATGATGTAACAGGTTAAACGAGAACGAAACAGAAATCAAAACAGACAAGAACATTATCACAGTGCACGAGACACATGGCATATGGTGATTTAGGGGAAGGAACTATTAACAACTTACTTTATTTGACCTACTATTATGACACCAAAACTCATAATTTAATATAATAATAAGCACACACAAGAATCCTGCAGCCCTGTTAATTTCAGTTTAAGCATTGTAGCTGTAATTGATGTATCACTACATTAGCAATATTAAGGTAATTGTATATATAATTACATGTATATATATATATACTATACACATGTATAATGTATACCTTGAGTTAAAGCTTCTACTCTATTTGTTTGTATGTCCTCCCCTAGCAATGAATCATGCAAGGGCGTCATCACCATTGGCAAAGGGAAATTCTTCTCCAATGGTTTGGACTTGGATCTCATTGCCACACTACCTGAGGACAAAATTTTAAAGATTTATATTGGACTTACTTTGCTGCTGAAGCGTTTGATTTTCTTTCCGATTCCAACTCTTGCGGCCATCAATGGTTTGTGTATCAATAAAATGGTTGTTGTCTGACCTCAGCTTTGACTCTGAGTCTCCCCTCCTTAGGTGGGTGGTTGGCGGGAGCTGCTGGTTGGTCCTAATTCTTTCCTTTCATCATTTTACTTATCCTTTAACCTTGCTGTTTCCTCTTAATTCACATAAATGGTGGACGGGGTAAATTCCAATGAAAGAAACAATAAACAAACTCCCTCCTTGAAGTTTGGAAAGCCCTTTGGTCTCATTGAGACACACAGTTATTCTTTAGGTTACCTTATCTTAAGCGAGCCCTCCCTTTATATCCTACCGAGTCTTAATTCTCAGGTGAAGCAGCTTTAATTGTTGGCATGTGTATTACTGGAATTGTTCCATTAGGTAATCAATTAAAATAAGTTCTGCCTGAATGAATTAATCATGTATTTTCCATTCTGATGAGATCAATTAATTTGCTGTTGATTTTTGTATATATCGCAATTACCTACTGCAGTTACCTACTGAAATACGTAGATTAAAAAATCAGGGTCAACTAAAATGTATAAAATATGAAGGGTTCCATCAGAAAATGCAATATTGTCCAAAATTGAAAAAAAACCGAGTTAATGCCTTGGTGATATTTCATTTTGAAAACTTGACCGAATAAGTTTCCTTTTTTCACCAGTTCATTTCAGCATGACAATTCAATGCTTCTTTACAAAACGCACTATATCATAATATTATGCCAATGAGTGTTTTTTCCCAAAACGCGATAAGTGCATTCTCGGCCAGTAAAAACTTGTCAAATGACCAACATCCAGCCACACTCACAGCCCACTGTTAAATGTCCTGTATGTTCTTGTCGCATTGAGATAACAATTGTTAAACTGATAATTCATGAACAACAAGTTTTTTTTTCACTTGTTCTCATTTTGAGAGATTTGGATATATAGTATTTTGTGATGAAACCCCTCATATACATTTGTTTTTTAAGACATTTTTTTGAATGTCTGTTCAATGCTATTCATTTGAAAAAAGGATGTTTTAAAACTCTCCTGCAAAATTTGATCCATAACATGTGTGTTTTCATCATTGCGTTAGCGATGTGAGAATTGAAAGATAATTGCTTTGATATGACATTAATCAATTTTGAAATATTTTTTCAGGTCATGCCTTTGCCGCGGGTGCACTTCTGGCTTATGCCCATGATCTTCGCACCATGAATTCAGAAAAGGGTTGGCTGTGTTTAAATGAAGTTTTTATTAGCCGTACATTCGGAGACTTCAACATAACATATCTAGAGTAAGTGCATATAACTTCAATGAGCATGTGATACTGAGTTGAAACACTGTTCGACTCAGAGAATACAACTTTGTGCTTATAACAGATTGTTACCCAAGGTTCTCTTCTTACTAATGAAGCTCAATGTGGTTTATTACTAAAAAACATAATGTTTTTTCATTATTGTGCATCTTTAAACAGTACACAGATTTACATATCAAAATTGGCTTAATTTTCTTCTTGAGGGTAGTTTCAGTTCAGCAGTAGTATGCCTGTCAATGTTTTGTTTCAGACGACATAATAGACCGGGCAATCCTATTATTATTATTATATTATACTACAGCAGCCTTTTCACCAGCAGTAGACCTACATTGTATTGTCAGTGATCGTCTTTTCCTTCTACTTAACTAGTCAAATATTGATTATAAAATCTCCCTATTTGTAATACTGACAAAGGGCATTTTCGATATAGCACCATTCCCTTTATAACGCCAAGTTACCACTGGCACATCAGATGGCGGTATAGTAAGGTTTGAGTATAACTTGTAAGTGGGGCACAATACATGCGACAAAATAGATACAAAATACAGGAAATGTATTTGGGTATGCAGGTTGGGTTTTTTTTGTACCAAGATCATTACAAATTTTGATCTCAAAATACAGTCGACTACGCTTGTAGAGATGTCCTTGGGGGAGCAGAGTGTCATTATTGTCATCTACCATTGGCAAGATGAATCTCTGATTGAAGGATTTTAAGTTTGAAAAACAGGTATATGAAGCTTTTGTGGTTGGATGTACAGTATTGATAGCAAGACTTCTATATATTATATATGCAAAATTTATCAAAGTGCATAGATCGGTACAGAAGATGCTGCAAATGGAAATAGAATATCACAGGGGCAAAAAATCAATGCCCATTAATTGGGAAAACAACAGTTTTTTGATGTGAGCTATGATGTTTTGAAGACATACAAGATTATGATAAGCCTTGGCTCTTTATTTGTTTTAAAAAAAAAAATAATTTAACAAATTTGATTATTTCAGAGAAAAGCTTGGAAAAGGCAAAAACTTTAGTGATGCTTTGGTCTTAGGCAAAAGGTTCACAGCCCAGGAGGGTTTGAGGTCCGGCTTTGTGCATGCGATACAACCACCCCGTTTGCTGTTGCAAGACTCGCTGAAATTGTTAAAGTCCTTTTATGGAAGAGGTTATCCAAGAGAAAGCTTGAGGATTATGAAGGAGGACGTATATCATGCTACTCTTGCTTGCGCCATTGGAGAAAAAGATAGAGGACATGACTCAGTAAGGAGCAATGAAGTGTCTTCAAAATTATAGACTTTCTTTTTAAAATCATATAAATAAATATATTTATATTTTTATATATATATATATATATACAGTCAACCGCCATCAATCGGACATACTGTCTAATCCGACACAATCGTTGGGAACAAAATAAATCTCTCTTTGTCCTCTACAATAGATCCAACAATTCGTTATTCAGACTCTGACGCTAATTTTCTGCGACAATATAGTACTTTGTAGTTATCCCGTTGTCCATTAAGCTGACATACCAGGTGCCAAAGAGATTTCAGAGAAAACGAAAGCTTTCGCAAACAGCATTGACATGTCTAATAATTGATTGTGTACTAAACTTAATAGTAGTGTATACCACATGGGTCTTGGATGTCAAATTTTGTGCCTTAAATCGAAATATGACCCATGAAAGACGGTTGGCGTTAAAGGCAACATGTCTGTATGTCTGTTACTCTCTCTCTCTACCTCCATCCCTCTCGCTCTCTGTCTCTTCCCACACCCCCCTCCTCTCTCTATATATATCTCTCTCTTTGTGCCTCTGTCTGTCTGGCTCTCTCTCCCTCCCTTCCTTCAACTTTTTCTCTCTCTCTCTCTCTCTCGTTGAAATGCGATGATGTAGCTTTTGAGGTTTCAGCTCTTACAAACCTGTCTTTGTAAAATACATGTTTTGTTAATTGAACAAACTGTGTAATCCAACATTTTTTGTGGCAACAGACAGTGTCAGACAAACGGTGGTAGACTGTATGTGTATATTGTTCACATGTTTGTATGAATGCACATTTGTGTAATCAAGAGTTTCACGTAATATTTAACCTGTGAATTCAACTTATACCATATTATTATTATTGTTATTATTA
Source organism: Doris montereyensis (assembly GCA_037039925.1). NCBI lineage: Eukaryota > Metazoa > Mollusca > Gastropoda > Nudibranchia > Dorididae > Doris > Doris montereyensis. The sequence continues at coordinate 147,496 of JAXRKP010000122.1, forward strand.
TATTATAATAATGATTATTATTTATAGTATTATAATATTGTTGCTGTCATTGTAATTATTAGTATGATTATTATTTATTATTATTAGAAGTTTTATTATTTCATTATAACTGCCACTAAAGATACTCAGCTAATTGTGCTTCCTTGCTATTTCTTTATATTTTAAGGAGTTAGGAGGGCTGAGGGAGGGGGAGGGGGGTGGCCGTGGCGATGTCTTATTGTAATAATGACACTAAGTGTAAAATGATGATAGGAATGATGCTGCAGTTGGAGGCCAAGAAGAAGAAGAGAGTAAGAATTGAAAAAAAGGCCTTAGCAAATCAGCAAGACCGGACAGAGACAAATTTATGTATATCTCATTCATTCAGACCTTTCAAAGTCTGTAAAATACTTGTAGTTAGTAGGAATAATTAAATCCCCTCTATTGTGCTTATGCAAATCCTAATATGTTTTTTCTTTGGTACTCAATCAAAAGTGCATTGTCATCATTTGAATGCTTTGCCTGAAAGATGGAGGCGAGAGGGGAAATACTGTGTCATGGTGAATCTAATATTAACATGGTCGATTCAAATTGTTACCAATGCCAATGACTACAGTTTTCCTTCACACACTCTTTGCTAAGCAAGATTTAAAGGTGTTTTGGTTAAAGAAAATAAAAATGGTTGATAAATTTGCGTAAACTTATTTCAAGGGTAGGGTTATGGGCTAGTTGTATTCCATTGTCCATAGAACAACACATTTGTACCAAGATCACTACAACAAATGTTGGTCTCAAAATACAGTCGACTACGCTTGTAGAAATGTCTTTAGGAAGCAGAAAAAAGATCACTACATCCGTAGTTCAATACAACAGTTTGAATACATTCAGGGGACATAAGTGCTATGTACAGTAACTATAATGTCAAACGCACTATGTCACTTAAGTATTAGACACTCACAACACATGTGTAGAATGTGATGATAATAAGCAAGCACAAGTCTAGGCCTAGTAGACGAAGGCAAACTGTACTTGTGCAGTATTTAGATGGATTGTTAGGCTTCTTTGACGTGTTATCTGAAACAAATCATTAGGTCAAATTTTATCTTGAAAAAGAAATCAATACATTCAATGATTCATTGACTTTCTATATAGACTGTAGAGGACAGGGGAGAAAACTCAATTTACTACATACAACCGTCACGACAGATGTATTGAAATTATTACAACTGTCTAATTTTCATAAAGGTTTAATGACATCTGTGCAGGTTCTAGGGAAAACGATCCAGCACATCCGAAGATTATTACAACCGACTTCACTACAAGTTGAGTAAACTACATAAAATAATAATTTTGCTAATTTAATTTGAGGTTGGCAAGATTTGTTTTAAATGTTTGTGCTCCACTTAACATATAATGTATATCATTTGCATGTATTCATGTACACATAGATTACATTTCATGACATTAACTACTTTTGTGTGTATGTTTTTCAGGGTTTGAGTTGTTCAGAATATTAAGAATGTTGTGAATACCACATATTTATCGTGCATTCTGTATTCAGTCATTCAGTGATTCCTCTCCATATTAATTTTATGTAATTTGTTTGTCTACTTTAACTTGAAATCAAGGGATTTTCATTGAGGTATTCACCTACAAGAAATAAAGTTTCCTTTGTCTGCTGTCATACGATTTGTTACATCAACTTACTTTTAATAAAACTGCTTTCCATGTGTGTATGATGAATTTATGATGAATCATTTAGATATGATATATTATACAATTAGTATAATTTTTATTTTACGTATATGAGTATGCTCAAGTGACAAAAAGGACCGCTGACACAGTGTATACAATATTATAAGCTTTGAGATGGTCTAAATCGAAATGAAAAGTGACAATGTTATCAGTTTTATTATTTCTTTAATGTTATAATTATGTAATTTTTCTTCAAAATAAATTATAGTAATAGTGCGATGTTAAAAATTATTTCTAGTCTTGTTGAAATCATTTAAGATTGCTGTCTGTGAAAATAAAGATACCATTGCCATACAAATCAATTTAAGTACTACTATTTTTGTAACTGCACGCAATAGGTTAAATTTCAGAAATTTGTTTTACAATCTAGTGATAATGTTTGATTACGGGTTTGTTTACTGTTGAAAGTTTTTCTCAGTTTTACTTTTTGAGAAAAAACAGACATCGGCTTTAAAAGAACAGCCGGAAAATCCTTTAAATTCTGTTCAGAAAAGGGGTTGGTCTTTGATGAGGTTTAACATAAATGGTTCTTTACACCAATCATCAAAAACATATAGGCCTACACACATGGTCACAAGAACAAATTTAAAGATGTAAGACCAAGATATCTAAATTAAAAACCTGAGAGAATAATAAGTCAAGTAGATCTATTTAGATTAATTATGTGTTTGGTTGTGTTGAAAACACTCAAAATCTCAGATGTATTATCCTAGAATACACATATTTCCACCTGCTAAATCCTCTAAATATTAAGATTGAGGGGCATACTAAACCAAATCAACGACAATTTCTAGTAGAAACTGAACCTTCCACTCTCGCTCTTTTTCACACCCCCTCTGCTATGTTCCTTAACATCACTGTCTTTTTCTTTCTTTCTTTCTCCTTTATGTTTTTCTTCTGACATCGCATTGTGTGATGCCGGAGGTATTACTTAAATCTAGATTCTAAATATTTCTCGTTTGTTGTCTGACGAAGGGTTATACCCGAAATGTCATGTGTTTGTTCTGTCTTTATTAGTGGAGTTGTCACTTATTGTCATATTTCGCCTAGTAGAAACTTTGTAATCTGTTAAATCCAATGTCATGGAAATTTGAGAATTGCTGTTTGAGCCCAATCAAAGCTCCACAATTTATTTCACATTTTTAAAAACTGTATTGAAAATCTTCTTCAATGGCAAGCAAATTATATGTATCTTTGTTTTAAAGATGCAACTTCTCACAATTTTGTTGAAATTTGTTGGTGTATTTGAAATTTGTGTTCTAAGCTTCACAAATTGTTTTGCATGAATCAATTGATATTAAATTACATTACCTATATTGATAATGTATTGTTCCATACAGAGAATTTCTATTAAAAATGTCCAGAAACCTGGCATTGCTTTTTAATTCTTATGTTCTATGTTTCAGTGATTCGACCTTTAACATTACATTAATGTAGAAATGAAAGCAAAATACTTTGACTGGCTGATGATTAATTGATTGATTGACTGATTGGTGGTTCAAACGTGTATAATGGTCTATGGCCATGTCTTGTAGGACAAGGATATCAAGGCAAACCAAACAACCAAAAATCCCAACCAGTGACTACAAGAATCCTACCACAAAAAAGACTAAGTACAAAATTGACAAGAACATCCTTTTTAGGAAAGTTTTGGAATATTTGGTGTCAAAATTCCATCTTGGCACGTGCATTCCATTCCATTCTGCTTTGCAATAATATTGAATAAAGTAACACCACAAGCACTAGTTACAGCTCAAAATGTGTCCCCACACATACACTGCATAACACTTGTAAAGAATTACATGGACTGCAATTCATCTTCTTTCCTCAGTACTTCTAACAATCTGCTCAGTATTTATTTCCACTAAAAACTGGAACTTCAATACATGCTTATAATATTAATTTCTACAATTAATTAACATAAAAGGGGTCACTTCAATAGTGTGCCTATGTCCATTTTTGTGAAAAACGAGACAGAGAGATAATCCTAGGGAATTAATGGAAATCATGTTTAAAAACTCACCTTGGGTACAAATGCGGCTTCAGTAAAAAGAGATTTGTTTTAAACGAAAAGGTGTAAGGCAACTTTCATAATATCAATCAATAGGCAGCTAACCAATGTATCCCTATTAAAATACTGCATGCATGATGCAACTCTCTCTCTCTCTCTTACACACACCGAACAGACAGACACACATACTTTCTATTTCCTAATGTTCTTACGGGTATTCAATACGAAAATGTTATTTGGCAATTTAAATTTAAGTAATATTCTTCTTCTTCTCGATCAATAGCTAACCAAAGTATATCGCATGTATTCTCCCCGCCCCTGCCCCCCTTCTCTCCCACACACACATACGCATGTGCACTCACACACAGAACACACACACATACTTTTCTATTTCCTTGAGTGCCACCTGGACTGACAAGTTTGTGATCAAAAGGTTGATTTTCGGTTCTTTGCATATTCGGGTAGAACGATCATTTATCTACAAGTTTATGGCAGAAAAATGTCCATATGACGTATCATTTTTTTTTTACAAAATATTTTGTAGTCAAGGGTAGGTAAAAACAGTAAAAATTTTGACGTTATTTACCCTAACACTGACTGAGAAGATAGCAGTAAAAACCCGTATGTGGCAACACTAAGGTGGCCTGGCTTCTACCGACACCGCTCGTTGCTTTGGCCCATCGCTGTGTGACGTAAGAGACGTTGCGGCGTCAGTGTGTATGTAAACACGCACAAAAGCATAGGAATAGAGAAAAAAAAAACAAAAAACTGGTCATTTTGACGTCTGTATTCACAACAGTGCACATCTAAACCTAGATTTATAATCCTCTTTACATTAGTAGCAATGCCAGACACTGTCGAAAGAGTAAGAGGGCTGTTACTATAGGAAACCCTTCTGAAGCATTTGTTTTGTGTTATTTTCTTTTGAGTTTTTTACTTGCATTTTTCTCGAAATGTAATTTTTTCACACAAATTCTATCTCCTACGCCATTTACCAAACGATTTGTATTATATTTGGCACACAGATTCCTCTTGTCAATGTTAATAGAATGATGTAGTTTTTTTATATACCTTGTAAACTTTTTGAGAAATTATTATTTTTGTAATAAAAATACCATTTTTGTATATTTACGATATATATATTTTTTAAAATTCATAAAATAAACATATCCAAAATACCAAAAAACTCTGACGTCACTCTTTAGATATCGAATGGAAGAGACGATCTGCACAGATTTTGAGTGATTTTATTCACAACTAAGGAAAGACATAGCTTTTGAAATTTGGGTCAAAATCCAAGATGGCAGCCATTTCTATGGCAACCAAGGATGCTACAAACTTTTCAACGATATAGGATGACTGTATTTCGACAGTTACTCATGTACATATTAAAAGCAAAAACCCAAATTTAAAAAAAATCACTTTATGGGCGAATAGGTATTCAGCACGAAAATGTTATTACATGTATACGTATAAGGCAACTGAAATAATAATATTAATCTCGATTGAATGTTATTGTACGTATAAGGCAACTTAAATACTAATGTTAATCTTGATTGAAAGTTATTGTACATATAAGGCAACTTAAATAATAATATTTATCTCGATTGATAGCTCATTACCTGTATATAGCATGTATGCTCTCTCTCGCTGGATCGCATCACAGTGCTTCAGCCTTGTCATTTCTTGTGAACACGAGGAAAGTTGGCAATCCCATGGCTACCGACAGGTAACGACTTGCAGTGCGTTTTTATGGGTCTCTGACCTCGGTCAACGTGACTTAAATGGGGAACAGAAGAAACTAAGAGAGAGGTGGTTCTTGACACCGTGGACTGTTAGTACAATGACAAGCGCAGAGATCACAGATGGCGCTCCAATTGCAAAATTGTTTCAGAACACACACAACGAAAATAATCGCACACCATTCTCTTGTCTTAAAACTCTTGACATCGTGGCCAGAAACCCGACCAAAATCCAACCTATCCGACCTGTTTCCAAAAAAACAGCTTTTCGACTTACCTGGAACCTTTAAGGAAAAAAAGGAGTTTAAGGAGGCTTAGCAAAATCACTTTAATTGTTGTTGACTCGCAATTTGAGTTCGTCAATTCATATCAGACAATTCTTCTATCATTAAGCATTTTAAAGCCTTATCAAGAAATGGACTAACTAAACGCAAATAAATCAGCATAATTCATGCTCTCTTCCCCTTTCACCCTTCATTACACTTTCAAAAAATAATTGCAAGCAAAAAGTCATATTTTCTGAAGCAAATGTTTTTGTATTTATTTCAAAGCATGAATGAATATTTTACAGTGATAAAAAACTCAGGCTTTTGCTCAGGTTACTTCAGCACCACAGTTATACACAGTCATTTAAAAAAAAAACCTAACTAATCTGCAACTTTTTCATTTTCGTCTGCTCTTCTTTTGATTGAGAGAGGCCCCATATTCTTGTTTGCTTGTCTTTTCATTTCTCTCTGAAATATAATATAAAGAAACCCACAACTAACAAGAAATGAAATGATGAATTTTGCAGGAGGAATAGCTTTTTGCTTTGATTTCACCCACATTCACAACTTAGGCGATCTTGGGGGATTTGGTAGGATTTTAAATTTTGCCCGGACTGCCCTGCGAACAGCCTAGGGATCTTTAACTTTAACTTTTCTTGAAGAAACAAGAAATTTTTCAACCTACCAGGGGTTGAACCAACAACCGTTAGGTTGAGAGTTTGATACCTTACCTCAGTTTTTAAAATTGATCAAACTTGTGATGATATCTTAAATACAATGGAGTCCACATGAGATAACCATGTTCACACAAAACCTGTTTACACTTTCCCTTTTCTAGTACACAAATATTTTAAAACATTTTTACTTGACATCCTAACCAATTACACTCAAACCTTGTTATACCGCCCCCTGTTACAGTCGACTCCAGCTAATTGCACCATGACAGGAGCGGAAAAATTGTTGCGATTAACCAGATGCCGCTATGGGTCCAGTATTCAGGATCATTTCAGTACTTGACGACTAGATATGTCTGTTGCAATATTTTTTGCATAGATAACTTTTCCCTCTAAATTTCATGGACTTGGAAACGTTCTGAACCTTCTCATCTGTATCAAAAGTGTATGCCTTCAAACAGATCAGCAAAGCAAACTACAGTTGAGCTTACTGTGTAGCAAGCTACAAAGTGTGTAGCGCATGATAAGTGACGCCACTCTCTTTGATCTGAATGGTCAGTCATTGGTTGCCCACTCGTCTTGTTGGCCTGGGAAGCCATGTGTTACTTATTGTACCATACATTACTATGCTGCCCAGTTGTCTGAGTCGTCTCTATGCAAGGTCGATCGCGCTTTTTACTGTCTGTTAAGGTGCTAGAGCCACAATCAGTGTAAGGTCATTGTATTGTTATGGTTGTTGTTAGGTAATAAAAACATAGACATGCGAGCATCGGTTACCAAAGTTGAAATCAGAAGAAAAAAAAACGACCAAAATTCTGAGGCAAAATGCTGCCGGGGTTGTCATTATCCAAAGTGAGTTGCAATTAACCAGTGACTTTTATATGTAATTAATTCTGATTCTTGGGGAAAGTTGCGATAAAGCAGAAATCACAATTAAACGAGTTGTGATAAACTAGAGTCGACTGTATATCACCAGGTTTTCACCCTTGTATAGATACTGATACTATACACAAACAATGAAATACCTTGTTATAAAGCCAATGATCTGGCAGGAACGTTCCTTCATAACCATTGTAAAATACAACTCGTTATTGCCCCCTTCCCCAAAGTGATGCAAACAGGTATAAGCAGAATGTAGTTTAGCTTGGTCATAGATCAGAGTCAAACACACACTATATACACAAACACAAGGATCACTGACATGATTGTGTGTCTTAGTACTCTTACACTTACAGAAATGATACTGACACTAGTGACACAAGGCTTCTTCTTTATGAGAATGAGAATACTGAGGGTTTGGAGACAACGTTTGTCATCCATTGCTTGGGCCTGGGTAGGTCAAATGAAGAGTAGCATCAGCATAGGCCCAGATCGTGTCATCCTGACAATACCGTGGGGGGGGAGGGGGGGGGGGGATAGGCATGGCTATGATGGAGTCCAATTGAGTGGCAAGAATTAGGCTTCACAGCAATTTCATAAGCTAGGCTAATCCATTTTGAGTTAAAGGTATTTCTGTCAATATTTTTGTCTAGACTACATAAGAGACTATAATACTACAGCCACAATAACCATTTCACATGCATCAGGCCTACACTGTTCTACTGGATTAGTCAAATATTGATTATTTCCCTTATCGTAATACTGAAAAAAGGGTGTTCTCGTTATAAAGCCAAGTTACCATTGCACAACAGTTGGCGGTATAATGAGGTTTGAGTGTATAACCAAGCTGTTGGAACGGCCAGAAATTAAAACTTACCTCTCTTTTTAAGCACTTTGTCATTTGTCTATCAACTTCATTACAGGCACCAAGAAACTTTTTCATCGGGTTCTAGGAGAGAAAATTAAGAAATGATACAAGTGTGCATTTAGTAGCATAGAGTGAGCTGTAACATACATTGTGTAAAAAAAAGAAAAGAAGCAAATATCATACTCATTTCAGCGTAGCGTAATCAGGAGTAGAGTCTTAATTTTTCTAGCATACGTTATAATGTGGTAGCTTGCCATGGTTTTCCACAACACCTTAACTTCCTCCGAGTCTCAATGGACATAGCGACTTATTTTGCGGATGTGTCGACAAAAGAGCCAAAAATAGAAAGACAGATGATCCATATTATATCTAATAGCTAAAAAAAACTTGTGCTATCCTAAACATGGTCTAGTCAAGCCTGCAGACTGGTGCTGAAATTTAGTACAAAAATAAACGTCAGTTTGGACTGATCGCTTTTGACATCAAATGTGTGTTTCTTTTTCCTATTTAACAAGAGCTGTCTTTGAAATTATTGAAAATATATTGTTTCAACACCAAATTCCAGATGCAAGTTTTAGATTTTGTTTAATTTTTCATGTAGGTCTTTGACAGATTTTGTTTAATTTCTTCATGTAGGTCTGACGTTGACAGTGATTTTTACTTGTATAGTGTGTCTCTGCCAATCCTCGTTTTCACATATAACTAGTATGGCTGTATGTTGCTTTATCAAGAGCATAGAATTTCAATCATAACAAAGTGTTACTTCAGGACAAAGTCAAAATCCTTTATTGACAATATTGTACATAAGTGCATAAGTCGATGGTCAAGGGCATCTACTAAAAAAGATCGCCATATGTAAAAAAATCAACTTAAGCAATTGCTCAGTTACCTACCCTGACATGATTGTCAACGTCATGGTCTTGGATATTATTACTGGCTGACATGTGCTCACATGCATGTGTTGTTGTTTTCTCTTTTTTGGTGTTGTGTTTTTTTATTATGTGAAGTATGTGTATGTGTGATTGAGCGCAGTGGTAGAATTCTAAACGAAAGAGAGAAGGGGTGATGATGGAATAGTATAGTAATGCAGTAGTCGCTGGATAAACGCACGCCTGTTGGGCGCAGAAAAAAACATGCTTTTGTGCATACTGTGTGTTTATGAGAACACTTTTATTATATAGTGAAAATTCAGTCAGCAGATGTAGGCATGTGTTTATGCAAAGTGTGCTTTTATGAAGTGTGTTTTTATCCAGCAATTACTGTAGTAAGACTGTGCATGCAATTAGATTAGATCTCTGTCTTCAATTTTAAACCAATCGCCTGTTTAGCCGAGTGCTTCACAGAGATAGATCTACTAATAGAAATACTAATAATATCAATGCCGATTGTTGGAACACAATAATTGGGTAAGATTAAGATCCTTGGCACCTCCACCTTATTTCTACCCCCTACCCTCACACACACATCTTACTACCACTTGCAAGTTGTACTACATCAACATCGCAAGATGTGTTATGTACTGTATTACACAGTGAGTTGAACAAAGGAAGAGGCATAATATTCTCACTCACCTCTCTGTCTTTCTCTCAGGCAAAACAGTCAAATCTCAATGCTGAACTGACAATACAATGTAGACCTACGAAGCATTATGGTATCATTATTTAATAGTTATTGGTGGTCACAACCCACCGCCCCCGCCTGCTTTTTCACTTTGACCGGTACAGTCACAACTTGGGTACGATTGACTTGGAGAAAGGAGAGACAAACACATGCCAACACCTGAGCTAATTGGATCTTGCAGGTTGAAGGCAAATGGAGGAGCGTTTAATAATCATTAAAACAGGTACATTTATATTGATTGTGTTCTAGTTTGGGGGCTGGCAGCCGTGGATGCCATTGAAATGCAATCGAATTTTCCTTTATTGTACCAACTACGGGGCCGTGAAAACACATTGACTTGAAAGGCAGTGTTACTTAACTCGATGTCGACTTAAACAGTTTTTTATTTACTAAAAAATGAGTTAGGGATGGAACTGTCACAAATCATCTACTTAGATAAAAATAGACTTATGCAACGTCGACTTATGCAGCATCCACAGTACAAACTACAGGAATCACATTCTTCCAACGATCCCTAGAAACACTTTTTTTTTTACTGGGCCAAAGGCAGCCTCAACTTAACAGCCTAAAAATCAGGGAACTCAGACAGAAAAGGTTTAAAAGAATAATCTAGTTTTTAATATTAATAGACTTTATCATCAATCTCAGCCAATTTATTTTCAGATAATCTAGTTAATATTATAAAATTTAATCATACTAATAATAGACATAATTCATATAGGGCGCATTACATTCAACATAAATTAATGGTCTATGCCCTGAACAATAACACACATTCTATTAAAAAATGTACATACGTACATCATAGGAAAAATGTATTAATATATCATTTTAAAGGCTATAAGGTTACCATGAAAGTATTGAAAGCTGTTGCAAAAGCAGTAATGAAGCATCAAAAACTTGTGTGATAATGACAATGGTACTGTACAATTAATTAAAATGAACAAAATTATAGTTTAAATTTATTACATTATCACTACAGAGCATTCAAAATATAGATTTGATAGTAACATTTCTTTTTACTTTCACTTTCTCATATTTAGTGATAAAGATGGATTTACAGTCCGTATCCCTGCAAAAGTTCAGGCTCATCAACTGTACACAATTTATCCCCCAGCAGGCCATTTCATTCAAAGACCTTCTCAACTCCTGAGGGAGTTTCTAATGTAATGTTGCAGGGAGCTGTCGATACATTAAAGCCAAATTCTGCTGCGTACATCATCAAAAATGTTAAATAACAAAATACTAATTCAAATCTTTGTGCTACATGCATAATGGGAAGGGTGAATATTAAAAACATAAAGAGCCACGGTAAATATGCACCTCTTCATGGCACCTTTTCAGAGCTTCAATAAGATCATTGCATTCTTTTGAATGAAGGTGGGGTGAAAGGTCTGGATGCATCTGAAAAGAAACATTTTCAATGTCAAAGCTTATCATTATGACATACATATTCTTTGACTTCACAAATAGAAAGGTTATTACACTAAAACCCAGCTTTATTCGCAAGTATGACGGATAGACTTTTCGTCTATCCGTCATTAATTTTAATGGTGAAAGGAGCTCGTCCCTCATTCGGTTCACCATTAATGGCGGATGGTCTTTTCCGCTGTCCATCATTAATGATGGACCTAAGCATGATCGCAGTTAAATTAGGAATACACTTTGTATTTTTTGTAATGAGTAATACATTTAGATGTGTACGGTATATCTAGAGATGATTTTATTTTGTTATTATATAAACATTTTCACCATTTCGTCCTGGATGTGACAAATTACAGATGAATATGGTGGATGGGAACAATTCACCGTTAGATCTAGATGTGACTTGCGTGATTCAATATAAAAAATATACAGATCTCTTTCTCTCTTGTATGTGTGTCTCTCTCCTTCTATCTTTCTTGGCCTTGTCCTCTCTCTCAGTCATGTGTGTGTACAGGTGTCTCCCTCCTCTTCTATCCTTTTTAAATCTCGTGTCACGATTCAACATTAGGTCGAGATCAATGTGACGTGTGATTTGATTTGAAGATATGTATGTGTGTGTGTCTCTCTCTCTGTATCTTGCACATGTATGTGTGTCACTCTCCATCTATCTATCTTTCTTTAGTCTTGTGTTTTTCTCCCTCCCTCTCTCTTTGTGTCTTGTAAAATACTCGGATCTAGATTTAATCTTAGATCTAGAGCTAATATATATCTAGATTTCTTGTAAGAAATCGTTGTAAGACTCAAAAGTGGACCCTCAGGCAAAGTTGACGGACATTCTCAATAGTGAAGCAGTCAGCTCGGCAATGAATTAGGCTGGGAACAATGATACGACGTGGGGGTCAACATTGAGATTGTCATTGTGATATAATCTAGATCTAGTGCTCGTTAACTGTATTAATGGCAGGTTTCACAAAATGGTCCATCCCCATTTCCCTTTTTTGTCAAAATGTACATGTTATATTTCTTACAAGTGTTATATACCATGTTAAAGCTTAGAACCTGAGGACTGTGACTGTGAGTAAATTAGCTTTTAAAAGTCATGTTTTTCAGTTAAGGAGCGTAACTGTGAAAATTCTAGTTCCAATGCAAGTGACGTAATGTTACGTGAACTGCACGGGCCCATCGACTGAGGTTTCCCTGGCGTTATTTAGTGACGTAACGCTTGGGCATCTGGTTTGGAGAGTTCCCTGACTTTTCCCTAGTTCTCAATAAGATGTGAAGTCTGTCTTTGTGTTTCTTACCACCTCGGGCATGGAGTCCACGACTGGTGCATTACCGTTGATCAGATGACTCACGTGTTACCGATCGTGTTGATGGATGAAAACCAACGCTTTTTGTCCCGTTTTTGGTAAAATTCTGTGATTGTATGCCTTTATATTATCCTTATTATGTATTACGGGTTTATCGTGTGTACCACTCTGCTGAAACCGGTACGGTAAACTTCTTGACATATTTATTTACGAGTGAGGATGCGATACGTATAGACCGATATTTGCCAATAGAGAGAGAGGGAGGGAGAGAGAGAAAAAGAGAGGTGGAGAGAGAGAGAGAAAGAGAGAGAGAGGGGAGAAAGAAAGGCACCAGAAACAAAACCCTCACCGAAAAGAAAGCGCTTTTGACGACAATGGTTCTTTTTCCCCCTGTACGTACTCCCCTCCTCCCTTCTCTGACTATCTACAGTCACATAGAGCGCCCCACTAGACTACCACAAACTTGTGTCTTTATCGATTGATAATTGCTTGGCAAAATACGGGATGGGATGGGAGCGGTGGCTGACAAATCTTGAACTCTACTTCAACCTGTGCTATTAGTATTATTTTCTCTCTCTCGTTTAAATGCGTTTTTAGAAATAATGTATTGTTATGCGAAGAAGGCTGTGCGTAGTGGAGATATAGAGTCACTATCGACTATCGTTGTAATGGACTTCTTAACCTCCCGTATTGCCAATTATCTCGTCTTTACTTATATTAGAACGTAATAAATCATGAAAGCCTATTGATTGCCGGGTTTTTTACAATAAGTTTCACTCACGATAAGCCAAAGCAGGTTTTGCTAATGCAACTGAATCTAACCTGAACGGTCTCCGAATCTAACCTGATCACAGTCTCCTTTCTGATGGCCGGTCATTGTCTAAATTTTTGTGTGGCCGTAAGGAACATCCAAAAGTCAAAATATTCCGCAAAGCCAACCGGACAATTTAAAAACAAAAATTTCATGATTTCTCAATAGTCTTACACAAGATGAACTATGAGAAAATAGCTCGACGCGATATTACCGTTATTAGATCCAAGATCGAAAAACAACTTTTTAGTCCGACCTTGAGATTACGCAGACCGCTAGTAGTGTCCTGGTATTCTCATTCTCCTTTAGAGTTACCTTTGATTTTTTCCGTGTCTTTTACAGGATAAATGGCCATAGGAATACGTTTTCTTTCACTCCAGATCATAAAACGGCGCTTCTACATATTTTTCAACTGTTTTTTTTTCAGCTCTTACTGTGTGTCCACTTGTAGACCACAATATTGTGACATAAAAACGAAAATCTGAAACCTGCCTCACTGCAAAAGAAAAAAAAATTTTAGACCTCGCCAAATTTTCTTTGAACAATTCTCTTTCTTTCACATGGAATTAAAGAAAACAGAATAAAAGGTCGTTGACCTCACCTACCTTAAGGTGAAAAAGGACTTATTAAAAAGAGGGAAATGACAGCAGTCTCAATTGCTGATGTTCGCACCCCAAAAATATTCACAAAACACACAAATTGAAAGCAAATTTCACAATATTATGTTTTTCATATCTGCAAATGTTAAGAAGATTCATAAATTAGACTTAGAGAAAGATTAATTGAAGAGTTCAAGTTATCATTGGGTCTAGATCTAGAGTTACTTGCTTTATTTTTTCAGTTTAGATCTTCAGGACTGCTTTTACTTTCCGTATTAGATCTAGATTCATGTGTCTTCTCACAAGAGTAATAGTTGTGATGTAACAGAACATCGAGTACCGAGCCGAATGCCCTTCTCACTCGTTTGTTTACATCTGTACAGATTCTAGTATTGTGTGTTCTACAGTCTTCATCAGTTTAAAATGTTGATTGTGTTTTTCCTGCGATACTATCTAGGTAATATCGAGATTTATTTATTGGGTATTACTCAGGCAGAAAAAGAATAAGAATAAGACTGGAATGAGTGCTAAATGATAAGGAAGGGTTGCAATGACAAATACAATACAATATAAATTCTTCAAGCCCCATGGTCACCATTTTTTTGTCACACACCATTCTTTTGTTTCATGTCCTTTGAGGTTTGATGATATTATTGCCATTTTTTTCAAGTTTCCTCTCTACCACACCAACTGCGTTTGTATCTGTTATCGTTTGACATCGTTTCATATTTAAGCGGTTTTAAATGTTGTATGCATTCATTGATAAACAATATTGTTTTTATGAAAATAGTTTACATGTACTATGATCTCAATTTTCTTCTCTACCCCTCACACAAAGAAATTTATTGAATTATTTCTTTCTGGAAAACATATCACCGGTTGACACGTTTTCTCTCACAATCTGTCACATGCAATTGATTCAATTAGTGGAAAAGATCAATTGAATTATTCAATCAACATTATGTTGAACATTTTAAACCTCGTGTATTATGAACTAAGAAGAAGGGTTTCAATAAATATTGGTACCGGTATATAGAAAGGATGCAATGAAAGAATTTAAAAAGTGATAATTAACATGTAAAACATTTATGTAAGTAACACTTAAGTCCATTTAAGACAATCATAGCTCAATAGGCCGACGCTTATCTCAGTTTCTATATATGCCAGTCTGTCGCAGGTCTTACTCGCCCAGCTAATGCTGGTACCCATATGCACCTGTGTAGAGTGGAGAAAGGCGAGTTAAGTGCCTTTCCCTCGGTTCCAGCAATGCCAGGATTCGAGCCTGGCACCTCACAATTACAAATTTAGCAGGCAAACCAAAATGACGCCAACACCACCGCATGAACATAATAAAATTATGTATATAATATACATATTGCAAGTTCAGCCAACTTGCAGGTTCGATACTGTATTACTTACAACTTAGTAATCATTTGACGATATATCGCAATAGTTGGTCTTGGTGAGCAAAAATCTGATTTTCCTTCACTTCATTCCTTCCGTGAGCAACTGGAGCTAGGCCTAAATCCGAGATTACGATCGAGGTCAAAATCGTCACTCCCAAACCTACTGTGGTAGTTTTTAAGACTCAAGATTTGATTTATTGTATTTAGCGAGCAGCATGGCAGACCAGCAAGCTACATCATCAGCAGATTCTGATGGGATGACGATATTTCTTGACGTATGTACAAAAAGCAAAGAACTTAAATAGAAATCTCGTTTTGATTTTGTTTGTAGTCTGTAGTTTTTACCAAGTGGATCTAGATCTAGATCTAGAATCTAAGATGACAGACAAAAACAAACGTTATTTCTACATTTATAAATAAAATAAAGATTTGGTAATCCTACAGTTTAGTGGTGTAAAATGATTCGGTAAACTTCAGGGGAAGGGGAGGGTTTCCATATTTGGGCACAACATTTGATTTTCTCTTTTACTTTAGTGAGCGAAATTCAGTAACGAGCAAACTTAACCCTAGAAACGCTACCACCGGTCAATCACTAAATGCCAGTTTGCCAATGCACGCCGTTGGACATAACGCTTGGAATTGCCTTTTTGCCTGCTTCATTTGCAGTGCAGATCTAGAGATGGTTGAATATTAACCAATCAGTAAATACGAAAAAGGATGCTTTCAGGCTCATAAGCTATCAAGATAAATGTCAAAAGCTCACATCAAATGAGCATCTGGTTGAGTTAAGATTTCAAAAGGGGCGTGTCCATCTTGTACTGTTGCTTTGGACAACTGGTGGTAAGGGTGCTACAGTTCTGTGTTTGAAGTAGGCTTGAATTTACAACTCTTTTGTTATCACTTATTGTAAAGTGGAATTATTCTAACAGGATAAGTCCATACGTCATCGTAACTCTAAGTGACATTGCGTGTGTGTGGGTGTTTGCGAATACTTGTAATATAATGCTCAGTTCCAATTACCTTGAGATAATGTTTATCAATTGTGTGGAGTATGATTTTGTACAACACCAATTTTATTCAATTTTATTGTATTCTTTGTTTACAAAACAATAATTTGTTATTAGAGGGGTGTAAATGTGAGTTGGTGTGTGTGACTTAGTTGATCATAAATATTATAAGAGTGTGTGTTTGCACAAACGTACAAACGTAGTCAGTCTTTGTTTTCTACTCAAAATTAAACGAATGGGATCATCCTAATTTAGCGTGTCTTGGGTGAGACAATCAAGGCATCTCTAACGGATTGGTGTTGCTGTGGAAATGCTTTCACCTCACTTCATTGCTGACCCGTTATCCATCCTCTCTCTCTCTCTCTCTCTCTCTCTCTCGGTCTCTGCTTGTCTGTCTTTCTCTCTCTCTCGCTCTGTCTTCATTCTTTCCTTTCAAGTGGATAAAAATGTGGACACAAAGATCGTAGAGTTGATTTTGATGATGGAAGTGGTGGTGAGGATAAAGATAGTGATGATTATGTTGATGCTTGACGAATAAAACAATGTAAATAGCAGCAACAATAATCAGAATGATAGTGATAATATATTAGTGATAATAATACTTGGCACAGCACTATGTAACGAGAGTTCATTGCCTCAACGTGAACAGCTAATTTCCTGCAAACAAATGCAATATATATATTATGTTTGGCAATGGCATGGATAGACAGTAATCCGTGAACTCATAAAACCCTGTGAGTTGCCTCTCACTGCGATGAGGATTCTCTGTGAGATGAACTAACCCCGGGAGTTAAGAAGGACTTTGAATGAAATGGCCAGCTGGGGATAAATGATGTACAGTTGGTGAGCTTGCACTTTTGCAGGGATACAGCCTATAAATCCATCTTTATTTTTAATATATTTGAAATCTATGAAAAAAGGCATCTGATCTGTCTTGACAATTTTGTAAAGTTAAGTGTCCTGTTAAAGATTATGTTCTTAGTCAGTCTGGGTGTGCCGTTAATGGGCGGTTTGATATAGACAAAATTCTGTTTCCTGAGATCGCTATTATTACATTGACTACATTTCCAAATGGGAAACTCTGTAGTATCTAAATTGCATAATAATGATTTAAATTGCATAGATGCTGTATAGTAACCAATTTATCTTTTGCAAAATCAGTCACAATCCCTAAAGGCTGAAAAACATTTCCCTTGCATGTGTTTGACTATGGAAATCCTTCCTTTAGATCTAAATCTTCATTATGTAAAATATGTTAAAATTAATTTTTTAAGATTAATTCTTTTCTTCAACAGGTCTTCCGAAGAGCAGGCAAGAACGGTATGTTGAATTTCCAATTCTCTCGTCGATGTCTATTTGTAGGTTACATTCATCTATACTTTGAAAATATGACATTGGATTTCACTTTGAAATAAATTAAATGTCTTCATCTCTCTTACAAAACCTCATTGGATATTTTGGTTTAATTGACCATCCTTATCATGTTACTTTTAGCTCTGATTATAACCTTGTATGAATTATGAACAGGTTACAAACAAAGTCACAGATACCACTTTTTAAGCATATTGAATGTATACAGGTTAACCAGTTTTACATATTACAAGATTCTCATTACTTTTTATATCTAAAATAATGGCTCGTGCTTATCTCATATATATTAATCATTTAGGAAAGGCTTTTTGTAGATACAGTAGAGTACAGGCAGTATACAATGCTAAAACCCAAGGTAAAAGACCAAAGGGTAGACATTAAAGCAAGTGGGATGATGATATAAAAGAAGAGAGAGGTTCTAAAGCAAAGAAATTTAACCTTCACAGAAGGATACAGAAAATGTCAGGACAGGGTTGCCTGGAGAAAGATCATTTCGGGTCTAAACCCATGCACCGGAAGGTAGAATGGAAACTGATAAAGAAAGAAAACTCATCTCCTGATGTATAATAATGATGACTATTGCAGGCTAAAACATGTCATATCTTTATATATACACATTTGAAGTTTTCTGATCAAATTTTAAATTTCCTCCAAAATTGATGTTTACATACATCTCATTTTAGTTTTCAAAAGGAAGCATCTACAATTTTGAAAGGGCAAAAGGAAAACAGTAAAGAAAGAGTGATATTATTAGATCTATAATATTTTATATTAATTAATTTTGTATGCATGAGAAAGAAGGATTTATTTCATTCAGATCTTTGTTCTTATACAATCGTTGACAGATGATGGCTTCATTTCATGGGAAGAGTTTGTCTCTTATTTTGCCGATGGGGTGATGAGCAAAGAGGAGTTGCAAACCTTGTTTAATGAGATTGATTCTCACAACACCAAGTAAGGCATCAAATTGATATATATGTGTCATAATATTATAAATCTTTGGGAATTTTCAATCAAATTAAATTCATTTATAGAATTGGATGTGAGGCTTCTATCTAAATTGTTGGGAAATTATGTACTAAAGTTTTCAAAACAAGAGAAATGTGTAAATTTCCATTGATTCAGTTTTTATGATTATTATTTTTTTATCAATAGGATCTAAGGTCGTTTTGTTTTTCATTTTTATGATTGGTATAGATAAAATAGGAAGCCCATAATCTGTAGTTTATTCCATTTTTTAAAAACCGACGAAAATGTGATAACATGTTTGTATTGGTCAGGGGCAATGTGTCAGCCTCTCAACTAAAAGGTAGTGGATTCAAGCCCCACCAATGAGTAAAAATCTACCCCCCTGGTCTAGGTCGGTGGATCGACACCTAGTCCCATCGGAGACGGACATAAAACGGTCCCGTGTGTAGATCACAACACTCTGTGCATATTAAAGATTCCTCAGCTGTTTACAGGGCAGTTATGGGCAAAACATTTTTTTAAATCCTCCCAAAAGCCCTGAGATCACCTTAGTTGTGGATGTGGGTAAATCAAATAAAATAAAAAAAGCTGTATTGGTCAACGGTAAGCATAATCGAAGAAATGCACAAACACTGCTTAGAAGGAAGATGAAGCGATTGAATTGAAATTTATCTCCACTCGTGTGTCATGAATTGTTGGTTGTTGTTTTTTTCCCACAGCAATATTGATACCGAGGAGTTGTGCTCATACTTTACCGCACATCTTGGAAATTTTAAAGAGATTTTTGGCATCATAGAAAATCTCAACAAAAAAGACGACTAACGTCCTGTTCTCTACATCAAAGGTACAATTTAAATCTTCCTTCTTAAACATGAAACATGTTTCAGTTGTAATATAACTTTCATATTATCAGTGAATTAAAATTTTTAAATTTGAAAATATCCATTTGACTTTAATTTCTTTTACATCTTTAACATTTTTTAAGTTTAATGGGTAGAAGAATGGAATGAGAATCGATCATGGCCTTTATAATTACTAAAGTGGTTCCTTCTTAATTATGAACCTGGTTCTTTTATTGACCACTCTATTTTCTTTTTATGCAGGAGGCAAATTATCATACACATGTAACATTATGCAATATTTTTGTTAAACAAATTCTCTCTTTCAAATGCACATGTTGTGTGAACATTGACTAGAAATATTGTGCCATGGAAGCTTGAATGGCTGTAGTGATTAGCTGTATTTTAAGATGAAACAGAAAGATTCTTTAACATTTCGAAAGACTGTCCAGTTAATTGGGCAAAATTCAGTGAGGTCTTTATGAACCCTGAGACAAAGGTTCTAAACAGATATAATATGAGAAACCAAAAAGGATCTCATTTACAATTTTTCAGAGGGGTCCCTAGTTAAATTGCCAAAGTGATTGGTCTCGTAAGTCGCAAACCACTAGTTCCATTCCACTGCCTTCCCAGACATGCAAGCACTCAAAACTGTCATAAATGCAAGCATTCATAACTGTTGAAAATATAAGCACCATTCCACTAGACAGTAAAACTCATAATCAAATCTATAGTTTTAAAAATTAATAGTAACATTGTTTATCTGTCAATAGGCATATCAAGACTCGGATCGCACACAGCGGTTTATTACCCGGTTTTTAATGCGGGAGATAATTAACCAGATGGCAGCTCTGCAACGTCCTCTTGATGCTGCTTCAGATGTCCTTGACACTCAAGCGAGAGAAGAAAGGTGTTTGATTTCTCCCTGATTTTCTGTTACAATTATGTGGTTCTAAGGATCAGAGGATTCGATAGTCCAGAGGCAAAGTTTCAGCCTCTCAAGCGAAATATTTTTTTAGTAAAGTCTACCCCCCCCCCCCCCCCCCCCCCCCCCCCCACATCCAGGTAGGCATATAACCCATCGGAGACAAACAATAAAAGAAGGCCCCGTGTGCAGATCACAACACTCTGTGCACATTAAAGATCCCTTGGCTGTTAACAGGGCAGTCCGGGTAAAATAAAAAATCGTACCCAAAACCCCAAGATCACCTTAGTTGTGGATGTGGGTAAATCAAATCAAATCAAAATCTAAAGGTCACTAACATGTGTAAGTGGTAACAGAAAAAGAAACAGAAAATGTACAACATATGAATATACAGTATAACCTGTCTATAACGATCAACGATGATGACCAAAGTTGTCATTCTGTGCATGCTATAATATGGAGAATGTGTACTAGCCCGTATTTTATACCCATTTTCGGGAGATAAGAGGATCAGGTAAGGCAGTGTTACTACAACATGATAAGTGAGACTGTATCTCAATCAAGCAGACGTGAAGTCGTGTAAAGCATGTAGACAGCAATGCAAGATGGTTATGGTTACTTAGTCGTTTGGGTTTTCAACACAGATTGCCAATGCCAGTGACATCAAAGCATGTAGATAGTGTTAAATAAGATGTTCAATAATATGAGATGAGATGTTCAATGATGTTGGATGAAATGTTTAATGATGTGGGATGAGATGTTACATAGTGTTAAATGATATATTCGATGATATGAGATGAGATATTCAATGATGGTAGAACTGCTGTGTCAGATTTCCAAACTACAGTACATAAATATTTGTAAAATTTCAATACATTCTTTCATTTTGGTCATGCTCAGATAAAATGAGGAATATATTTCCAAATTTGACAAAACAAGACACAATTTTGATTATTTTTTTTACACTAATTGCTAATTGATATTTTCGTGTTTGTAGAACATGTGAATGACGTTAGCACTTCTCTTTGCTAAATATAGTGTACTTTTATTTTCAGATCTGATATAAAACCCTGGAAATGGAGGATACTCTGAAGAAGTCAAGCAGTGGGGGAATAATTCCAGGACGGGTTGTGAGAAGAGCAAAGCGACAAATCAGTGCTCCACCAGCTATTGGCACAGAAGGTAGTTTATGAACGGAAATCTGTTTTGGATAGGCTTTTATATAAAGAGCTTTTATAGCTGCTTCAAGTTGATCCCAGTTGAATTATTGTGAAAGGAAAAGTAATTATCAATAGATCAATACAAATATTGTTACCATACTGGTGAATGCATGTATTTGCCACAGACCAAATTTTACTTGAGAGTTAAATTTAAGTGATTTTCTCAAGTGCATATTAATGAACTAACTTTTAACAACTTTCTCCAAAAAAACCCCAGAAAAACAATTAAAATGTATATTTTGATCAACTCTGTATTTATGATCATAGTTTGTATAATAGCATTAGATGATTGTCTAACGATGTATTCAAAAGAATGAAAATGTAGAATTTCATGTTTGTTGTTACTAGATCGTAAGCACTGTATTTATTGGGTATTTTCACAGATTAAAAAAAATTCTGTTGAAAAGAGCTGATAAAAGTAATGCAGATTAAGGATCTTAAGTATATAGACTTACCAAAAGCAAACTAAGCATTACTGACGAATAAATGAGACAGGCTTTGAGAGCTAATCTGATCAATTAGAAGCTTTGAAGTGTAAAATATTCCCAATAAGTTCTCAAGATTGTAAACCAATCAATTTCAAGTTAGTTTTTTAAAGTTGTGGTTTTATTTGAGCGATGTTGCTCTTGAGCATGTGAGTAGATTGACTCCTGAGTGATTGTTTATGATGAAATGTTTTAACTACTTAATAATTTACTATGCGTTCAAACTTTTACAGTGTTTGATTACAGTGAAGTTAATTCAGGTATGCATGCTTTCAACTAATTTTAACAACTATTTATATTTTATTTCTTAAATTTGTTTTGCCATGCATCCACTAACTCTTCAAACTTTTTATTATCTTCATATGTGAAACTGGTCTTCAGTTGTGGGACACTATGGATTTGATTTTTTATCATTTCTGACCCCTGGTTTTTCCGATCATTTTGATTCCTTATTTGTCTAATCCGCTGTTTTTCTGACCCCTTTGCTTCTCTTTAATTTTTTAAACTGAGTATTTGTAGAAAGAGTGACAGAAATTGTATTAAAGAGAAACTAAACGTAATTGTGATTTCACAACAGCAGCCATTTCAGGATGTAGAGCCATTTTATCAGCTTCCTTTTTCGTTTCTTCAAATAATTTTGTTGATATAATAAACGTTTGAAAGTGGTACAATTAGGTGACCTAGTAGGGTGGCTATATTGTTTCTATATCATATTACGGCCACCGTTCACCCATCCATGTCACCCAGCAATATTGTTTGTTTTTGTTTTACCTAACCAAGACATTTACAAATACATGTATTTGTTATTGCACAATATGGCAAAATAATTTGGATTATAAATTCCCTAGTTTATTTTATTTTACTAAATCGATGAAACTGTCAATGTTTTGTTTGATGTGATCTATAGGTCTGAATTTTAATTCCATCATATTGCTGTTGTTTTACCATCACATACATTGTTGAAGCTTTCATCTACTTCAGGGAACATAAATGCTTACATTTATTCCGTTTGTGATAGTGAGTGCTTGTATGGAGGAAACAGCCCTTTTATAATGTTGAAGATTGATAAAGGTTCAGCCTTGGTAGCTTTTGATGTTTGCTAGTATTTTCTTACAAAATTTTTATCAAGGAAAATTAAGAAGAGTTACAATGTTTTGGTAATCAAAATTGAAGAATATACACTACATACATTTGTGGATGACTTTTACCCAGAAAGTGATAGATTTATAGTTTTTTTGAGTGGTTTCGGTGAGGGGGTTTTTTTGTGTTAAAAAAAAGAAAGTCAGTTCAACGATTGAGGTAAAGGTACTGATTTATAATTTATTCATAATTTATTCAAATATGATACTGAATTATCAAGTGCTTTCACTGTTGCAGAAATTTAATAACACACAGTGAGTTATTTTATCATGGTAGTTCAAGGCAAGAGAATTACAGACCCAGCAGTAACATTTTTCATAGGTATTGTATTGGGCTTCTATTTTGTTGGGGGGGGTTTTTCCACTTGCTAGTCATGTTTACTTGACTTATGTGAGAATTAGTCCCCAAAAGAGAGTCATAAAAATAAATTCCTAGCTGGTAAGGGGTTAATTTGATTTCTTAAGAAAGCACTTGACAATGTATGCTGAAGATTTGAATTTTGCCCAGTGTGCAGAGTTTTTTTTTCTTTGTGCATGTATTATATTAACTTCGATGTTAATTACCAATTTCTGTGGTGATGAAGATTTTAACCATCTTTTGAGCCATTTGCCATTCGTGAGATCTTTCGTTTTCTGATTATTATTTTTTGACATGGAATTTTCTTTTTTTGTGAGGTTTTTTTCTTCTCGGGACTTATTGTTGTTTATTTTTATTTTAATTCTTTGTTGGTGTTTTTCTTTCTATAGAGCTCTTTTTTCTTTTCTTTTTTTGGCACGGGATGTTCTTTTTTCATTCTGTGAGGGGAAAGAACAGAAGAGGGGGGGGGAGGAGGAGGAGGAATGGGGGGATAGTTGGAGAGTGAGGTTAAAATCTTGATTCTTGTCGGAATCAGTAAATTGGACATGCATCATTTGAGTCCCTAGGAACCCTTGAAGGGGGGGGGGGAGACAATGCATGTTTCTGTAGCATGCTCCATCCTTTGTCTACTAATGTCCTACTTTTTATTTTTTATTTGCAAATCAAATATTTTATTTAATGTGGCCCCAATGGCCAAAGCTTCTGAAAGAACATAGTGTGTACTCTTATTTCTTTTGATGTAATGTCAGTGAAGCTGCAATTGTGTCAGGATACAGTTTGTAGATATATTTATATCTTTATCTAAGGAGACAAAAGGCATACATGTCTTCTGTAGATGTTGTGCTGGGGTCTTTTTGGGCTTTCCACAAGAGTATGATACACGTCATGCAACGAAAAAATCATGTATATAACTTCTTTAACTTCACTACAAAAAAAGTATATTGACCAAAAATTGACTTTCAACAGCCTTAAACAAATGTATAATAATATAATAATAATAATAATAATAATAATAATAATACTAATACATTTATTGAACGCCTGACATTCACCAAAGGTGCTCGATGGCGCTATACAATCAAAAGCACAAACAGGTTTAAAAATCAAACCAATTTACAAATCCAATCAAACAAACCATGTCGTATCACAATAAAAAGCACACCGAACGGCAATAAACAAACATTTGAATTCATGGTGAACCATCTCCAGTGTAGTGGCCAAAGATTAACTCCTTACAGACAGTGTGTAACTAACAAATGTATAGTGATCAATTATGGACGCTCAGGACCTCAGCAAGGTTTATGGATAAGCAGACAAAAATCTCAAGAGGCTTACTTAATGCTTGATGTCCAATTTTTGAGAGAAAGATTATCAGAGACTTTGTTTATAAAGTTAAGCTACTGCTACAATATCAAGACTAAGAGTAAGAATTGAAATATTCTTTTAAAATATGCACATAGGGTGTTATGGTGTAGGTATCACAAGCAAGTAGTTAAGTTTCTTCCAATCCTAGAGGCCCATAGAACTTGAGCTTATCCACGTTTCCATAGCATTAAGCAGAATAGAATTGATTTGATTTGACTTACAACTAAGGTAATCTCAGGACTTTTGGTAGGATTTTAAATTTTGCCTGGACTGCCCTGTAAACAGCCAAGGGACCTTTAACATGCACAGAGTATTGTGATCTGCACACAGGACCTCTTTTTTATCGTCCGTCTCTGATGGGACTAGGTGTTGATCTACCTACCTGGAGGAGGGGGGGGGTTAGATTTTACTAGAAAAAAATTGAGAAAGTTTTTCGACCGTTGGCACTACCTTTTGGTTGAGAGGCCGATACCTTATCTCTGAACTGCCGAGTAAAAGGTGAGGTTCAAACTCACAATATGATGGTCTCAAGTCTACCTAGCCTCTTACAAGTGTTGTAACTTTTATGTTTAATGTAACAGAGATGGCTTTGTTTGAGTGACAGTAATAGACACCGATGTAATGCCAGACTAGGGCTTGAATCCTGACAATATTACGTCCAACGTTCAAACATAGAGAATATTGATTATACATCATTTTCTCGACTATTCTCATGTGAATTTTACTCGGGAGATAGATTTAAGATTCATATTACAGAAAATATAGCCTCTGAAAAGATATGATATGATAATGTAGTTACCTTCATTAAACCAAGTGACCTGAACCAAGTGACCTGGTCACTGACACCACTACAATACTTTCATGGGTATTGACTGATAGACAAGCTTTTTGTCGCCCCATGCTGTTTTGTGATTAAATTGAAGGAAATGTAAATGTAATAAATTCTTGAAAGGGATATCTAAAATAAACAACTAAATGTTGATAGATGATGTTCAATCTGTATGTGGGAAAATCATGTACAGACAAATTATTCTAGACCATGTTATTGTCAAGCAAAATAAATTAGACATGGTAATGTTTTGAAATTTTGACATCGCTACAGAAATTTGAATGTTTTATTGAGAAATTATTACCATATGATTTCAATAATATTTACTTCCTTTTCTTTCCGTGAAGTATCGGGTACCTGTTGATTGTTAGCCCCAGTGGTTTGGTTGCCAGACAACGGATTGTCAGAACCTGGGTTTGAATCCTGAAAATATTACGTCCGACGTTCTGTTTTTGGGAAAGACAGGAAGCACGTGTTTCTCCATTGAATCAAGTTGCCAAGGGTGCCAGTCGAGGAGTAAAACCTGCTGTAGACTAGCGTTCTGTACAGGGGTTGATGTTTTATTTTCACCTGTTGTATTTCACGCTATAGAAACCAGAATAAGCTCTCACTCTATATATGATTAGTCATAACGTCTTTGAAGGAACTTAAGCTCTTTTCTAATACTAATGCTAAAGTGCCTGTTAATGGCAGTGAGAGAGGGAAAAGATACTTACATCTTCTTATCAAAAGTTAGGCTTGTGCTATGATCACATCATGACCTTAATTTTTCTTTAGATATTTGTAAGTATTTAAACAGGTTAGCACCTGTTTGGCGGGGCTTCTGGTAGGTCCTACTTCTTTCCTTTCTTTCCTTTTTCCACTTGTCTTTCATCTTGCTGTTTCCTCTTAATTTACCCTGAGATCATCGCAATGGTGGATGGGGTAAATTTCAAAGAAACAAAAGCACCTGTTTGATTTTACTGGTATGTGTGTCTTTCCAGGTCCAGGAAACGTCTTCTTGAACAACCAGATTGACAAGTTGGCAGGCCTGCTAGATCGCCTGGAGAGTAAGGTAACGAGTGAAGGGAAGATGAGGGTGTGCGTATTCAGATGTGACTATGTGTTCTTGTTGTCTGTCCATGGGGCATGTTTATTTTGACCTTTGACTGAGAGAACCCTTGAAGGCCAGGGTGACCGTTACACTTACTAAGCCTCGGCTGGTTGAAGGCCAGCTACGGGAACCTTTGGTTGAATTTCTTCACGGGGCACTCTGTTAAATACAGTGACACATAGCTGCCAACCAGGACATAAAAAACCGCATTTGGTATGTTGAAAATAGGTATATATGAGGATTAAATGTCTTTTTTGTTTAAAGAAACCCTAAGCTACTGGCAAAAAATTAGAGAGATTGGGATGAAATTCCGGAGATACCATTTGAGTTTGCAGAACTACCATCGCAGTTTGTCAGAAAGGCCAGCAATCGATGGACATTTTGTTATGTTTACCTGAAAAGGGTTTAAATCAACTTGAAGTATTAATCACTGTTTTCTGGAAATATTACGGGCCGTCGTGCAGGTTAGAATTAGTTTGCGTGGTCAGAGTCTGTTTTTCAATTTGGAAAGGAAAGGTTGGGCAGCTGTGTTCAGAGTCTGTTTTTCAATTTGGACAGGAAAGGTTGGGCAGCTATGCAGTGAGTGGAAAGAAGTTTTTTTATTTGATTTGATTTACCCGCATCCACAACTTGGGTGATCTCAGTGTTTTTGGTAGGATTTTTAATTATGCCCGGACTGCTCTGTAAACAGCCAAGGGATGTTGTTATCTGTACACGGGACCTCCCTTTTATCGTCCGTCTCCGATGGGACTAGTTGTCGATCCAACTGCCTGGACCAGGAGGGAAGCTTTGCTCGAAAAAACTTGAGAACATATTTCAACCGTTGGACGGAGCTTGAACCCACTACTTTTTTGGTTGGGAGTCCCCCTAGACCACCAAAACGAATGCCTTGTGCCAGGCAAATAAATGCTTAGGATATAATGAGCCATTTTACACCCCCCCCCCCCCCCCTGTTTCAACTCACAATTTACCATTGTATATTTTCAGATCAACTTTGACAGTTTCCGGGATGAAGAAGTTGTCAGTGGCTCAGAGGATACAGTAAGTTGTTCTTTAAAAGTTGTTATGAGGCTTGTCTGTATGTGTGTTTCCATGTGTGTGTGTGTGTGTGTGTGCATATGATGGTGGAAGGGTGGGGATGGCCACATCATAAGTTGTGTGAGTTTGTATGTGTGAACGTGTGAGGAGTTCAAAAGAGTCAGGGAGTGGGTTTTTGTTTTTTTGCCATATGCGTGAAAGCCACAAAGAAGAATAGGATGATGATGGTGCTTGAATGAACGATGTTTGTAAGGGAGACAAAGCTTTCTCAGCTCTATCCATGAAACACCCATAGGAATAACAGAGAGAGCTATTCAATTCTTTTTTAATTTTTCATATGAGATATTTTGTTTGTGTATTCTAGCTTCTCTTGGTGCAAAGAGACTTTGCCCTCAAAGAATCAACAGGCCAAGATTTTCAGGCTCATCTGCGATCTTATGTGGATGAAACACAAGGTTTCAACGGTTGTCTCAAGTAAGCCAATCACAGCTTTCATTCTTTTATATTTCAATTCCGATCTTGCTTCAAGTTTGAATTTCGTCCACTTAAACAGATGATAATTTTTGTTTATGTCATATTTCAATGGGAATTTTTCTCCCGTTAACACTTTTCATACCAACTTTGACGATTGTCAAATTTCTACAATGTTATCGCATGACCGATTTTGACAGAAGTCGAAATTCTGCCTTGTGAACTGATTTTGATTGTAAATGCTAGAGAACCGGCATTTCTCGCCATAATAATCATCATTTTTGCTTCTACTTCCCTTTCCGCTTTCAAGATCCCTTGCTCTCTATGATTGTTCCACTTGGCATTCTGTTTTGATAAGGTTGTTGTTTTATCTACTTTACTTTCTACAACATTTACAATGGGAGGTGAAAGCCTGGGGCACCCAATGTTGATAAATCAAATTCGAACGTGGAGTATGCAAGTGATTATTTGGACGAATATGTAGCCAATGAAAGGCAAAGATACTAGAAGTGGTAGAAGTAGTAGTGGTGACGGAGAAGAGCAAGATTGTGCTAGATCTAATGTGAGGACAGATGGAGGTGATGTTGACAGAAGTGGGCAATCGGTATGGTTGTGGGTGCAGTCATAACGTTGACACCCAACATATATTTTGGCCTTACAATTTGTTATCATTATGTCATATTGGTTTTATTAAACACCTAAAATGAATGGTAGATGTTGTGAGCGATTCTTTCCTCTTTGAAATTTATTTTGAAATGTAAATTTTTCTGTGTAAAAAGGATGCATGTATAAAGTATATATATATATTTATTCAATAATATTCATGTCCATTGATAGTCTTTGAAGAAAGGATTCAAACCCATGACCTCTTAGTCTCAAGTTCAACTATCACAATTTTGCAGATACCACAAAAACTTTTGTAGACAAGACAATTACATGCAAACTATCATCCTTCCACTGACATGAGTTGGTTAGGCTGCCGGACAGGAGATCAAACCCATGATCCTCATAGTCAGGCACTTGTTCAACTTTCACTCTCATTGGTGATATGATAAAAACTTTTGTAGACAGATCACATTGCACTGCAAACTATCATCCTTCCACTGGTGACATGACGAAGGATTTGGTTGGGCAGATCACAGACAGGAGATATGAGTCCCTAGTCTCAATCCCTGACATGATAAAAGGACCCTTGGGCAGATCACAACATTTCCACATTTGACCCCTAGTCTCATTGGTGACAGATGATTAAAAGGATTTCCCTGTGGGCAGATCACAACACTACGCATATGAACCCTAGTCTCATTGGTGACAGATAATAAAAAGGATTTCCCTGTGGGCAGATCACAACACTATGCATATGAACCCTAGTCTCATTGGTGACAGATGATAAAAAAGGAGGTCCTTGTGGGCAGATCACAACAGAGGATGAAAGCAAACTTCCTTCAAGGCCATTACAACCCATAGAGCCGGAGCGGATCCTGGTTTCTATAGTGTGAAGCGGAAAAGGGGATAAAAACCTGCGTCAGACTAGCATCTTGTCCAGGAGGTGATTATTATCCCCTTTTCGCTTCACACTATAGAAACCAGGATCCGCTCCGGCTCTATGGGTTGTAATGGCCTTGAAGGAAGTTTGCTTTCATCCTCCCTACTGTTAGTTAAGAAAAGTTTAGTTTTGCCGATAATAATGATCCTCATTACCTAATCTTTAAAATATCTCTTTACAGCATAAGCGTGAGGGATTTCCGTGATTTAAACAAATTCACCATCTACGAAATGTGGACTTCTGAGAAAAAATATGAAAAGTGAGTTTATACGTTTGTTGATGTTTTCAGTTTTATTTTTTCCCCAAAATTATTGTGTACACTCACATCGCATGGAAGTACTAGTAGTGTGGGTGGTGGTTGTGAGCTTACAACACTGGCCTTAGCAAGCTCCAAGGCCCAAGGTTTAACCCTTAGTCCGCCTACTTGATTAGACATAAACTTTTTCTTGCTTTTTTTCACTTTAAAATGTCTCAGGTATTAATACACACACCCAAATCCCTTTCACTGTCTTCGTACTTTGGGTAGGCTGGATCAGACTTTCAGTCCTATCTGAGAACGATGAAAGAGTAACAGTTCTTCCAAGCATTTTTGTTGAGGGTTGCCTTGAAATGTGGTGGTCCAGAGGACAGTTTTCAGCCTCTCAACTGAAAATATTTCTTGGGGTTTTTTTTTTTTAGTTTAGTAAAACCCATCACCGTGGTCCAGGTAGATGGATTGACCCCTAGTCTCATTGGTGACAGGTGATCAAAAGGATTTCCCTGTGGGCAGATCACAACACTACGCATATGACCCCTAGTCTCATTGGTGACAGATGATAAAAAGGAAGTCCCTGTTTGGGCAGATCTTTGAAAACAATTTACTGTCTCATGCATATGAACCCTAGTCTCATCGGTGACATATGAGTTTAATAAAGGAGGTCCCTGATGGGTAGATCACAACTACTCTTGCTGTTTTCCTCTTAATCACCCAGAGATCATGACATATGGTTGGGAGATGACACAAACATGTTGTGCAGACAAATACTCTCCTTTGCTTAGTCTGAGCACAAAAAATTTTGATTTTTTTCTTCCTTGATTTTTTTCTTCCTTTTTTCTTCAAGTAATTGGCCTAGGTAGTTAGATCGATGCTTAGTCCCATCAGAGACAGGCGATAAAAGAAGGTCCCATGTCACCATGTGCAGATCACTACACTCTGTGCACATTACAGTTCCCTTTGCTGTTTACTGGGAAATCCAGGCAAAATTTTGAAATCCTACCAAAACCCCTGGTATCATCTCAGTTGTGGATGTGAATAGAATTAAATCAAATCAAAATCCCTGGTATCATCTCAGTTGTGGATGTGGATGGAATTAAATCAAATCAAAATCCCCGGTATCATCTTAGTTGTGGATGTGGATAGAATTAAATCAAATCAAAATCCCGGTATCATCTCAGTTGTGGATGTGGATAGAATTAAATCAAACCAAAATCCCCGGTATCATGTCAGTTGTGGATGTGGATAGAATTAAATCAAATCAAAATCCCTGGTATCATCTTAGTTTGTGGATGTGGATAGAATGACCATGGCATTTAGTTTGTCAAATCAAAAATCCCGGTATCATGTCAGTTGTGGATGTGGATAGAATTAAATCAAATCAAAATCCCATACAAAGCAAAGTTTTTTTTAAAGTTTTAAGTTGGTTTCATGGTATTCCTTTTTTCTCTCTTCATTTGTGGATGTGGATAGAATTAAATCATATCAAAGTCACCCCGTAAGTATCATGAAAATCAGTTGTGGATGTGGATAGAATCAAATCA
The DNA here is from genome assembly GCA_037039925.1 of Doris montereyensis. NCBI lineage: Eukaryota > Metazoa > Mollusca > Gastropoda > Nudibranchia > Dorididae > Doris > Doris montereyensis. Next base: position 179,293 of record JAXRKP010000122.1, read on the forward strand.
AATCAAAATCCTTTGGCAAAGGACTGAGCATGGGAACATTAAAACAACCAAGAACATGACCGTGACATTTAGTTTGTCTTGTTTGTGGGTTTGTTGTTATGGGTAAAAACGGAACTAAAAACCAAGAACATGACTGTGGCATTTAGTTTGTCTTGTTTGTGGGTTTGTTGGGTATAATTTTTTTTGAAGTACAGGAAACATGAATTAATTTATAGGACTCAATTCACATGAGTTAAAAAAGTGATCATCGAGGTATTTATGAAGATAAATTTGATAGGCACCACATACAAAGCAAAGTTTTTTTAAAGTTTTTAGTTGGTTTCATGGCATTGATTTTTATCTCTCTTTTAAAGATAAAATTTCTAACTCATTACTTTTCAGAAGTCACACCACTCTGCCTGTTACTGATGCACAAGTGATGATTTCATGGCACACTGATACACCTGAAGATCACTGACATGTTGGAAACACCGAGATTAACATTTGCAGTCACCATGAAAATACCAAGTAAGTTGGAAAAACCATTAACAGCAGTCACCATGAAAATACCAAGTAAGTTGGAAAGACCATTAACAGCAGTGAAAAATGTGCTCTTTGAAAATACCAAAGATTTGGAATGAATTGCCTTAAAAACCATTAACAGCAGTCACCATGAAAATATGACAAATTGGGTTGGATGGGGTCCTGAAAAATCCCATTAAAACCATAACAATACAAGTATACATGTTATACTTTTATTCCATTGTTTTGGGTATATGTGACAGTTATAACTTGAATAGGCTGTCACTTTTACTTTAGCCCATGTTTACAAGACAGTCCGGGTAAAGTTAAAGATCGTACTTAAAATCCCCATTGAGATCACCTCAGTAACTTTGTAGATGCGGATAAATCACAAATCAAATTTTTTTTTAAGTCCCTTTAGAATGCCAAGTATCACCATCAATGTCTGTCTTCTTTTCATGTTCCTAGGATCCTGGTGGAAAGGGGAATCCGTCTGAGCCCCCTCTCCGTCAATGACTTTTGACGCCTGGGAAAGGCCGATGGAAGGATACAGGGATTGCAAACAACATTTTACTCACGTCGCATGGCAACATAGACACTGCTCACAACTGTGCTCTGCAACGAACTTTATTTATCTCTTTCTGCAACATTTTATGTAATGAAATAGGCAACGTTTGTAATGTTATTTGTCCTTTACACTTTTTTTAATATTACTTTTTTTTTTTTTTTTTTTATTTAAAAATTACCAAGTCAGTATGTGGCATTTTTCACGGTAAATTAGATCAGTATACCAAATTCTTTTTTATATTGAACAAATTACATTTACAATCAACTTCCATTTTTGTGGAATGGGCATTAGTGAACCTAACATGAATTGCCTGAAAAGGACAAAGATTTATTATTATTAGTCTCTGTGACGTTTTTTTTAAAGGTTTTACCTGCTCCTTTACAGGTCACAGTATGTCTCTGGGTAACTTTGACATATCATTTATTTAACAGTTTTGGTCTTTGATTTTCTGTTTGTTTATTTTTATTTTAACGTTGCATTTTTTGTAATCGCTTAAAAATGACAGTGTTGTTTGTCGTTCTACCTATAAAGCAGAAATTAACGGACCAAAAGAGTGCTCAGAATAAATGCTCACATATTGTATTTACTTTGAATAATATTATTTATAAACTAAATTTCTCCAGAGCACTATACAACAGCATGAGTTGTTTACATTATATGCTGTTTGATTATTTAATTATATAGGACATTATAATAGATTTTGAGTCTGGAAGAATAATCAAATGTAAAAGAGATGGATTTTTAACATAAGGTAGTTAACTGTTGATGTTGTTAAAGCTGTTGTTAAAGAATGAAATGAAGAGAAGCAAAGGAGCGCAGTGAAGAATTTTCTGCGAAAAGTAACGACAGCAACATTAAATTTTGTATTCACAATCAATCAAGTCGATCAGTCTATACTTGCACGCTCACAAAATAATGACACATGATCTTACCTGAGGATTTTCTTCCGTTTGTTTTGGGTTTTGTTTTTTTTGTGAATTGATTTTTATTTTATTTTTGTAGAATGTGATTTGTTTGTCACCATTTGTATCTGTAGAAAAGCACAAGGGATTTTTAAAATTAGAATGGAAGAATGAAGGAAAATCATAAGTTTAGCTTATTTCCCAGAATGCCAATTGTTAGATATTGATTGTGATGATATATAAATATGGCATATGTTCAGAGCCTGCAGAACATGTTTTTTATCAGCAAACTAAACACTTTCACAGCAGAAATGAACAGATTTGAATAATATTATAACGAAATGGCCATAGACTCAAAATGACTTAGAATGGGGTTTGTTCATGGTAAATTAAGTTACACACGTAGTGTATATTCACACACAAGTTTCCTAATGATTTTGATTTACAAAGTGTAACATAATGCTGATTATGTTTTTAAAAATATTATTTGTAATTTAATTTTACATGTGTTATATTATGTATCATATCTGTATATGTGTCGGTGAGTGTGTGTGTGTGTGTGTATTGTTATCTCTTATCAGACATAGAGATGCTTTATAAAGTTAATGGATTTTTGTACTGAAGGTGAATTTCTAGAACATGAAAATCATTATCTTTATGGATTTTTGTTTTGCTGTTAGTTTGGGTTTAATGGGGTTTTTTTTAACATGCAAGCTGCAAATTTTGCAAAGGATGTCCCATGGGCAGATCACAACATTTTGTGTATGTTAAAAGATCCCTTGGCTCTTAACAGGGCAGTCCGGACAAAATTAAAAACCACGAGATTACCTTAGTTATGGATGTGGGTAAATCAAATCAAAGTCTTATGTTCTTGTCTTCAACTTCACAAACACACATAAGAGTGAAGAGAATAGATGTAAAAGAGAGTTTCAGCATTGTAAACCCAATACAAGGGCGGGGGTTCGAGATTCGGCCTGAGTGTTCCATGGTGCTCTCAGGATCGGGATGAAATTTGGATGGTTGAAATTGAAATGAAGCTGCAATGACCTGTCAAGTGTCAGATGATATAACATAATATAATAGCATAGCTGTCAACTTTTTCAAATCGAAAAACAGATCTGGCCGCCCAAACTATTTGTGACTTGCATGACGGCCTGAATAAATATTCCAGAAAACATTGACTTGAATTACTCCCTTTAGTTAACCCTCATATATGTACACTCTGAGGTAAATATATACTTACGGACTCAAAGCTAAAAGAAACATACTAAATATGTTTTTTACTTACTGGTTGGCAGCTATGTAATAGTAGGGATTAATGCTGGCTATGATGCAGTGATGGCACAAGTGTATAGGTGGTACGATGAATATTGTAGCTCTTTTTTTTGTATCAATTTCTTTTGATTATGAAAAGAATGGAGAGAGGAGTTTTGACCACAGATTACTGACTTTAATCTAGAATGGATGTTTGATATAGATTGCTTTGATCTTAAATCTAGAATGGCATTGGCAGTGAGACATGTAATGATATTTTATCTTGACTTTTTCTGACAGGACAGCCAAATAGCCGTAGCTTTCTCATTTTAATTTTTGCATTTACTGTTTACTTACATTTGGAAAAGAGGGTTTGGGGTGGGAGAGAAGCAGAGTTTCTTCTTTCATGCACACTTAAACTCTTTTTGTTTTGTTATACTATAATGTTGGCAATATATTTTAATTTACCCCTGTCCTTAGGGCCTGTATGCAGTATTTTTTATTTCTTTAAAGATATTATAAAGATATTTATGTATTTTGGATGCCAATCTCAGTGTTTTGATGTAATTATGAGTGATATTTGACATAATACTACATATGTTCTTTCTCTCTACCTATATATATGCAAAGTTTTAATGTACCTCTGTAAAACCTTTGTTAAATGTTGTAAATCACATATGCTTTCATAATATGCATGTTTTTTTTTTATTACATTATAATATATACAATTTACATATTAGTATTTAGTTAATACTCAAATTTCATAGTAAAAATATTATTTTAGATCTAATTTAAGTCCAACGCTCTCAACCCCTTTGTGTGATTAAAAGCACGTATATTTACAATTCATTTCAACGTTGTCATTTCTTGAAATAATTTAGTCAAACGTTGTGTCACACTGTTTTCAAATGTCTGCTTGCTCATTTTAAATTGAAAGCAGACATTTTAAGAAATTAAGCGTTAACTTGTATTTGGAAAACATATGCAAATATCTATAAATTAAAAAAAAACTGCCCTTATCATAATTATCTAACACTAACAGTACACAGTCAAATGTTCATGTTTCTCTACTTTCACTTTGTGGCACAAAATATGTGGGTTCCATCCCCATAATATAACCCTTGATGATATATAACAACACTTCACATAATGTATACCACATCATTATTGATCTCCTCTCTTCTCTCTCTCTCTCTCTCTCTCTCTCTCTCTCTCTCTCTCTCTCTCTCTCTCTCAAGGTGTGGGTTGGTGGGAACTGCCGGTAGGTCTTACTTCTTTCCTTTCACTCTTTCTTTCATCTTGCTATTATTACCTCTTCTTAATTCACCCTGAGATCACCATATATGGTTGACGGGGTAGGTTTCAATGAAACAAACAAAAACTCTCTCTCAAACATGCTCTCTTCTTAATTCACCCTGAGATCACCACATATTGGTTGACGGGTAGATTTCAATGAAACAAACAAAAACTCTCTCTCAAACATGCTCTCACATCTGTTTATAGAAGATGGACCTTGGGATTATTTAGTAGATTTAAATGTTGGGAGACTACGTACATATTTATTTTAAAATGTGCATTTCAAGTTACGATACAACTTTCATTTTCATAGATGTTTATAAGATGATCATGCTTGTCACAAGGTAAAAGTAAAAAGGTGAACTGTACTGAAGATTGACTCAAGCTACTACCTGCTTATGTTTAACTGTATATAGTCCCAAGTAGTGGACCTCTACACTTACAGACTGTAGGAAGTATGGATTGGCAGCAACATTGTGTGTGGATTGTTTTTGGTTTAATACATGGCCATAAATGATGGAGGGGGGAGGGTGGTGGAGGGACTTGGTGGTCCAAATGCAAGGTGTCAGCCTCTCACCCCTAGCGTTTTGGGTTTAAGCCCCGCCGACGGTTGAAAAATTGTCTTGAGTTTTTTTAAAGTAAAACATACCCCCCTGGTCCAGGAAGGTGGATTGACACCTCGTCCGATCAGAAACAGAGGATAAAAAGGAGGTCCCGTGTGTAGATCACAACACTATGTACATGTTAAAGATCCCTTGGCTGTTTACAGTAGTCAGGGTAAAATTGAAAATTCTACTAAAAATCCCTGAGATCACCTTAGTTGCGGATGTGGGTAAATCAAATAAAAAAAGCACCATTATAGACTTGATAATATTGATGTCAAGAGTCCCAATCCATGGGGACAAAGGCGAAACAAATACGACTTGCAACAGAAAAACAACCAGTCAGAATTGCATTAGTGACCTTCACATCATCACTGTTTATCTTCAGTGGAAAAAATTTTTAATTTGCAAAGGACACAGTTCATTTTTATTGAAGTGAAAATGCTTCACTGAATCTGTCCACCACTCTTACACTTTCTCCAGCTCTTTTAACTCCTTGTCTCCGGAATTTTTCACAAGTCTGCCGGAATTAATTTTTTGTGAGCGAAAAATGTTCGAACAAGCCTAAAGTAACCACCCCTGACATACCTCAAAAGTTAACAAAGATACAACTATTATGCATCAAAATGTTCATAATTGAATGCAGAATCTTTCTATGATTGCTTTATGCCTATGGAACAGACATGAGGCATGTAACATGCAAAAGAAGTTGGATAGAAGAGAAGTAGGAAAATAACACATGTATTTTGATGTTTGCTCACATGACAGAGGTAATCCACTTGAGAAGTGAGTTTTCATGGGGTCTATACCATCAAAGGTGAAGTAAATCCAAATCAGGAGAAAGTTACATAAGTGATATATCTTGAAAACTAAGAAAGTTATGATTTTTCTGTCGAGCCAATCAATCCATAAAAAACACTCCGAAAAATGGTGGTCAGGAAAACAAGGAAAATAAGCTATCAAACTGTAAAATATATATATATATATATATATATATATAATATATATATATTATATCTATGTACAAAGCAAGGGTAAGACAATCTTACAAGTGAGGATCAGTATACTATCTGATCTCTCAAAACAATGTTTTGGATGTAGGTGTGGCATATCAGGGCATCCCTTGCATATGAAATTGGTGTGTTTGACGTTTGCGGGTGTGCTGCATACCCGACAACGCCTGTCATTAGGAATATATGAAACCAGGTGAGTGGCTCCTTCAAGGTTAGAATCACACACATCGTCCGTGATAAGGACCCGGTAGCAGTCCAACACTGTTGAGGTTTCATTTATGAGAGCATTGACCGCTAGCTGCTTCTTATCTTTTGGCAGAAATCTGAGAGTGCTGGAAGTCTCTTTATTCAATAAATCTGATCTACTTCCTTCTGTCCATTCTGATACTGATGGAGTAGATCTAGATCTAGCAGATCCAGAGCTAGCTTGCACTGTAGGCCTCTTACTTTGACTAGGACCTGGTTGGGGTGACGCCCCTTTTCACTTTCCTCATCACTGGAACTAGATCTAGATCTAGATAATGGCCCTGTAAACTCTAATTGAGATCCCTAGCTCCACTTCTTTCTTCCTCTTCCTCACTAGAACTACTACTTTCACTTTCTTCATTCAATATTTCAAATACACGAGCTGCCTGAAGCGCTGTTAGTCTTTTAGGGAGGGATCGTGACCAAGACGACGACGCCATTATAAAATCACAGAATCCAATATAAACACAAAAATTTGAAGAAAATCCGATAAAAATTGACGTTTTTTTGACAAAACAACAATCGGCTGGTGTAAATCAACAAGCTCAGATATTCTAGTTTCGATATTAGCATAGGGGAAAAAGTTAAAATGTTTCACTGGACTTGAACGAAACAAAACATAGGGCTATCAGCCGAACGATAGCAGCATTGTTTCGAAAAAACGCACATTCCCAAACAACGCTCTGATCGTTGTTCCGGAGACAAAGAGTTAATGTTCAGCAGACTTGCATATGTGATAATGGTGAGTGACGGGTAAAGATGAGAAACGTCAGAAGATTGCAGGACAAACGATCATGTGTAGAAGATGTAGTAGTAGTAGTGAGTGGCACACTGCATACTGTGATGGCTCACCGAGCTCAGGACAAATTCGAATAGATTCAATTCCAAGACAAATAGTTGGTGGTTGGTGACATCTTTAATGATTTATTTATTCATCAAAAGTATTCCCTCAATCAAAGGTACATCTAGTGGACGTACACTCAGGACTACATAATGATAATAATAATAATAATAATAATACAAATACAACGGTCTCTCACTTCATCTCTGGCCCAGCCCGCCTCAGGGGTTCCCGCGAATTCTTGGTGGGCGTCTTTCTCAAGTCTCTTCCAAAATTCCTTTTCTTTTCTCTTCAGATCTTCTTTATCTAGGCATCGCGCGGACGTCTAAAAAGCTTCTACATCCAAAATCCACATTCCAACTGAGAGACCAGCCGTGACATAACATCAATACAATAATAACAGCATGGTCCAACATTATGAAATGTATACCAGTGCATGGGGACAACATGGGCTACATTTTGACAAAGTATCAATATCTAACTTGCTTTAATTTCCACATAAAATAGATTTAAAGATGAGCTAAGGGGTGTTAAGATCATAAACAAGTTGGTAAAATAGGTAAAATAAAAGGCTACAAAAGAAAGATCGTTATGAAAATAATGTTAATGAGAAGTTTTTATCTCCCCAATCCATGGATACCAATCGTTCATCCACCAATCTACTAACTAAGCTACAAATAAATTAAAACCATCAACACACTAGCACACTTTGCTAAGCACATAGTAAAATAATGCATTCTACGAACTCACAACTCCCGCGTTAGCTTGACCTAATTAGGACGCTGCACACTTGTGCTACACTATAAAGCTAGACTACAGGCTTAGTCTGGGGAGATGCTTCACACACACACACACACACACACACACAGATCTACCCATTCGCCCGGGGCGCACTGTTACACATACAAATGACTGTTCATTGCACACCGTGTCATCGAAAGCGTGTGAAAGCTGCGAGTTTCAGGGACCCCTTGGAATTGACTTTGCTTACTTTAAACACTTGTGGCGTTGGTAGTTGAGTGGTTAGGCTGCTGGGCTGGGGATCATGAGATCCCGGGTTCGAATCCCAGTAAAACCAGGCCCAGCATTGTGTTCATTGGTTGAAGACACTTCACACGTATTTCCCCCACTCAACCCAGGGGCAAAATGGGTACAACCGCTAGCTTGGAAGTAAAAGCGTGTGCTAGACCAGAGTCCTGTCCAAGAGGTGATTACTATCACCTGTTTCACTTCATGCTATAGAAACTAGGATAGGCTCAGGCTGTATGGGCCGTAATGGCCTTGAAGGTTTACTTTTACTTACTTTATACACTTGGTTGGCGTCACTGCACACAGTTGCCGTGGCCAGATAGCTGATTTGTGGTTTTCATACGGAGTATTGATTTTACTTATTTATGAGAAAAGGGAATTGAAAGAAGTCTTCACATTTCTTTAAAACTCTTTACTGGGCAAGACAACATTGCAAAGTTTAAAATTTCTGGAAGACAATCTTTCTAATAATCCCTCTGTTATCTTGCCCAGAAAGAGCAGTCTTAAAAAAATTGTGAAGATTTTATCCCATTCCTTTTCCTGATGAACAAGTAAATTGAGGGTTGATGAATGAAGTAAAATATGGTAACAGCTATCAAACTCAATTCAGGTCCAGTTTGTCCTGAAACTCTCCACTTCTTGTTGTAGCTTGTTTGTTTTATTGTCATCCTATACTGTCCAGTGAACTCAGGGTGGAAGAAAAGGAACCAACAAGATGAACAAAATGTGAACAAATTAAAGGAAAGAAGTAGGACCTATCAGTAACACCAGCCAAACATCCAGCCTCAATCAAAGTTTAATATAGCAGGTAACAATGTGATGGTTACTCAAATAAAAACAAATACACAATACAATACATACAGACATAAATATTAATGAACAGAGAAGTAAAGGAGTACAATTTTAGGTTTAATCAACATGATAACAATTTTTACATTTAAATTCATCCAGAGTATTAATGTGCACCTGAACTGTCTCCAAAACTTTTAAATGAGTCGTCTTGTGATTTTCTGAAAAATATAAAATTGGTGAACTGTTTGATATTTTTACCTTGCTGCTTGCTGTTCCTATTGTTACAGACCAAAACTGCCCGCTAACACCATAAATCAAAATGTCCAAACGCTCCAAAAGACCCATTTATTTTTTGTGCCATAAAGAAAGATATAAAAGATCATTCTTACCATCATCTGTAAAATTAGTATCACCAGTTTCATTATCATCACCGCTCTTTTGAACATTATTCATTGCAATGACTACGTTTACATGTATTAAAAGAATGTAAATTCTTTGCTGTTATGTTACACATGTTTTGATCTCGTATTGCTTAAATATGTGTAAGCTGTTTGTGTGTCAAGAATAATTTATTTCTAGTAAAAATGTGTTGTATCCATATTATTATTATATTGAAAGTCTTGTAACACCATGACAATGTGTGACTTTTGGATAATAAAGTCATATCTTTATTCTTTATCTTTATCATCCTACTCCTATTAAAGAAGTGAATCCTGATGAAACAACAAATCAGTTGATTTTGTCCTTTCCGAACAAAAGCTGTGAGCTTGAAGCCATACCAACACAAGTGCTAAAACTAGCCGTTGATAAAACAGTGCCATTCCAACACCAGTGCCATACATAACACAAGTGCTAAAACTAGTCATTGATGAAACAGTGCCATACCAACACAAGTGCTAAAACTAGTCATTGATGAAACAGTGCCATACATAACACAAGTGCTAAAACTAGTCGTTGATGAAACAGTGCCATACCAACACAAGTGCTAAAACTAGTCATTGATGAAACAGTGCCATACCAACACAAGTGCTAAAACTAGTCATTGATGAAACAGTGCCATACCAACACAAGTGCTAAAACTAGTCATTGATGAAACAGTGCCATACATAACACAAGTGCTAAAACTAGTCGTTGATGAAACAGTGCCATACCAACACAAGTGCTAAAACTAGTCGTTGATGAAACAGTGCCATACCAACACAAGTGCTAAAACTAGTCGTTGATGAAACAGTGCCATACCAACACAAGTGCTAAAACTAGCCGTTGATGAAACAGTGCCATACCAACACAAGTGCTAAAACTAGTCGTTGATGAAACAGTGCCATACATAACACAAGTGCTAAAACTACGTTGATGAAACAGTGCCATACCAACACAAGTGCTAAAACTAGTCATTGATGAAACAGTGCCATACATAACACAAGTGCTAAAACTAGTCGTTGATGAAACAGTGCCATACCAACACAAGTGCTAAAACTAGTCGTTGATGAAACAGTGCCATACATAACACAAGTGCTAAAACAGCCGTTGATGAAACAGTGCCATACCAAACAAGTGCTAAAACTAGTCGTTGATGAAACAGTGCCATACATACTAAAACTAGTCATTGATGAAACAGTGCCATACCAACACAAGTGCTAAAACTAGTCGTTGATGAAACAGTGCCATACCAACACAAGTGCTAAAACTAGTCGTTGATGAAACAGTGCCATACATAACACAAGTGCTAAAACTAGTCGTTGATGAAACAGTGCCATACATAACACAAGTGCTAAAACCAGTCGTTGATGAAACAGTGCCATACATAACACAAGTGCTAAAACCAGTCGTTGATGAAACAGTGCCATACATAACACAAGTGCTAAGACTAGTCATTGATGAAACAGTGCCATACATAACACAAGTGCTAAGACTAGTCGTTGATGAAACAGTGCCATACATAACACAAGTGCTAAAACTAGTCGTTGATGAAACAATGCCATACATAACATAATCAATAAATCTGACCACAGATGTCTTCCCTGATATTTTCAAAACAGCGCTGGTCAAACCTCTGTTGAAAAAAAAAACAAGGACTTGATCCTGACGTTCTAAAGAACTATATGCCAGTATCTAATTTGCATTTCTTGTCAAAAATATTGAAAAAAGTGGTTTTACGACAACTTTCCACTCATGTGTCAAACAACTGTTTACAAGAACCGTTCCAGTCGGCGTATTGGAAATCTCATGGTACCGAGACAGCGTTGCTTTGAGTCAACGATATGCTCAACGTTATCGTCAGCGGAAACACTACAGTGATAGGCCTCTTTGATCTGTCCGCTGCCTTCGATACAATTGACCATGCTGTTCTCCTTCAAAGACTCTGATCCAGTTGTGGAATCACAGATTCAGCCTGAAACTAGTTTAAGACGTATCTCACAGATAGGAAACAAGTTGTATCAGTAGCAAAAGCAAAGTCAAGTGCTCGAAGCGTCCCTTTTGGTGTCCCACAAGGTTCTGTACTAGGCCCGGTCCTGTTTGTGGTGTCCACTGCACCACTCGGTAACATAACAAGAGTCAGAACTTAATGCACCACCTTTGTGCAGATGACAGCCAAATCTACGACACCACTAATCAAATGGCGCACACAATTGAAAAGTGTGAAAATTGTATCAATGACATATAAAAACCGGGATGAATGAGAACAAGTTGAAATTAAATGATGAAAAAACAGAGGTCCCGGTCATTGGTAGTAGAAACAACCTGCCGAACAAAGAACAGGATTTGATAAATATAGGCGACAATACCATCAAATTCGCCAATCAAGTGAAAAACTTAGGTGTCGTATTGGACTCTCTTCAAATGACCAACCATGTCAGAATAAATTACTTTTTGACCTCAAAAGATTGTCAAGAATTTGTCAATATCTTACAAAAGACGCTTGTCAAAAACTTGTAACATCAATAATATTTTCAAAACTCGACTATTGTAATTCCCTTCTTTTTGGAGCATCATTAGAGAACACCAGCGTCTACAAATCATCCGGAACAACGCAGCTCGTTTGATTTTAAATAAAAACCACCTCGGTCAAGCTTCACCCCTCCCTTTACAACTGCACTGGCTACCAGTAAAGGAAAGAATCAAGTACAAGGCAGCATCTATTGTGTACAAGTGCTTGGGTAGATCTGCGCCAACGTATATCCAGGAGTCGCTTATGCCATATGTACAAGGCAGATGCTTACGATCGTCTGACCATCGCCTGATGTTACGAATACCAAGAACTCGACTACAGGCTGGCCAACGAACGTTTGCTCATTTTGGTGCCACCACTTGGAACAAACTGCCAACCAGCATTAAACAGTCGTCCTCATTAACTGTTTTTAAACAAAACTTAAAAACGCAATATTTTCTATCCCATTTTGATGTTTAGAATTATGTGATTTTTGCTGAGTTTTGGTGTAATTGCGCACAGAGCCTCTTTATTCGGGGGAAAAGCTGCGCACTATAAATGTCCACTATTTTTATTATTACTATTACCTCGTAGAGAGTGATAAAGTGAATGAAACACACACGCACAAAGATGTCTGCTTTTTTCTCTGGCATTCTCTGTGTTTCTGTCTCTTTGTCTGTCTTTCTCACTTGTTCCCTCTTTCTTTTGACTAGACAATGTATTAGGTTTAACCCTTTTTGTTAGGAATGCAGCATGATATCTACCCATTCTCCAAGCTAACTTTTGGTTTACCAGCAACTAAGGGATCTTTAACATGCAAAGAGTGCTGTAATCTGCACGCAGGACCTCCTTTTTATCTTTCGTCTCTGAGGGGGAAGGGTAGCCTGGGAAATGGATTTTACCCGGAAAACTTGAGAAAAATGTCCAACCTGTCGGGAGCACAAACCCGTGACCTTTTGATTGAGTGGCAGATACTTTATCTCTGGACAACTGTGTCCCCCTACCATTGCTAGACGAACCTTGACGGCATGTTTGATTATTAACTATACAGATGGTATGTCAGTGATGTTCTTCCTCTCCTGAAATTACCTTTTCTCAGGGGGTTTGTCTTCCTTGTTTTGCTTCCTTTTCAATCTGTGTTGAGGGAAGGACGGCATGAATTCTGGATCGCAGGCTGAGGAACACAAAATTAAGAAAGTACATTAAAACCCCAATGTCACTACGGCCCATAGAGCCAGAACGTATCACAGTTTCTATAGCGTAATGCGGGTGACAATACATCGTCTCCTGTACTGGACTCTCTCTTGCTCTCCCTCTCTCTCTCATCAGCTATGCTGATACAATTTTGCAGTCATCATTACTCCATATCAAGATCACAGAGCAGAAAGTACACATCAAATAATCCAAATCAGCACATGTAATTGTAAGATGCCAACATTAGTGATATAATATTTCGTTTTGTTTTGGAGTGCAAAACCATTTGAAACATGAAGTATTACATCGATGATGAAGAAACTGTTAAAATGCGTAAGTCATCCAAGTGAAGAGAGACGTGGCAATGATGAAATAGTATCAGTAAGACAGCACATGTGATTAGATCTGTCTTCAATTTTAAACCAATCGCCCGTTTTGTCAAGGGCAAGTGCCTTGCGCAGATAGATCTACTATTACTAATAATATTAATGCTTATGGCCGGTACACAATAATTGAAACACATGTGAAAGAGTGATAGAAAGAAGTAGGACCTACCAATAGCACCCTCCGACAGGTAGAGGAGGCTTGGACACATAAAGATCCACACAACATTATTTCACTAGCCCAAGATTAGACACATAAAGATCCACACACCATTATTTAGATAGCCTAAGATTGGACACAAAAAGATCCATACAACATTATTTAGATAGCCCAAGATTGGACACACAAAGATCCACAACATTATTTAGATAGCCCAAGATTGGATCCATAAAGATCACACAACATTATTTAGATAGCCCAAGATTGGACACTAAGATTGGACATAAAAAGATCCATACAAAAAGATCCACACAACATTATTTAGATAGCCCAAGATTGGACACATAAAGATCCATACAACATTATTTAGATAGCCCAAGATTGGACACATAAAGATCCACACAACATTATTTAGATAGCCCAAGATTGGACACAAATGATCCATACAACATTATTTAGATAGCCCAAGATTGGACACATAAAGATCCATACAACATTATTTAGATAGCCTAAGATTGGACACAAAAGATCCATACAACATTATTTAGATAGCCTAAGATTGGACACATAAAGATCCATACAACATTATTTAGATAGCCTAAGATTGGACACAAAAAGATCCACACAACATTATTTAGATAGCCCAAGATTGGACACATAAAGATCCACACAACATTATTTAGATAGCCCAAGATTGGACACATAAAGATCCACACAACATTATTTAGATAGCCCAAGATTGGACACATAAAGATCCACACAACATTATTTAGATAGCCCAAGATTGGACACATAAAGATCCACACAACATTATTTAGATAGCCTAAGATTGGACACATAAAGATCCACACAACATTATTTAGATAGCCCAAGATTGGACACATAAAGATCCACACAACATTATTTAGATAGCCTAAGATTGGACACAAAAAGATCCACACAACATTATTTAGATAGCCTAAGATTGGACACATAAAGATCCACACAACATTATTTAGATAGCCTAAGATTGGACACATAAAGATCCACACAACATTATTTAGATAGCCCAAGATTGGACACATAAAGATCCACACAACATTATTTAGATAGCCTAAGATTGGACACATAAAGATCCACACAACATTATTTAGATAGCCCAAGATTGGACACATAAAGATCCACACAACATTATTTAGATAGCCCAAGATTGGACACATAAAGATCCACACAACATTATTTAGATAGCCTAAGATTGGACACATAAAGATCCACACATTATTTAGATAGCCTAAGATTGGACACATAAAGATCCACACAACATTATTTAGATAGCCAAGAAGGAAGAAGAGGGAAGATTGGACATATAAAGATCCACACAACATTATTTAGATAAGATGTTTTTGGTGCTCCAAGATTGGACACATAAAGATCCACCACAGACATTATTTAGATAGCCCAAGATTGGACTGACATAAAGATCCACACAACATTATTTAGATAGCCCAAGATTGGACACACATAGGCAGGAGGAGATTTGTATTATTGCAGTTTATTTTACTGTCCATCCACAATATATCCTGCTAGATCTCTGGGTGAATGAAGGGGAAACACATCTCCAAGAATCTTGGAAGAGGAAGACCCAAGGTCAAGACATGACCTTCATTTGTTTGCTTGAAATAAGAACCACAGGCATACAGGCCTCAAACAAAACACCTTGCTCTAAAAGATATAAAAAAATAATTAAGTCTGACACTGTCACTGTCAACTGTACATAATTACATTTCTGTCCTTCTCAAGACTAAGATGTTTTACTAACACCGACAAGACCTTTCTCACTCAATAATTACCTGACAATTAATTGATAAATGGGTCCAGTGTTGTCATTTACAAACTACTCACGACTTGATGCATGATTTCAAATTCCTTGAAATAAGAACCACAGATGCAGTGTTGTGAATTTACAAATTGCTTTGAACCATGGAAAAATGTCCTCAGGTTTGAAATCAGTGCAGGTGACAATGATTACAAATTCACAACACTGCTTTGACATTAAACAACATGCTGACAGTGATTACTCACAGGGGGGGGGTTTTAAAGATTGCACAAAAAATTAACTACAAAAAAACTGCGGTTTGGGGGACAAACACATCTCCATAGATTTCATCTCGCGATTTTAAAACAAAGGTTCTTGTGGTGATTAGCACTGCGGTTTGAAAGTGTTGTTGACAACACTCGTAATAACGTTTGAACCATGTATTTAAACTCACGTCTTGTTCATTTGTGTCAGGACTAAATTTCAAATAAAAACACAGACCCTTTGAACAAATACAGGCCCTTCAAACAAACACAGACCCTTTAATAAAAGATATAAAGAAAGATGTATTTACTGCGGTTTAGTCTGCATCACAACACGTGTGAACCAGGATTACAAACTCATCACACTGTGAACCATCATTTATTCCCGGTTTGAACATGCCATTTCATTTAGTCCTTCTCATCCCTGGGGAGCATATACAACTGCGGTTTGAACCAGGAGCCTGTAAGGTATTTCGTACTAACATGAACCAGTGTTGTCGTGATTACAAACTCACACACACTGCGGTTTTAACCAGTGTCAAGTCGCTTTGATTACAAACCCACAACACTGCGGTTTGAACCAGTGTTGTCGTGATTACATTCACAACACTACGGTTTGAACCAGTGTTGATTACAAACTCACAACACGTGATTACAAGCTCACAACACTCGGTTTGAACCAGTGTTGTCGTGATTACAAACTCACAACACTACGGTTTGAACCAGTGTTGTCGTGATTACAAACTCACAACACTGCGGTTTGAACCAGTGTTGTCGTGATTACAAACCCACAACACTGCGATTTTGAACCAGTTTGTGTTGTCGTGATTACAAACCCACAACACTGATTTTAACAGTGTTGTCACAAACGTGCGGTTTTGAACCAGTGTTGTCGTGATTACAAACTCACAACACTGGGTTTTGAACCACTACAAACCCACAACACTGCGCGGTTTGAACCAGTGTTGTCGTGATTACAAACTCACAACACTGGGTTTGAACCAGTGTTGTCGTGATTACAAACCCACAACACTGTGGTTTGAACCAGTGTTTCGTGATTACAAACCACAACACTGCGGTTTATAAGTCAAGGGTTTGAACCAGTGTTGTCGTGATTACAAACCCACAACACTGCGGTTTGAACCAGTGTTGTCGTGATTACAAACTCACAACACTGCGGTTTGAACCAGTGTTGTCGTGATTACAAACTCACAACACTGATTGAACCACATTTTACAAAACCAGTGAACCAGTGTTGTCATGATTACAAACCCACAACACTGCGGTTTGAACCAGTGTTGTCGTGATTACAAACTCACAACACTGCGGTTTGAACCAGTGTTGTCGTGATTACAAACTCACAACACTGCGGTTTGAACCAGTGTTGTCGTGATTACAAACCCACAACACTGCGATTTTAACCAGTGTTGTCGTGATTACAAACTCACAACACTGCGGTTTGAACCAGTGTTGTCGTGATTACAAACTCACAACACTGCGGTTTGAACCAGTGTTGTCGTGATTACAAACTCACAACACTGCGGTTTGAACCAGTGTTGTCGTGATTACAAACAAACTCACAACACAAACTGGTTTGAACCAGTGTTTGTCACTGTGGTTTGATTACAAACTCACAACACTGTGGTTTGAACCAGTGATTACAAACTCACAACACTTGGTTTGAACCAGTGTTGTCGTGATTACAAACTCACAACAGTTTCACTACAACGCCTCCATCACAGGATCAATCGGAGGAAATTCAAACCAAACACTTTTTCTTTCAAAGAGTTTCTGATAGAAATTTTAATATCTCTAATAATGTAAAGTTTTGTACCTTTTATCAGGATTGTACATGAGGAGAATATTGAGGAGTCGCAGACCAGCTTCAGTCAACCATTTAAATGTGTGCCGCAGGTTGTTGTAACTGGAAGAAGATTAATGCAAAGATTTTTTAAGAATGGTTCCTTCAATACTGGTACTAGCATACTTTTATTTTTATAGTAACAATAGTAACAAGAAGATCATGATAAGCAGAGAACTATTAACAAGTCTGCCCTCACCGTCTCAAAAATGATCAACGGCTTGGGCGGTCAAAAACTCAAACTGAAAACAATCTCCCGAATATAATATAATCATGATTTGAAAGCAAATCTTTTTATTCTTAAATGTCTTTTTTAAAATATTGGATTAAAAGAGATAAAAGGTTATTAAATCTCATCTGTTGTCAACATGAAAAGACATAGATGAAAATTATTGTCATAGAATACAAATTTATTAGCACTTTCTTTTCTTAAATGTCTTTTTAAATATTGGATTAAAAGAGATAAAAGGTTATTAAATCTCATCCCCCCCCCCCCCCCTAAATGATACTCACGGCTGAGATTTAAGAGTGAAAGTCTGTAATGCCGGCAACTCTGAAAATCCCTGGGAAAGAAAAGGGAGAGTATCATATCAGCCGAACACTTCACAAACGAACATGCAAAATTAAAACTCAAGGCCTTGAACTCAAGCAAGTGGACAACTTTAAATACCTGGGCACCAGCATAACGTCAGATGGAAGGAGCAACGCAGAGATAAAGGCAAGAATAAGTCAAATAAATATTATTTGTTGTTGTTAAAATAGCCCATTCTAGCAAACATAAATATTTCTCTACAATCAAGAAGAGAGCTTCAATTTCACATCCAGCCCATCCTCACGTATGGATGTGAAGCGTGGAACCTAAACAAAAAGATCCAGGAGAGAATCCAAGCAACCGACATGTGGTTCTTGAGAAGAACGCTACGTCGTGTCTTGTGGACAAAGAAAGAAAGAAACAAAAACATTATCAAACAGACAGAGACACCTAAAGCTCTCCTCAGCAAAATAAAGAAAAGGCAGGCAACTTTTTTTTTGGACATGTAATGAGGAGGGAGAAAATGGAACCTGGTCACCACTGGAAAAATCGATGAGACAAGATCTAGAGGACGACGAAGAGAAACAATTTTTGGATGGAATTGCAAGATGGCTGAAGAGTAAGAACGTAAACAACCTGATAAAAGTGATCAGCGATCGAGGAGTGTGGAAGAACATGAACGTCAACGCTACACAGCAAGACACTTGATGATCATCATATTGTGCAAAAATAGTATGGCTAAAAAAATTCAAAAACAAAAATCTGGATTTATTCTCTAAGTTAAATATCGTACAGAATATCAAGATGAAATTGTGTTAAAAAGTTTTGTATGAATAAATCGCTTTTAAAACCTAGGAAATAAAAGTTTGAAATATTTTCGGCGACCAAACAAACAAATCTTTGCTAACCGGCCATATCGTATCGTTTGGCGTTCCCAGCATCTCAAGATAAGGTCAAGTTGGTGCATTTCTGAACGGCCAGGGAAAGAGTGGCTGATGGCCAAATAATTCTCCAAGAATACAACCAGCTGACCTGCAAACAAATGTACAATGTTTTAAAAATATTA
The DNA here is from genome assembly GCA_037039925.1 of Doris montereyensis. NCBI lineage: Eukaryota > Metazoa > Mollusca > Gastropoda > Nudibranchia > Dorididae > Doris > Doris montereyensis. The sequence goes on from JAXRKP010000122.1 coordinate 198,520, forward strand.
AAAGAGTCGCAACATCCACACACAAAACTTAAAACAAAAAGGTTGACTTGAAATTGAGACTAAACCGCATTTATCTCATCATAGCTACTGACCCCAAAAACACAACTGAATGCTGGAAAATATAAATATAATGTAAACTATGCAAGATTTTTAGATAAAACTTGTAAACCCCTTTTAGAAGCCACCCAGAAAGAGCTCCTGAAAATATGACGTCGAACTGGCAATATGTACCGAAAATAACAGACATTTACAAAATATGCTAGAAATGGCGCCCTCCTCGTAAAATTCAATTTTGAACACGCCACGAATAGTTTTGGAGAACCCAGTGACGATGATCCAAAGGAATTTGTGGCATCTCGTCTGAAATTGCACCGTTTTTGCTCTGTCACGTTTGTGAAATGGAGTCTGTAAAGATTTCCTTCAAGTTCCCCAAGGCAAAAATCAAGGGAGTTGAGATCCCAGTGCTGTCAGAGCTCAAGGGATGACCGGGATGTGTCAATCAGGATGGGGATTTTTATTTCAGGTTACGAACAGAAGCTTTTGTGGTAAATTTGTTTAGCTATTCCCGTACTGTAGATTTTGATGGATATTTGCTAGATCTACTATCAATATCAGATTCTTTTTGAATAAGATTGATGATTCTCTTAATGAGCCTGTCTTTAAATACTTTTACTTCTGCAGACAACCACCATGTTGTTTAGATCTAAATTATAACGGCAGCTCGATGTGGACATAAGTATAGATCTACATAATGCTTTCCGGTTGGCTAAAGTTACGTCTGTTCAAAGAAATTGCATAATAGATGCAAACTATCGATGTTATTGATATTTTACCCGTTTCGGATATTATTGGATCACCCTAATTCATAGATCAACCTGTCTCAGTTCAGTCCATCTCAGCTCCCTGTGATCTCTAAGTAGAGCTGCCTGTTGAATGCATCATACTTACACTAAGATTCTCATAATATCCTTCTCTGTCTAAGCCATATTTTCCTTCTCATACTTTCATAAATATTTGTATGTATTATAAAAAATATAGTGTTAAAAACTGTATTTATATTAAGTATTCTAGATTTGGTGATACAGTCCGATTTCTTACAAATATCTAAAAAATAGTGTTCAGATCAATCTTTCGAAAGAGTTTATAAATGTTTCTTTCTGAAAAAAATTTTCAAACGCATATCAACTTGTCTAAATTAAAATATGTTTCATAGGAAAAAGGCAATCAGAGTAGACCTGCACTTTTGCGGGGATACACAAGTGACAGAAAGGCTGCTCATCATGGATCAGCAAGAAACCTTGCATGAGTCATGAATGATCAATATGGAAACGATATAACAGGTTCTCTTCTTTCCTATTCTTGCGTTTACATTAGGCCTTTCTGTTATCTTTGGGACCACTTCATAAAGCTTGTTATTAACAAATTGGTAGTGTTGTGAGTTGTGATCACAATGATATAAATTCAAAATCCCTGACACACCCATGGTTTTTTTCACGGACATTGTACTCTTAGGAACAGCATTTCACTTTGCTTTCCTCCTTGATTTAAATGTGAATGTGTGACGTGCTACACAGGTAGAAAATGAATTTGCTAGAGCGTTTGTACAAAAGTGCCTACAACAGGTTGCTGTATGATTTGTTAAGAGTCTTAGTACAAAGTGTCTACAACAGAGTGTTGTATGATGTGAGAGAGTGTTAGTACAAAGTGTCTACAACAGACTGTTGTATGATTTGTTAGAGTGTTAGTACAAAGTGTCTACAACAGACTGATGTATGATTTGTTAGAGTGTTAGTACAAAGTGTCTACAACAGACTGTTATATGATTTGTTAGAGTGTTAGTACAAAGTGTCTACAACAGACTGTTGTATGATTTGTTAGAGTGTTAGTACAAAGTATCTACAACAGACTGCTGTATGATTTGTTAGAGTGTTAGTACAAAGTGTCTACAACAGACTGCTGTATGATGTGCTAGTATTAGTACAAAGTGTCTACAACAGACTGCTGTATGATTTGTTAGAGTGTTAGTACAAAGTGTCTACAACAGACTGCTGTATGATGTGCTAGTATTAGTACAAAGTGTCTACAACAGACTGTTGTATGATTTGTTAGAGTGTTAGTACAAAGTGTCTACAACAGACTGCTGTATGATGAGCTAGTATTAGTACAAAGTGTCTACAACAGACTGTTGTATGATGTGTTAGAGTGTTAGTACAAAGTGTCTACAACAGACTGCTGTATGATGTGCTAGTATTAGTACAAAGTGTCTACAACAGACTGTTGTATGATTTGTTAGAGTGTTAGTACAAAGTGTCTACAACAGACTGTTGTATGATGTGTTAGAGTGTTAGTACAAAGTGTCTACAACAGACTGTTGTATGATGTGAGAGAGTGTTAGTACAAAGTGTCTACAACAGACTGTTGTATGATGTGTTAGAGTGTTAGTACAAAGTGTCTACAACAGACTGTTGTATGATGTGTTAGAGTGTTAGTACAAAGTGTCTACAACAGACTGCTGTATGATGTGTTAGTATTAGTACAAAGTGTCTACAACAGACTGTTGTATGATGTGAGAGAGTGTTAGTACAAAGTGTCTACAACAGACTGTTGTATGATGTGCTAGAGTGTTAGTACAAAGTGTCTACAACAGACTGCTGTATGATGTGTTAGAGTGTAGTACAAAGTGTCTACAACAGACTGTTGTATGATGTGTTAGAGTGTTAGTACAAAGTGTCTACAACAGACTGTTGTATGATGTGTTAGAGTGTTAGTACAAAATGTCTACAACAGACTGTTGTATGATGTGTTAGAGTGTTAGTACAAAATGTCTACAACAGACTGTTGTATGATGTGTTAGAGTGTTAGTACAAAGTGTCTACAACAGACTGTTGTATGATTTGTTAGAGTATTAGTACAAAGTGTCTACAACAGGCTGCTGTATGATTAGCTCCCAGGGAGTTGGAAAGATTTTAAATGAAATGGCCTGCTGGAGGATAAATGATGTACAGTCAGTTGACCTGCACCCTTGTGGGCATACAGACTGCTATAAATCCATCTATATCTTTATTTTTTACAAGGCTGCCCGTAAAAAATGTTGGATTATGATTTCTGGTAATTGTAAAGCTGGGTCTCTTGAATTTGGCTGCGGTTAACTCAGAAACCACTGTATCGGTTCGAGTGATATGAAAAACGATTATTAGATCAAATTAGTACTAAATTAGATCTAGTAACAATAAAAGTATTGTGGATCGCAGGCTACACAATCTTTTCCGAATCATATAAAATACTGATTTGATTGAAGACTTTATTCGTTTAGACCCTAGAGCAGGCTAATTAAAATATACATGCGAAATATGGAGGTTGTGGATCAGTTGTTCTTGAGTTATAAGCGGTCAAAGTTTGAGACGTTCAGCTCTCTCTCTCTCTCTCTCTCTCTCTCTCTCTCTCTCTCTCTCTCTCTATATATCTATATCTCTCTATATATATATATATATATATATATATATATATATATATATATATATATATATATATATATATATATATATATATATATATATATATATATAGATAGATAAGATTTTGAGTGCTGTCCTTGTGTGTTTGTCTTGTGACAAAATTTGATGGTGTTAACAAATTTGTTACATGTTTGTGTTGTCTTTGTTTTTAGTAGAGTTCACATACCTTGGCTTACTACCCTTATTATTCTCCATTCACTCTACTACGGCATTTTGTTGTAGCTTATTTCAACTCAGTGTCCATAGGCCTACTCACCACATGTCTATTGATGTTGTATGTGTCTTGGAACCAAGAAGAAGTTCAGGGGCTCTGTACCTTTGAACAAAATCATGTCAAATATTTCAGTATGATTTCCTTGTCTAATACATAAGTTTTCTCACCTTCTAAATTCAAAAAGTTATTTCATAAAACAACTATATTATCAATTATAGATTAAAACAATCTTTTAAAAACAATTATTGCAATGTTGTAATGGAGTGATATCAATCAATTTTAAAAATACCACCATTTATCAATGTTGAAACAATTATACATAGATAAAAACTCCTTTTTATAATAAAAAAATAAATTATTCATGCCTATCTTCTGTACAGCGACACTGGTCCTTACAGAACCATATCCATATCCCAATGTCGCAGCCACACCTTGTTGATAAAGACTTACCACAGCGTCACAACCACAGGTGTCATGGGCTTCAGTGGCAGTTCATATTTTCTGGCCAAGCCAAAGTCAGCTGTTGAACGAAAAGGCAAGAGCATTATATTACAGTTAACAGTATGTATATGGGAAAACCATTGTGATTTACTGATTGGTTGATAAATCAATCAGTTAGAATTTACCCAATCCATCATGTGTCAATCTCAGAATTTGTTTAGCGTGCATCATTGAAATTTGCCCGATCCTTCATATGCAGTGATACCAGGAAACAGCAAATTGATTGATGAATAAGAGACAGACAGACAGACAAATTAAAAGATTGATGAATAGAGAGAGAGACAGACAGACAGACAGAAAGACACAGAGAGAGAGAGAGAGAGAGAGAGAGAGAGAGAGAGAGAGAGAGAGAGAGAGAGAGAGAGAGAGAGAGAGAGAGAGAGAGAGAGAGAGAGCGAGAGAGAGAGAGAGAGAGAGCGAGAGAGAGAGCGAGAGAGAGAGAGAAGAGAGACAGAGACAGAGAGAGAGAGAGAGAGAGAGAGAGAGAGAGAGAGAGAGAGAGAGAGAGAGAGAGAGAGACAGAGAGAGAGAGAGAGAGAGAGAGAGAGAGAGAGAGAGAGAGACAGACAGACAGACAGACAGACAAAGACAGAGACACATAAAATAAAACAGAGAGAAAGAGATGGAAAAATAGACACATACCTCTGCTAGCAAAATAAGTTTATCATACAAATAATTATTTATCTCAAATTATCAAGTAACAATTGATATGTAATACTACAAGCTCAGAAACCATTATGTTCCTAACGCACGCCTTACCTATCTTAACACAGCCCTTGTCTGTCATTAATAGATTGGAGACTTTCAGATCCCTGAATTATAATAAAAATTGAGAAAGAAAATTAAAAATATCCTAGAAGGAGGAAATGCATACAGTTTAACTTTGGAAAAAAAAGGTTCAATCATCTCTGTTTTCAATGTAAACATTTTCGTTTTTAGTACTGAGGAAAATTGATAAAAAAGAACACTTTCAAATTTCACAAGTATTGAAATGGAACAACTAATTGCTTTTCCAGTAGCAACATCCAGCTAAAGTACCTGCAATTTATTTTTTGTCTCCCTGAGTAAACAATTAGTAATATATCTGAATTCATAAAAGTCGTTGATTGAAGTAGTGAGCAACTGTAGCTTAAAGATACAAAAAGATCCTTTAAAAAAAAATAATTTATTATTAAACTTTATGGCTATTGTTGCAAAATTTAAAGGAGACACCCAAATATGGGTGTATACAGTCGTAAGTTTAAGTACAATAAATAGACATTTTCATTCATTCCTTTTCCATGTTCCACTCACCTGTGGATAATGAAGTTGTCATGGAGATACTGCAGACCACTAAACAACTGAAGCATGATACACTTTATCTGGTGTTTGAAAACAAATACACAAGGCAATCAAAAGCTTGAAAATGTTATATTTCTGCAGACCTGGATAAGGCGGAAACAACAAGATATTTATCAATGAACAAACCTATACTATGGTTCAATGAAGTACTGAAAGGGTGTATCTTTCTAGGCACTGTGTTCCTAATTTGATCACATACTTAACTTCCTTTCCAAGATGATAAATAAAACTAAGGTGTCAAAATCTGTCTTTCTTGATCTAAAGAAGAAAAAAAAAGGTCAGTGTCGCACAGATTCAAGTATACACTACAGATTCAAGTATGTGGTGCAGATAGTTCAAGAATACAGCACATGTTCAGGTTTATTTTTATGACAGGTTCAAGTATGTGGTGCAGATAGTTCAAGAATACAGCACATGTTCAGGTTTATTTTTATGACAGGTTCAAGTATGTGGTGCAGATGGTTCAAGAATACAGCATATGTTCAAGTTTATTTTTATGACAGTTTCAAGTATGTGGTGCAGATAGTTCAAGAATACGGCACATGTTGAAGTTTATTTTTATGGTGATGATACAGGCACAGGTAAAACTGTTCAGGCTTTAGTCAGCATAGCCATTATAATTAGACATGCATCTGTTGTCAAAGTCGCAGTGTAAAACAATTTTAGGAAGTGTAACAACCAGATAATCTGGATTGTCGTTTTTTACATTTATTTTCTTGTTGGTTAAGGTCTGTCGTTGTTTTTGTATGGTGTTTTGTTAAGTACATGGACCTACCAACCTGTGGCTCTGTAAATGGAGTGGACATGTTGTCCAAAAGAGAGGCCAGATCTTGCTCGCAGTATTCCATAACCAGGAAAATGCTAAATGTCAGCAAAGCACATTGCCATGAAAGAGAGCGAGTAAAAAATGTTTGTTTTTTATCATACTGTGATAACTTTGTATATGGAAAAGTGCATTAACTTGAAATAGTAACACTATTACCACAGCTGTCAACTGTTTCAAATTGAAATAGACTCTGACCGCATAAACTAATTCTGAGTTGCACGGACCGCCCATAATATTCAGAAAACATTGATAATTTAACTTGAATTAATTCCCTTCAAGGTAAATTTATAACAGAAATCCGCCAATTGCCGGCATTTCTGATGAAGTGCGACAATAATTTCGTGAACTCAGAATGGTGTCACAGGACTTTCACATCAATGTCTCTGAGTCTCTGCTGTTAACTTACGCTTTCTGTTTTTAAAAAATACAGATTAGCCCCAGACACACTTTTTTCACAAACTTAAAAGGCAAAATAAAAAGCATAACAATGCATATTTTGCATACTAGCTAGCAGCTTAGTATTACTTTTATCAATGATAATGAAACTACTATAATATCAATGATAATAATAACAACAACAAAAATAATACTAACAATATACGTAATACAATAGTGACCACCTAAATGCCCGCTGCCTTAATGCCTGCAATCTCAGTGAAACCGATTTTTTTCTATATAAAATGCCCGTTTCGACACTAAGATTTTCACCTAAATGCCGGTCTCGACGGGCAACTGTAAGTATCATTTTCTCCAAATTAAAATAAATTACATCCTTAATTGATTACTAATTCTTTTTCTTAACGTACATGTAATCCCATTGCTAATAGGGCTTATGCCCATCAACAATGGGCCATGCATTGTAACCACCATCATTACCTATCCAATGTACGGTTATAAAAGATGACCAGTCTTCTCTTAATTCCACCCACTGTACAACACATCCTTTGTCCCATTGGATCACTAGTTTGTTACTAGGCAATTAGAATTGAACAGTCTTCCGGACTCCACCAACGGCTCTTTCTTCATGTCATAAGTGGCTTAAAAATTACCTGGTGTTTTTAATAGGCCGGGCACTCACCGCGATCGAGGGACAAGGCGTGAACAATTTTATTGCTCCCCTGTCTCGCATTGGCCGTATCCATTGTGCGTTCAGGGCTTCGTGGTGAGTGACTCATCCGCCAATAGTTTCCATGTGTCCATATTTCTCGCATTTAATCTTTCTTAAAACTGACGACTTTTCTAAAACAAACGATCTGGATATGCATATTTATCCTTGGATGTCCGATGTCTTAATTCTAACATGAAGATTATGAATCGTGGTGATCACAATCCCCCCCCACAAATTGTTGCCCCACATACTTTCGCCTAAATGCCCATTTTCTCTGCTCCCCAAGCACCTGGCATTTAGTAGTAAAAAATCACAAAGTTTTCAACACATCTCAACATTATATAAATTCTTTTGCCTAGCTCTTCCACATGATTCCCTGACATCACATCCAAGATGGACAGGGTTACTTCAAGGAAACAAAAAATAATCACATGATTATGCAAATGAAGGTGATACAGAAAAAATTTACAAATAGCACACAGGCTCACACTACATCAGCAGTGGTCCTCATAGCAGCAATAAAATGAGTGCTGTAAAAAAATGTTTAAAAAGCTAAAACAAACAAACAAACAAAAACAGTGAACCATCAAAAATCAGTGAACCATCACAAGCAAGCATTAACAACAAACAACATCAGACAAATACACAAACAAATAATCTTACCTTTCTAGGCTTTTGCCAACAACAACCTCAGTCATTTCCACAATGTTTTGATGTCGTAGATTCAATAAAATGTTAATTTCTCTCAGATCTGGAATGGGGATTCCTGGGTTGTTGGAAAGGAGGAAAATGACAAGGGAATGACAGGTAAAACAGCAAATTGTGTTAAACAGTAGAAAGCCAGCATGCTATTACTTCACATCATTCGCAACATAAATGCTTTCAAGACACAAATCTTTAATTTTCAACAGATACATTTATAATTTTTATAGTATTACGCCCAGTTGGTGTGGGGATAGAATACAGAATAAAAGAGGACAATAAAAAGCAAGGATGTGTAAACTTTTTCACTGGAAGAAAAACCCATCCCAACGTCTTTTTATTCTCCTTTACATTCCTCCCTCTACAGTAACATTGTGTTGTAGTACAGTACAGGAAGACTCAACCAAATGAGTATCTCTCTCAAGGGTAAAACTTAGAATCTAAACTACAGCTGACAAATTAACATCAGTCAATCGAGTGTAATAGTTGTATACTATACACACACAAAAAACGTATACATATATCATATCTCAAAAACTAAAGGTACAAAAAGGAAAATATCACAGAAATGAAATCTTCATAACTTGATTTATAATTGACTGCAACAAAATTAGAGCAAAAAGTCGGTTAGTTGAAATAACTAACTCACAATAGTGAAATGAAACACTTTTATGAAATATGAGTGATAAGTCGTAGGAAGGATTTTTAAAGTCATGTTAGAGAAAATAGACCTTTCATTTGTGAAAAGTATCATTTTATATCAGTCTTTGGAAATTTGCATGATAAAATGTAAAAGGCAAAATAAATCTAGAAAGAAAAGAAAAAAAAGACCCGTCACGTGCCCAACTCCTTCAAACAATGTTCTACCGTTTGGGCTATTTAAAAACACATACCATTTTTCTGTGTGCCAAGTCTCAGCTTTTTTAGGGCAACGACTTTGTCTGAGTCTGTGTCTCGAGCTCTGTCTGGAAAGAATGAAGTTTTTTTACTAAAACAGATTTTTAAGAAAAAAGAATCTTTATTTATCTTAAAATTGAGATATTTGACATGGCTGTTTCTAAAATCAATGTAATGGTTTCAATTTAGGTTGTTAATATTATACAATGAAGATTAAAAATACCAGTAGCAAAAACCATATATGAACATTTTATTTTCTCTATATTCCTTTTTAAAATTGTCTTGTCTTCATTCCTAGATGTGGGGCTCCAACATTTATACATCATGTCTCAATATATAATATTACTTATATGATTTTTGAAATCATGACACATTGACTTTCGTGAATTCCTGTCATTTTATTAAAACTTAGAATAGTTAATTTAACCTCTATGACATTTTCTGCTCATTTGATCTGTGTGATAAAACGTGTACAAAGGTGAGCAAGAATGCTCTCTCTAATTTTGTCTAGTCTATGCGCGCACAAAGTTTGGTGTTGTGTAAAGTTTGACGGAAAAAAAAAACAATTGTGTGCATGAGAATAAACTTTAGACAAGAAAAGTTTTTTTATTCATGATCGCAGACATTTCTCAACTGTACGCACATTTTCTCCCTGGTATGCACGATCACAGCTTAGAGAGAACATTGGTGAGCTCATGAAAGGAAATGTTGTGAAAGGGCAAAACAAGGTGAACAAATTTGCTGTGTGAAAATGACTTCACATGAAGGACACAATAACATGTTCAAATTCTATTATACACTAATACTACTACTAGGAAAAAATTCATAAATACATTATATTTCATGGATAACTATCCATGACATAAAGATTACATACAATGTATCGTATTTTAAAAGGAATTACAAATTAAGTTAAAAACTTACATAATTATATATCATACATGTATTATAATTATAAAGATATAAAAAAAATATTGAACTTACATACAATCCCATACGTCCCTTCACCAACGCGATTCAACTTTTCAAATTCACTTACACTCCTACATTTTCCAAGCTGTAACAGAATAAAAAAGAATATTTCTAGAAAGCATTTTTATTAGACTTTATAAAACACAAGCATGTCCGGAGTCAAAGGTGGGTTACGATTTCTCATTATTGTAAAGCTGGGTCTCTCAAGCATTGACTGCTGTTAACTCACAAACCACTGTATCCGGTGCACGGGTGATATCAAGTACAATTATTAGATCAAATCAGTACACAATACTGAGGTTACGTGGGCTTTTTGTTGTAATGACCGGAAATCAAGAAATTAGATCTAGTAACACTAAAATGTTTCCTCAATCGCAGGCAATCTCTTTCCAATCAATTCAAATCCTGATTCATTCAATAGTGCATTCGTTAGGAGCCTAAAGCAGGTTATTTGAATCCTACATGAGAAATATGGTGGTCGTGCGTGCAGTGGTTCCTGAGTTTATACCGCTCAAAGTTAGAGACAATCAGCTTTTGTAGATATGAGCCTGTTCATAACAAGTTATAAACAATTTTGAAATATACTGTCCCCTGTTCTGATAAGACAAACGATTGTTATCTTTGAATACAAACAACTTCTGTACAACTACAGTTCAATAATAGGGGTATGAAAATATGCCCTACGTAATTTTATTTTTATTTTTGAAAAATCATGCTGGTAGGCAGACCATGTTGGTAAGCGGACGAAATTTTATGTCGCCAATGGACATTCATTGCCATCAGACAAGCACACAACAAATTTCCTCATTCACCAACACCACATTGAACATGCATCTTTGATTTGATTGACAACGATTAACCTCATATTGTTTTTGAAACGGACAATAAGCAATGATGAATATAGACCACTGTTGTTTTGCCAACAAAAAACATCATGCCTGATGTCAGGCAAGTAACGAAAGATTTTCCTCTCTCTTCCTCCTCCCTCTCGCCAATTTGTTATGAGGCTAAAACTGTGTCATGTGTACACGTTGAATCACTTGCCTTCTTTTATTCTGGTTGCCTCAATACAAGCTTGTGTCATGAGTGGGTAGCTTTAAGTTTAATGCAATGGGAAAACCTGTTGTTCCTTTCCCAACGACAAAACATTGGACCTATCAAAACTAGCCTGGACTTGAACCTATGACTTCATGATTTTAACTGTTGACCACTAGACCACGAAAGCTAGGCTAGTAATTTGATGCTTAGAAGATATCATCTCAAATGTGTTTCTTAACATATGAAACGGGCAAGCTGTGAATAAATGTATTCAATTATGGTCCGTCTTGTTTGCCACAAAGCCCTTTGCTTCCTTGCTCTCACGTGTAATTTTGTTCGTAAATGCATAGTCAAGTTGACAAGAAGGACGTATTGTGTTTTATACATCCTAATGTCTATTCAATGCTCTTGAATGATATATTATATTCCACAGACATATACAAAGTAATAAAAGGAATTGACAACACCAACAATAATAATGAATAATTAAAAGATAGTAATAATATAATTTTATAATGAATTAATACTAAATCAATATATCATAATGATGATGCGGTTATCTGTGCAAGCGCAACTTGCATTCTGCGCAAGCCCAACTTGCATTCTGCGCAAGTACCATGCCAAAGATGGGAAAATCACGCGTTAAAGGAGTGACCAATCTCCACTGCCAAGGTCAAGGCTACTCTAAAACCCACGCTATCCGATCACGCGTTTCCCGTATGCAAATAGCAAGAGAGTCATGTGACGATCCGACCAACAAGGGAAAATTTATGGGATGGCGCGCTCACACCTGGCCATCTCAGTTGGTCATGAAGAGACAGCAACAGAAACCGCCTCTTATAACGTTTCTAAAAGCATAATTAAATACCAACCCGGGGGGATAGAGGGAGAGATTTTCACCAGTTAACATCTATATATGTAACAATTATAATTACAATACTACTGTATTGTCCACCTAAATGCCCGATGCTTGGGAAGCAGAGAAAACGGGCATTTAGGCGATGTAGGTCAGGGGCAACACATTTTTTAATTATTTGTTTTGGGAGGGGGGGAGAGGGAACACCAAGGGAGTTCATCCAGTATGGTGCAGAATTCAACATTTACGAAAAAGTTGAATGCGAGAAATCAGGACACATGGAAACCATAATTTAGTTCTTTAGCACTGAGGTGGTGAGTGAGCAGGCGTGTTGACCATCGCTCACCACGAAGAGCCGAAGGCACAATTGACACAGCCAACGCAAGACAGGGGAGCAATAAAATTGTTCACGCCTTGTCCCTCAATCACGACGCATGCCCGGTCTATTAAAAAACGCTGGGTGATTGCATGCAACTCAAAACATCAAGAAAGAGCCGTGGGCGAGTCCAAAGACTTAGATTCTAATTAATTGCCCAGTGACAAACCAGTGATCCACTGGAACAAAGGCTGTGCTTTACAGTGGTTGGAGTTATGAAGAAAAGCCTGGTTATCATTTATTACATTTCAATGGATAGGTAAAGAAGGGTGGTTACAATGCATGGCAAATTGTTAACAGTCAGGTGCCATATTTGTGATGGGATTACATGTATGATAAAAGACACTTTTTTTAATAAATCAATCACAGATGTATTTTATGGTAATTTGGAGAAAATGATACCTGCAGTTGCCGTTGAGACCGGGGATTTAGACAAAAAATTTGGTTTTGAAACAGATATTTAGAGGGGCAATTAATATAGAAAAATTTGGTTTCACTGAGATTGCGGGCATTTAGGCGAAATAGGCATTATGTGGTGGGCATTTAGGTGTATCATAACAATAATAATGATAATTATAATAATAACGATAATAATAATATAAAACAAATATAGTACATGCTACACGTGTAATAATAATAATTATACCGGAAGAAAAAGAAGAAGAAGTTAGAAGAAGAAGAAGAAGAAAAAGAAAAATATGAAAAGGAGGAAGAAGACTAAGAACAACAATACCAGCCATGACTTCACAACAAACTTACACGGTCTGATTCAGCAAGGTCTGTCCATTCTCCTGTGAGAAGAGACATAAACCTGGGTGGCAAATTATTTGACCCTATGTGGGAATCGGCATCCATTGTAGATTTCAGCAGAGTCAGAGATGAACAGGATGACCACCTGGTAATATCAAAAACTAAATTTAGAATTAGAAATGAGTAGTACATAACATTCTACGTGTTCATATTTCTATAACTTATTAACTGGCATTTAACAAGATTAATATATTATCTTTTTTCTTTGTTTGCACTGAGTTGCATCGATGCAGTCTATAATTTCGCATCGAGGAAATGCAGTGATGCAAAAGTGTTACCACGCTCAATTACGTTGTAAGGTCTAATCGGGAATACACCTGAAATGAGCTAAACGCCCTGTAGTTTTACATTTTGATCCATATTCATATAATGTATTTTAGTATATTTGTGAAGTCTGTTTTCCATTCTCAAATTCTCTAACAAAGTACTAAATGTCTCAACCTTACTATAAGTTCAAATTGATTCTTTTTTTTTTTTTTTTTTGGTCCCATTTTTTTCAACTCGTTCGTTGGACAGAAGAACATCTAGACCTACATCCTGAACTAAAACCTAGTGTAAATAGATCTAGACACAGGGAGCTACAACATGTTTATTTACAAGAGTGATATAAAAATCTCAATTATTAATTAGATTCTATGGCAACACAAGATAATCCGACTTGAGCAATCTAGATTTCTAAAGTTCGAAAGGGTGAAAATACAAGTATGAAGATCTAGCGCTCTGCTCTTCCAGCTGGCACTGGCAAGAATAAATCGTGAAGTGACACGCACAGGATGTTGAAGATGTCATAGCAACTACTTTCCCACAATTTCATGATGTAGATTTATATCTAAATAAATCTAGTCATATATATATGTTGATTCACATGTTTAGCTAGATAACATTAAAAATGTTACGGTCAGTCCGTACGTCTTCTGCTGTCACTTTACAATGAATAGCACTAAACTAGTAAAAAAAGCCACGCAAAAGAGTTACCACCGTCTAGGAGATTGTGCAATGTATCATGAGACAGATTGGCAGTAGGAGCTAAAAGCCTCATTCAAAGCAGTTGTTTGCTACAATAACATTATAAGAAATGAAAGGAACAAAAACGTTGACAATTCCAAAAACATTTCTTTGCAATGACTCGATCTGTCAGCACACAGTATGGATGTGAACTTATAAAAGATAGTTTAGATCTACTATTAATAATAAATATTAAGGCCTCTTAGTCTAGATCTAGGTAGGCCCACGTTGGTTGCCTATCGGGTCAGGTTTTTTATCGAAGTGAATATTTATTAAATTCGTAATAATGACGAAGACTTGAGAGAGAAAAAAATGCTATATTTGTCATTAGTATCGGATGTATTGCCAAGAAAGATAGGAGAGAGACACAAATACACATGAGAGAGAGAGAGAGAGAGAGAGAGAGAGAGAGAGAGAGAGAGAGAGAGAGAGAGAGAGAGAGAGAGAGAGAGAGAGAGAGAAAGAGAGAGAGAGAGAGAGAGAGAGTTAGAGAGAGAGAGAGAGAGAGAGAGAGAGAGAGAGAGAGAGAGAGAGAGAGAGAGAGAGAGAGAGAGAGAGAGAGCGAGTTATCAAATCACGCAAGTCACAATTAAATCTAATAGTACTTTGATCCCATCCACCATATTGATCTGTAATTTGTCACATCAAGGGGGAAATTGTGAAAATGTCAAATAATAACAAAATACAATCATCTTTAATTAGATCTAAGATCTAGATCTAGATCTAGATCTAGATCTCTACCACCGTACATCTAGATCTAGATGTTTAAACTCAACTGGGATCATGCTCAGGTCCATCATTAATGACGGATAGTCAATAGCTCCAGATGTCTAGGACAAGCTCCTTTCACCATTAAAATTAATGACATAGTGGCAACTATCCGTCATACTTGCGGATAACACTATTAACACTAACACTGGCCGTTTTTATTTGATTTGATTTACCCACATAACCACAACTACGGTAATATCAGACTTCTTCAGTTGATTTTTTAAATTCGCCGACTACCCTGTAAAAACTCAAGGGATCTTTAACGTGCACAGTGTTGTGATCTGCACACGGGACCTCCCTTTATTATAGTTCGTCTTTGATGGGACTATTATTATCGATCCACCTACCTGGATTAGGCTTAGGGGGAGCGGATTTACCAGGCAAAGAACTCGAGAAGTGTTTAAGCAGTCGAAGCATGAACCCAAGAGCCTCTTTGGTTGAGAGGCAGAACCTTATCTCTGGAACCTTCGTATCCCCTTATACCGGTACTAATGGCCAAGCAAAGACATCTTCAAACTAAGAGGTACAAGTGAAACGAAAAAAACCCATTCTGATCCTACTTTTTACAATTTAAATATCTTGTCTTTCTACCAGAGTGGCATCATTGTTTTGCGGTGTTAGTAAATTGCTGTATTATTATCGGAGGTATGTACACATATGTCTTGCAATTTGAATCGGAACACTTTAATTGAATAGATGTAATTTAAATGGCATCTGAGAAGACATTTTTCATTGCTCAGCACAGACTATTGTTTTCTTTTTACTTCTGATCAGGGCAAAAAACCCACCACTTGCCGCCATTTTATTATTTTGGCAGGAAATTTGTGTAAAACGCACTCCCGATTTCAAGCTTCCAACAACACGGGCGAAAGTAGTAGTAGATTCTAGTGCCCTAATGTTTATTGAATTATTGTTTTATTTGTCAATAAAGTGTAGGCTTTCTTCTTCCAATCAACAAATCTGGTGCCATTTATTAGTTCGTAGAAAGAGGTTTAACAGTTCTAGAGCTGAGCTGATTTGTATTAACCCATGTTTGCAATAACGTATTGTCACATGTGCTGTGTATATAGAGAGGGGGTAGGGGTAGTGAAGAGATGTAGATCTAGAGATATATCTTTACAGACCATCTATAATATCTAACAATAATACTAGAATTCAAGTATGACTGGGTCCACTTTTACCCCCCCCCCCCCCCCCCCATTTTTAAAAGCCCTTAGATCTAGATTTAGAGGTCCTATATGTACTCGTTTGATTACATAAACAAGAGAGAATCAAATTGATGAATGATACGATTGACTGTGTGTGCTTGAGAGAAAAATCAAGAGAACTACATTGTGGGATGTTGTAAAGTGTCTACTAGTAGGAGAAGAAAGAAAAGACCGTTTAAGTTAACTCTCTAAGGACTGGCCCTTTAGAAAAAAAAGGAATACCTTTTTGAGTGCTTGGCCTTTTTCAAGAAAACATTCTAACATGGGAATTAAATAAATGAAACTTTCAGGAGTTATATGTGTTTTTTATTTTATGTAGATCAAAGTTTGCGTTTTGTTACTTGGGACAACCGGTTTGAATATATATTAATTTTTTTATAATCTCCTGACTACAGGTCACTTTTTTAGAAGAAAAAAAGGGGAAAAATTTGACCACAAAAACATGTCACATGTAGGAGATTTTCAGTACTAAAACATAAAAAAAAAATGATGAAAAATAGAAAAACAGCATGTACATCGATTGTAATAACAAGAACAACAGTTGGTGTGGTATTTTCCTTTATCGCCAGAAGTTTAAAAAAAATGTATCCAATAGTGAGAAGAATGAAAAATAAAATTGATAAAAAGGAAATTGTAAAAGAATAAAATTCATCAATTCCCAGTATGTCTCAAGTCTTGAGTTGGGCTGCCATTGTGTGGCTGTGAAGGGGAAAGTCTTCCATACTATCATTGTCATTCTGTTCTACTTCATCTCCCTTCTCAGCATCCATCAGTAAAGGGGGTGGGGGGCACCTGAAGTGATTTTTTTGCTTTTGAGTTTTTTGCTTTTAGTATTTCATGAGTAACTGTCAGAATACAGTCATCCTATTACATTGAAAAGTTTGTAGCGTCCTTTGTTGCCATAGAAACGGCCGCCATCTTGAATTTTGCCTCAATTTTCAAAATCTATCTCCTCCCTTATAAAATCACTCAAAACCTGTGCAAATCATCTTTTCTATTCAATATATCTGAAGAGTGACGTCAGCTTTTTCGATATTTTGGATAGTTTTTTTAATGAATTTTTTAATGTATAAAAACGGCTTTTTTATTGTGAAAACAGATGTCAAAAGGACTAGTAATAAGTTTTTTTTTTCTCTATATCCTATGCTTGTGCGCATGTTTACATACACACTGACACGCAACGCCTCATATCACACAGCAATGGGAGACGCGTCGATTGGTGTCGGCAAAATGAGGTCAAGTCGTGTGTTGCCACATTTTGGAATTAACCGCCAATTTACAGGTTTTTACTGCCATTTTCTCAGTCAGTTAGGGTAATTTACGTCAAAATTTTGACTGTATTTACCTACCCTCGCCTACAAAATATTTTGTAAAAAAAAAAAATATTCGTCATATGCACATTTTTCTGCCATGAACTTGTAGATATTGATCGTGCTATCCGAATATGTAAAGAACAAAATCAACCTTTTGGTTTCAAAATCGGCAGTCCAGTCCCCCCCCAGGGTAATACTAGTAATAGTTTGAGTCATTTTAGGTCTAGATGTGGTCATTTCACTTTTTTTCTCTGTCATGCCCACTTTGGGGGGGGGGGCACCTGGATTGGCGAGTTTGTGACCAAAATGTTGACTTTCTTTCCTTTGCATATTCGGGTAAAACGATCCTTTATCTACAAGCTTATGGGGGAGAATGTCCATATGACATATATTTTGTTTTTTTTGCTCAATATTTTGTAGGCGAGGGTAGGTAAACACAGTCAAAACTTTGACGTAAATTACCCTTACGCTGAATGAGAACATTGGCACTGTAAAACCTCTAGGGGCGGCTAATCGCCAATGTGGCAGCACAGTTCTTTTGCTTGGCTTTCGCGAACACGGCACGTTGATCGCCCGAGCTCTTTGTGACTTAAGGAGCTCCTTAACCCCTTAGGGAAGGGTTCTGTCTATTTTATGGTCCTGCAACATATAGACCTTTGTATTTGTAAGCCTTTGCGTATCATCTTATCAAGATTCTCATTTAGATAGTCTAGCATAAACTCGGCATATTCATCATTTTCTGACTCAATATCGGAAGCCCTAGTTGCTCAATCTTTCATCAGGTTTTGTCTAGTTGATGCCAAAATTAGCTAACTTGGGAAGGTCACAGAAAATTTTTATAAATGATTCTTTGAAAGAACAAAATTGATCGAATCGGTCACTCCGGACATGAAAATGATCAACAAATCTCATAGTAGTAGTTACACAGCAGTTTGATTGCTGTCATCATCGGTGTACAAAAAAATTGCACTTGTAATCCACAAGGGGCGCACTGACATAACCGGCTTCAGTTCCAGCAACCTTGCTGGTTCAGCACTCAGAGAGTTAATAGGGAGAGAGAAAGACATCCATGAGATTGAAAAAAGAGTATATAAGCGTGTGTATGGGTGCAAGAGAAAGAGTGACATTGATTTTAAAGATGATTGGAAAGAATAAAGAACAAAAAGCTAAACGGAGTGGAGAGATAAGGTGGAGGAAAGAGAGAAAGACTGACAAATACAGTGATGGATCAAGAAAGAGAGGCAAGAGACAGAAAATGTGTGTGTCTGAATCTTAGGCAGGGATAGACAGGCGGATATAGATGGAATGTAATGGAAATATAGTATGTATATTATATATACCTGGTGGATGAACAGTCACTATCCATCTCTTCTTCACATACCCCCAACCCGCCCCAAATGAAGATTAATAAAAAAAAATCTAGATGGTTTTGATACTAATACTAGGCCTATAGATTATTTTAGTTTTTGCCATATCGATGCAACTTGCAAGCTTTTCTTTGAATTCATATTTTTATTTCTAGGCTAAGTTAGAATGTGTTACATTAGCTTTATGAGTATGATAGGGAGATATTACGAAACTCTAACAAATCAAGTTTGGATTGCACGATCAGTTTCAGTTCAGCTAAAACTTTGTAATACACACCTACTTGGAATTTTCTTGATCCCTTTAAAAAACTCTGTGAAAATGTTTTTTTAGACATCCAGACTAGTTGCATTTAGACATATTAGAGCTCTCACACAGTGGATCAAACAGCAGCACAGTGACGGCAGATCGACAGGTCTATGACGGGTCAAAATTTTAAGTAATAGAGATTGCACTACGCCTGATGGAGTGGCTCAGTTTTGCCGACCAGTGGGACCCCTGCATGAACCCAGCGTTCACCAGTCGTTTTGCTGGAAATCTCATTTTAGTGCTACACTAAAATTCGGCCAGCGCTGACCCGTCATTCTCACAGCAAGAGTGGAGATAAAAGCATTAATTGAAGCCGTGAGAAAAAGACAAATCTTTTATGATAAAAGTGATGAGGATTATTTCAATAGAGTTTTGATAAACCAACGATGGAATGAAGTCGCCGAGGAAATTTGGAATTGATGGTGAGTAGTAATATTTATTAAAATGTTATCCAATCTAATGATCGAGTTTTTACTCCCTCTCTCTATCTCTCTCTCTGACTCTGTCTGTCTGTCTCTCTCTCTCTCTCTCTCTCTCTCTCTCTCTCTCTCTCTCTCTCTCTCTCTCTCTCTCTCTCTCTCTCTCTCTCTCTCTCTCTCTCTGACATCTCTTATCTCCCTTTCATTCTTTCTTTGTTTATTTTATCGTACGTTTTTCAAATGCTATAATACTGTGTTCAAGCTTATCATGTTTGGTTGTAAAACTTCCATGGGCAGCAGCTGCAGGTCCTGTCATGTTTCTCCGTATTATTACTCCCTATAGTTTGGCTCAACATTATGATAATTGCAGTCGAACCCAATTCGTGCAACTAGGTGAACAAATATAAAAAGCAATAGAAGTGTTTACTGTATTTTCAGCATGAGATTGGTCTAGTAACACATTGATCATTTTGTCATGGAAGAGTTCCAGCAGGAGATGTGAAATAGTTCATCAATGTTTCTCGCACTTTCAAGGCTTTTTTTGTAGATGGAATGCTTCCATTGATATTGGATCCTTGAAAGCTTGTAAGAGTATTTGGGGTTTGAAACTGCTCACCCGTTGAATCACATGGTGATACATGACAGGGCTCTTGTAAGAGAACAAAGTTATGATGCACTGTTATT
This sequence comes from Doris montereyensis, assembly GCA_037039925.1. NCBI lineage: Eukaryota > Metazoa > Mollusca > Gastropoda > Nudibranchia > Dorididae > Doris > Doris montereyensis. The sequence goes on from JAXRKP010000122.1 coordinate 218,750, forward strand.
GCCTTGACAATATCTGTCGCAATGTTTGGTTGGACATCCATTGGCCTTTGCAAAGTCTCCACATTATAGCTATTCTACCAAAAGATCCTTCAACAACATTTCTTGCTCGCGACAGGCGATTATTGAAAACCTCTTTTTCATGAGTAAGTTGAGGATGAGAGAAAGGCTTCATAATATTATCCTTTAATGGGAAAGCATCATCGGCAACAAACATATGGTATATGGCAACTTGATGTCCATTTGTGGTACGGTGCCCTCAGTGGGAATGCCGAAGGTTCCGGTGCAAGTTGTCTACCAAATACTGATTTATGAAAGATTCCTCCATCGTTGTTACTTCCACACCAACCAACGTCAACTACCACAAATTTCCCCTCTGAGTCGATGACAGCAAGGAGAATTATTGAGAAGAAGTCCTTATAGTTATAGTAAAGAAAACCTGATTTATTTGGCTTTTTAATGTGAATATGTTTTCCATCAATTGCACCAAGGCAAAGAGGAAAGTTGTATCTTGTATAGAAATCATTTGCTATGTTAATCCATTTTTCTCTATCCGGAGCAGGCATGACTCGTGGATGTAACACTTCCACAAAACTGCACACGTCTGTTGTGATTTCTCTTATTGTAGATACACCAGCACGGAAATGAAATGACAGAGAAACATGGTTTTTCTCCTGGAGCTAGATACCTGAAATTACAAACATTGAATATACTTTTGAACTTTATACTTTTTTATAGGTCAATGATCAATTATTTCACAAATAATGACGGAGCACATTTATTTTATTTTTTTCATTCTGTTTTTCCATTCATTTACACTACTACTACTAGATATGCCTGTTTTAATTTTCTACATAAAACACTTCCCGCAAGGTGCACAACAACCCCCCCCTTGCATACTATTAACATTACCTGTCAATCCAATCATATATCTGCTTGACCGCTTTACTTTTTTCTTTCCCACCCGTCATCAAAATGTTGTCTACCGGTGTATAATAATATCATATTATATTATCATGTCAACAGTTGAAACTGCAAGAAAGAAGTGGGGAGTGCTGAGAGATTCTTTCCGGAGGCATCATAAGAAAGAAACAAGCTATAAATCTGGATCAGGGGGCAAATGCCACAGACCATGGTACCTGTACAAAAACATGCTGTTTCTACTTAGTTTTGTTGAGGATCGAAATGCCTCAACAACAACCAATTTGATTAAGGGACTGGAGGCTGAGCAGGAGCCCCAACAAGCATCCCAACTTCTGGAGAACAACATGGACATAATGGTCGACAATGATGCGTCTTCACTGTGTGGAAGTTCATTGACGGATTCACAGCCTGGTCCAAGCCTTACTCCAGATATTCCTCCGTCAACCGCTCCCAAACGGCATACCAAGAAAAGGCCGTATTACCCATATTCCCAAAGACCGAGGATCTACGTCTACATCCCCTTTTGATACTGCAATGTTAGACGCCCTTAAAGGGTTGCAACAACAGCTACACAAATCACCTCTGGACGACGACGAACAGTTCCTGTTAAGTTTGTCACCAGTGATGAAATCGTTGGACCCATATATATATATATATATATATATATATATATATATAAGTTGTCACTGGTGTAAAAAAAGTAACACTTTGCAAGCTGTATTCAAAGAGTATAAATTTCACAGTATATTTGCTATTGGGAATGGCCTACAATTTATTGGGTGAAAAACATAAGTTTGATTTTACGGTAATTCTATAATAAATATTATCTATGAACAAGAAAGGATGTGTGCATCAATCATACGACTTGTTGCTTTTTAATTTTTTTCCAATTTTCCTTAGATGAATTCAATCATTGCATCTTTCATCATGCAATTTTTATCACAAAATATAATTCAAAATCCAAATTTATTTTTGCCATTGAAATAACACGAATGAAATTTTATGCCTGTCTTCTTCTTTTTCTTCTATTATCTTGGAAGATTTTATAAATTCTATTCTATTGAATGTGATTGGTTTTGTATGAATGTAAAACTTTTTTTGTGTGAAGAATTTTTTTCATGTATATCGTTCATTAGTGGACAACTAAAAATGTATGAGCATGTTTATTATTATTACATTTACTGCGATATCAGAATAATAAATTACAGAAGACAAAAAGTATATATATATTTATATATATATATATTTGATAGCCATTAATGGTGGTCTGTTGTTGTTTCTTTTTCCAGATTGAAATAGAAAAGTCAAACTTTTGTTCACCACAATGGAGGAGGAAGAGCAAGACTTGCCTGCTCTTACTTTGGAAAAGCAAGAGGTGATGGAAGTCGACACATCCGAGGAATTTGCCCAGGTTTTTGGTTCTAAAATCGAGTTTGACAGCTGGGATGAGTTCACAATTCTATTAGAGGAATTTCAAAAGAAAACGGGTTCTTGTAAGTTTTTATCTAGAACTACAATGTCCATTTTCACTTAAAACAATTGCTGGTTGGTTTTGTTTCATTTTTTATGATATTGCCATTGTATCTATAAAATTACTCAAGAAGACTCAATATTGAGCACTGGTAATCAGGTTTTTTATCCTCAACAGTGTTTGATTAGACACAGCTTTCTGGTAGGGTGTTCCATTCAACTCTGGTGGTTTAGGGAGTATGAGTATTTGTACACATTTATAGATGGGGGAGGGGGGATTGTTGCTTTAATGATCTTGATTGAAAGTATCCTTGACAATGCTTACAAAATGAATAATTATTGGAGCATGGCCGTAATAATTTGATTATTTTTATTTCATTACCCAGTATGTACAATTGTTTATATTTATTAATTTAGTATGGTTTTCTTTGCTCGGTTAGTAGTAAGTCTGTATTTACCTTGAAAGGTACTATATGAGAGTTAACTGTTGGCAGCTATATTTGTTTTTGGTTTTGTCTTGGTGTAACATTTCATTTTGTCTTGGTGTAACATTTCATTTTGTCTTGGTGTAACATCAAACATTTCATATGTAGGTCTCTTCAAGCAAGTTGATTTCTCAACAATTCTTTTTGTATTATTAAATTACTGAATTGTTACACCATAAATTGGACTCTACTCTCCTTTTCATGTATGAATTTAAGTTCACATGTGATTAAAAACATTGTTCAGGGAACATTTCTTTGTCACCACAGCGTTCAAGCCAAGATCGGCATCTAGTGTTGAATATGCCAATGAGAGGCGGATCAACGGACCCATCCATGAACGTTTTGTCTACGCCAATGTGAAGATGATTTGCGTACACTTTGGCTTGCCAACAAAAAGAGCTTCCACCAACAGGAAGAGGTATTTGTTACTTTACATGGAGATGTCAATATTATGCTTCTCTGATTAAATAGTTTGCTAAGTTCATTTTTGCTAGGAGATAGATGTGTAAGTTTTATAAGTCTCCCTATGTGGTAGATTAGGATTTGTAGTTGTTTTTCAATCAGCAATGCAAAAGACAAGAGAGATAAGGGCGATAGGGGTGTCGTGTGTTTGTTGTGCTTTTTTTTTTTTTTTGACCAGGTCTTTAGTTTTGTTTTTCTTTGCGGGGGGGGGGGGGGGTTCCCCTTCTTTTTGTTGATGGTGTTTTCTTTTTTTATATGTTATATACTCTCTTGCTACTGAGCATTTATAGCCAACGCAACCTCTCAGTGCTGGGCGTTTATTTTATTTTTATCAATTTCAAATAATCACTGAAGCAACCAAATCTACATTGGAAAAGATTTCATATTTGGACAGTATATGATGCGTCATTTATGAATTGATGAGAATATAGTTTAACTGTACACAAAAGTGATCGATTTTACTTTCCTTGTGGGGGGGGGGGCTGGCTGGATTGGCGAGTTTTGGACCAAAAGGTTGATTTTCTGTTCTTTGCATATTCGGGTAGATGATCATTTATCTACAAGTTCATGGCAGAAAAATGTCCATATGACCTATGATGTTTTTTACAAAATATTTTGTAGGCGAGGGTTGGTAAAAACAATCAAAATTTTGGCGCAAATTACCTAACGCGGACTGAGAAGATGACATTAAAAACCTGTATGTTTGCGGTTAATCGACCTCATTTCTGCCGACACCGATCGCCACTTCGGCCCATCACTGTGTGATATAAGAGGCGTTAACGCGTCAGTGTGTATGTAAACACCCGCAGAAGAAAGGGAAATAGAGGAAAAAAAGCAAGAAACTGGTCATTTTCGACGTCTGTTTTCACAACAGTGCACATCTAAGGCTAGACTTATAATCGTATTTACATAGGTAACAATGCCAGAGACTGTCAAAAGAGTAAGGGGCTGCTACAACAATGGAAATCCATCTGAAATGTTTGTTTTGTGTTGTTTTCTTTTGATTTTTTTACTTGCATTTTTCTCGAAATGTAGTTTCACACCAAAATTCTATTTCCTCCGCCATTTCCCGAACAATTTGTAATGTATTTGGCATACAGGTTCCTCTTGTCAATGTTAATAGAATGACGTCGGTTTTTTGTTGATATATTGTCAACTTTTTGAGAATTTTTTTTTTATACATTCACAATATAGTGTTTGCAAAAATTCATAATAAAAAAACTATCCAAAATGTTTTAAAAAAACCGAAGTCACTCTTTAGATATTGAATGAAAAAGACAATCTGCACAGGTTTTGAATGATTTGATTCATAACTGAGGGAGGAGATAGATTTTGAAAATTGAGTCAAAATCCAAGATGGCCACCGTTTCTATGGCAAACAAGGACGCTACAAACTTTTCAATGATACAGGATGACAGTATTTTGACAGTTACTCATGTACATACTAAAAGCAAAAACCTTAACTCAAAAGTAAAAAAAAGTACTTCAGATGCCCCCCCTTTAAAACCTTAAAACATGGTGAAATAAGCACAGTTAATATCATTATGATATTTATTTACAGCATTCTCGTGCATAAAATGATTTTCTTATATGATTATATAACTCATCTGTGATAACGTTTATTTATGACATGTACTTATATGTTATGCTTTGTGATTTCTTATCTCTTTTCTTACAAATGCATTCTTATTACTTTATGGGCATGTGATAAATGTATGTTTATGTGCTTCTTTTTGGGTGGGGTTAACAGTTAACAAAATTAATTTGTTGCTACATTTGATTAAATTGGTCTTTTAAAATTATTCCACATCCTGTATGTAAAAGAGCATCACTCAAACTTCAGTGAACATTTTTAATCACTCTTTTTTCATTTGTCACCAGCTATGTTGGTAAAGGATGTGGAGCTTTCATGAATGTATCTTACAACAGAGGTGCTCTGAGGATAACCCAGTCTCATCTTATACATAATAATCACCCAGTCGCGGAAGGAGAGCCTACGCCGACTAGGTTTGTCTCACCATTTTATTACCAAGTTGGGCAAACTTTACAAGATAAAGGATTTCATAGTCTTACATTTTTACCAGGAATCTTTACGAATGCATAGGGTAATACAAAATATGACTTAAGAATAAAGAACAAACTGCCAGTATTCCACTTTTGAAGACTTGTAATTCTCTGTTTTGGCCACATGAGGCATTGGAAAGTCATGGAAAGTATAAAAACTTCTAATGCTCTTCTAGAAATGACTGACGGTTACAGAACGCATATGTGTGTTTGGGGGGGGGGGGGGGGTTGTGTTATGTAAGTCTGGTCAACAAACTTTTTGACAGTTAGATGATGAAACATGGCACTGCTTTATTTATATCAGATTCTCATTTTCTCTCACGGAATGGGAGGAAGAATTCATTTTTGTGGTCCTTTTCCTCTCTGAAGAAGTTAAGAATGAAGAGAAATCCATGAGAGGGTGATCAATATACATCCTATATATTTAGAAAATTCGTAATTCTTTCATGTTGGCAACAGTTCCTACGGAACGGTTTGATACTGGACTCACTCCTGGGATTTCCACTTTGAAACTTGCCTGGTTTCCATACAATGAAATGTGAACATAGCTTCTCATATATATAGCATTCTAATTGATAAGGAGTAAGGCTTGTTTCAAGAAATTTTTATCTATTTTCTATGACTACACCATATTCATTACCATCGTCCTTAGTATCATTTTATCATTTTACATACAGTGGAGTGAGCGAAAAGTTAACTTGCTTAGCATTAATTTTCAGTTTAAATCAACTTTTGGCAGTACCATTTTTGCCCCTTAACCCCTTTGCAGCCATGTGCACGTAAATTCTATGGGTCCGTTTGTGCATGCTATATGTCATGTGCCCGATGAATTTATCTGCTTATGACACAACATGTTTCAATACGTTTGTTAACTGGTCTCAGGAACATAACTGCTTAAATTCTTGCATATTTTTTCAATAACATCCCTTCAGAAGGTAAACCGTCAATTTCTCCCTGGCACTGCCATGTGTTGTCTCCTGGGCTGCAAACGGGTTAATGAATTGTTGCATCTTGATTTAGATTTTATCAACAGCTTGGGGAAGAGGTTCCGCTTAAAGTCAACTCAATCGGCTGTTGCAGGAAAGCCTCTTTGTTGAATGCTGTAGGCTATTCCCATGCCCTTATTGACTTAATTGTGTGTGCTAATGTGAAATTAGCTTAGTGAGTGTGTATGTAGTGTATTGTGTCAGTGTTAGGGCTTATCATGAACCTGGCACGCCTATCTACTCTCATTCACTGGGCCTTCTTCACCTCATGGCGCAGTCACCATTCCCAACGCCATACCTCACCTCTCTCTCTCTCTCTCAACAAAAGCGAGCGATTCAGTGACCAGCCAATGTCTTGTCTTTATTAGCACAAGCACAGTAAACACTCATTCAACCAATGCCTTTCCCTTTGACAATGATACAGGCCTAGAACCTTTTTTTTTTTAAACAAGAAGAAATCAAAAAAACTTTTTATTTTTTATTTACGGGTTGTTTCCCTTCAAAAAAGTTGATGTCAGCTTCACTTAAAGTCGACAAAAGTTCTCATTCCCTAGCTGTTGACTTTAAGAGGACCCCACTGTATTGTTGCTATTTTAATGAAAATATGAATATCGACGGTGAAAGTCGTAAACCGTGTAAGTCCAATTTGAATGTTTTGAGAAAATCAAAGAAAACGATGCTGTGCTTGTTAATCTATTTTCACAGACATACGGTTTGTTTTCCAAGTGTCAAAAACTAGATCCAATAGGAATGCACGGTTTGCGACTTTCACTATCAATATGCCAAATTTTCAATTTTTGTTGGGTTTTTTTTTAATAGATCAATAGACAATCACTTATTATCTAATATATGCATTGATCGAAATATCAGGGTTTGCAAAGAAATATACATTTGACTTTTAAGACATTTTTCAACAGTCTGTTCACTACTACACATTTGATAGAAAAAATAAGCTCTCAACTCTCTCTTAATATTTGGTCCATGGTGTTTATACACATATTTTTTCTGAGAACGGTAGCGATTTTAGACCTTTTCTCTTTCCATCTACCAAATGAGCCTTCTTGGTAGTATCAGTGGCTGTATTACATTCTAATTGTTGCTTTTGTATTTCCAGGCAGTTGCGGGTTTTCAATTTTACGGATGACCTTGACCTTATCATCGCAAGAGAGGTCATAAACTGCAATCCATTTGAGTATACGAATGGAGAAAAAAAGTGGCTACAGGTCGTTGACAATCTGAAGAAGGATGATGAAAGATTAGCCCATCTCACTCCACGGCTGGTTAAGAAACGAATCCGACTTTTAGTCGACAAGTTTCTTGCAATCAATCATGGAAGGTAAGAATGATAGCTGACTCAGCTTGAGGTGGATATGATGGCATTTGTTTTGCAAAGGAAAAGTTTTACATTCATTTCTTTGATTTAAAGTCTGTACTCAGTTTTTATGCACACATACTGGCAGCCAAGATTCTTCTATGGTTTTCAATCTTTCTGCATTAATTTTATGAGATATATAGCTCTATTGTATATCGGTATATCACAATAAGATGATTACAAATGAACTTTTAAGACAAGGTTAAGTATATCGAATTTTCAAACGTGTCTTTTATGAAGGAATGAGTAAATACGGTAGCTGGGTATGAATGACTTTGTATCATTTTCTATCTATTTGGTTCTTTTGCTGTCACATAGCTGCCAACCAGTACTTAGAAAGCACATTTTGTACGTTTTCTTGGCTTTGAGTCCTTACGTACATATTTACCTGAAAAGTACACATTTGTGGGTTAACTAACTTTTGTTTCAAGAAACCTTAGATTAACGGCAGCGACTCAGAGAGATTTGGGCTTAGAGAGGCCATTTTGAGTTCAGAAAGTTTCATAGACTCTTCGTTATGTACCTTTAAGGAGTTAATTCAATGTTTAATTATCAATTTTTTCTGGAATACATGTATTACAGGGCATCATGCAAGTTAGAATTAGTTTGCATGGTCAAGAGTTGTTTTATTTGAAAAAGTTGGCAGTTTTGCTGTTGTAAATTCTATTATTGTTGATTTCGACACCTGAGACGGCTGCTCCATTTGTGTCACCACCGACAGTACAGTTTTGGTTTGTTTTTGCTGTTTCCAGACAGCCGTCTTCAGAAGATGAAATGGGCAACATTCTTTATGAGTTGGACAGAACACGGAAAGATACTCGAGACAACCCAGCAGGGAGGGGAAGAAGGCGGGGTCCTGGGCGTCCTCGCAAGAAGAGAAATATGTCGCCATACCTTGAAGATGATCAAGACATTGAGGGAGAGGATTCACTAGGAGAAGCTTCATCGTGTAAGTAAAATAAAAACAATGAAACACCTGACTGGTGAAAGTGCAATGATGTTTTTTTTTATTGTTGTTATCTGTTTGGTTTTCTTTTTGTACTTTGGGGAAGGGTAGCGATATTGATTGTTATTATCTGTTTGGTTTTCTTTTTGTACTTTGGGGAAGGGTAGTGATGTTGATTGTTATTTGTTTTCTGGGTTTGTTTGTTATGTGGAATTTTTGAATTTTTGTCAATTTCTTAGGTGGTTTTGGGAGAGTTTTTTGTTTGTTTTGTTTTGTAACCCTAATACAACATCCTGAGTTGTCAGCTTGATAACAGTGTAAGAATTTCCGTAATTTTATTGTCCTTTTTATTTTTATATATGCAGCATCGCCCCAAACTCTGGTAATTAGGACAGATAGACTATGAAAAATTCTGATGGGAAAGAAATGAATGAAGGCAAACCATATAGGGCCTAATGCAAATGGTCATCACTAAAATCAATCATTTCAGTTTGTAACAGAAAATAGCAGTGAAGGATACAATTGACAAACTCTCTTACTTTATGTCATCTTAGTTAGCAGTTGTATGCAAATTCTTCCTGAGTTTGATGTAGAATAATTTGTTAGGTTGCTATTCTAATACTACTACTACTACTACTACTGACATAATATTATCCTGTCAACGGCCAGGGAGTTATTCGTTATTTTAGGTGAGAGAAAGCTTGAACCAGAGACCTCATGTTTACCAACTTTTTTACATTTTTAGTTTTCTTTGCCATTTGCAGAAAGAGGAAAATGTAATTTGGTTTGGGGAAAGCAAATTGTAGGAATGAGAAACTACATATATTTAAATCAAAGAAGTTAAGCTTGAGTTATTTCTTGCACTTGTTACTTACTACATATATTTAAATCAAAGCAGTTAAGCTTGTGTTATTTCTTGCATTTGTTACTTACTACATATATTTAAATCAAAGAAGTTAAGCTTGTGTTATTTTTCTTGTTACTTACTATATATATTTAAATCAAAAGTTAACTTGTGTTATTTCTTACTTACTATATATATTTAAATCAAAGAAGTTAAGCTTGTGTTATTTATTGCATTTGTTACTTACTATATATATTTAAATCAAAGAAGTTAAGCTTGAGTTATTTATTGCACTTGTTACTTACTATATATATTTAAATCAAAGAAGTTAAGCTTGAGTTATTTATTGCACTTGTTACTTGCTATATATATTTAAATCAAAGAAGTTAAGCTTGAGTTATTTCTTGCATTTGTTACTTACTACTGTAAGAAGAGTTTGCTTTTTGTTTCTCTGTGAAAATGACATGCTGTAGATTCAGGGGTTTTTGTTTTTCAACGTTTCTTGCATTTGACATCTTGGTTGTTTCTGTCCAAAAGTGGTTGATCTTCATCTTTATGAGGACATTCAAATGAAGTATAAAAATATCATATGCATGTGTCAACCGCATATGGCGTCGGTGACCGAGTAGTTAGACTGCCGGACTGGGAATTGCGAAGTCTCGGGTTGAATCTTGACAAAACTAGCCCCGACGTTGTGTTACTTGGGAAAGACACTTAATCCTCAGAATCCCAGCCCTCATGTAAATTCCATTCAATCTAATCCTGGGCAAGGGGAATAACTCTAATGTCAAAAATACCCTTCCCGACAAAATTACTTATAACTCATACATTTATGAAGTTAGCAAATTAAAAATATATATCTTTTAAAGCAGAAATGAATGATCTTTTAATTCTATTTAACTGTTTTATTAAAAAAAGGAAAATAATATGGAGAGAAAAAAAACTTTGTTCGTCTTTACGACATTGTTTTTTAACACAATAGCTAATTAAATATTTCCGCATGAAATTTGGCATAGCACTGTTCATCACAGAGGTGTGTGTTGCATAAGCTACACCCATACACAGTCTCTGGTCATTTTCCCGAGTCAGTTCAAACGTTTTCTTTCAGACAGATAAAACACCCCTTTTTGCGACCCAGGAGACGTACTCTCGTATGCCTGTTTGACTGGCCAGAAACCAGTCTCCTCACTGCTGGGGCCTCTGGGGCAGGTCTCTTCCTAGTGGAAGGTTGCATGAAGGATCTGGCAACCTCAAGATGAAAACTAAAATGGTCCATGGGCTGAGTGCCTGCAGGTCTCGGCATTTGCTTATATAAGATATAAGAATTGAGTATGACCACTTCAAGGAGATAATAGAGCAGTATCTTCACCACTTATAGCTCTTTCTTCCAATCTTGTAGTAAGATCTCAATTGGTCATTGAGATCAATGCCTCCCATGTTGGCGTTGTAATTTGGAATGGCGAGAGGAATCGTTTTCTCGACAACGACACCCTTCACACGTCGTTCGGCTGAGCTGGCGATTGGCGAGGAGTTCGTTGACAGAACATTGATTTGCCATTTATCCCTCCACAAACAGGCAACTAGACTCTCACTCTGCCTGAATTTGATCTCACCATGTGTGAGGTCAACTCTTCGAAGATCTGTTGGCCAGAATTTCCTGTTAGGGCGATTTGCGGCACATGAATATGTTTTCCGATGCAAAAGATCATTTGCCAAGGTCTGAGAGCTAAACAAATTGTCAAAATAAAAATGATGATATTTATCAAGGAATTTTTGGCCCAAAGACCACACCACATTATATCTGAGACCCTTCCCAGCCGGTAAATGGAATCATGGCCTCATCAAAACTCAATGCCGCTCCAGGGTAATAACATTCTCTTGATGCTTTCAAGACATAGTTCACAAGAGGCCTGACCTTGTAAATAGGATCTTATCCCTCCTGTCCTTTGGGTATAAATTTGGTGTAGGCATCGACTTATTTCCTCATATCTACCCCTTGACATGGCATCTGCAACAGCTGATACTCTCAGTAAAGGATCCAGAGACCAGTATTGTCTAAAAGCAGGCATTTTATGAATCCCAAACATCATGTTCACGAAAATAAAAGACCTAATGTCATTGAATTCAATTTTTCGAAATGAATGTGGTGCATTCTTTTGTTCAACATACAGGTTCGATTGGTCAACACAAAGAGAAATAAATTTGGGGGTGAAAATAATTCCACAAGCTCAATTGGAGAGCTTTCATGGGTTACAATTATCTAAGACTGGGCCAGGTCTAGAAGTAAAAATTTCTGTCTCTGCATCACTAAGTGAATCTGTCCATGACAAATTCTCAGCAGTTTCGCCAGATCCAACGCTATTTTCAATAGAGCTATCACTTTCTCCTCCCATATCGTCTTCATCCAGATCTAGATCTAGGTTTTCGTCTGCACCATCCATTTCAAAATCAATCTCGTCACCATAATCAATATCCTCATCAACAGAACTTCCCTCATTTTCACTACAAACTGTATTCAAACACAGGCTTTCCAAAATCTAAAAGCCATTTTTCAAAATTCGAGTCGACAGATCGTAGAAAAGTTGATAACTTAGAGAAAATTTGGTGCGGGATTACTATTCCTTCGATCAGCAAGCAGTAAACGGAAAGAGAAACTAGAACTCTTCCGCTATAAGAAACCGTAAACGTTATATTATTAAGAAACCGACTATGTCTAGAGAAACAGCATTACAAAAGTTGCGTATCTCTCATAAATTCAGCAGGCGATACGGGCCTCAATAGTAAAGGGCGATACCGGGGGATACGGGCGCCTATTGGTTAGAACGCATTTTCCCCACTCCGTCTCTATGGGCTGTAACGATCTTCGATCTTGATGGAACTTTGCTTGTCAACTGCACTTGAATTCTTGTCTCCTTCAAATTTTAATTCTCCTCTGTTCATGTTTCCCCCATTCTTTCTCAGCGTCACCTAGTCGTAAACGTGGGAGACCCACGACATCCGCCTCTCCATCACATGCTTCTGCGGATATAAACAACTTCCTGACGTTTCTTCAAAGAAAAGACGAGCAAGATCGTAAAATGCGACAGCAGGAAATTGACTTGCGAAAAGAGGAGCTGGTGCTTCAGAAGAGAGATGGAACTTCAGAAACAGAGGTTTGAATTGGACAAAGTTGAAAGGAAAGCCCACATAGAGTTAATAAGCGCTCAAATGCGAGCCCTGGAAAGCAGCGTGGCTGCAACTGCAAGTGTTAAACCTCAAGCTCACTTGAAGGAAGCAACTGGCCAAGTTGAGTACACCATCGTCGTTGATAATAATAACCAGGTGCTTGAAGCCGTCCCAAATCTAGCCGTTACGTAACTGTGGTTTTGTTTTTTTGTGGGTTTTTTCTTTTCTTTTTTTATGTTTTTGTTCCTGTTTTTTTTTTTTTGTCAAACTAATTATTCGATAATTTTTATGAAATTTTAATGGAAAAGAAATTCTGTCTTTTTTAGTCAAGGCAGTTGGCATTGTTATTTTAAAATTTGTTTTGTTTTGTTTGTTTTTCTTAGTCAGCATCTTCTTTAGAAAATTGTGGATGCTATGCAATATTTAGGTTATTTTCCAACAGTGTCTGAAGTAGAAGAAGAACAGAAAGAGCGAGAAAGAGAACTCATCATCAAAACAAAATCGTCAACTTTATATTTCATGAAATAGAAAACCAAAATATTTTTCTATAACAGAAATGCAAACTCTAGTTGTTATCTTAGCGTTTTGCTTTATTTATATTTGGACTTAATGATGAACATTAAATTACATCTCGCAAAGACTTAAGTAGAAAATAGATGTTATTTATATAAATATGTATTATATCTTTATCACTTATTATCATTGATCATCTTGTGAAAATGTATGATGTAAATTGATTTCTTTGATTTTGTGAATTTGCTATTGTCTGGCTGAGTAGAAGTTGCATTTTTCCAGATCATTTCCAAATAAAACAGATGAAAACAAAGAAGTCTTGTTATGTTACACTTAAACAAAGAAGTTTTGTTATGTTATTCTTATTCATATGATTTATGTCTTTTTGTATTTCTTTATCATGTCCCATTTGACTTTTCGGTGTATGGGTTCATTTATCCGAAATGATCTCTCTCCAGGCTATCCAGTCCTGACATTTTCTGTTTCCCTCTGTGAAAGTTAAATGTTTTGCTTTAGTGATGATTATGTGTATTATTAGTATTAACAATAGTACATTTTTGTATATTATCGGGTGGCTCATAAAAAAGCAACTCAAGCTTTGACAATCGATATCTTAAAAGCAAAACACTAAAACTCTGAAAACTTAGTTACCGTGCACCAAAGCAACTCATTGTAAATGAAGTTTGAAAATTGTATTGCTCTAGTGTATAATTTGACAAAATTATTGATATTTTGCCAGAATTGGTTAAAAAAAAATATAACTTCATATATATCAAGAAGAAGACTTTATAAAATCTCCTTTTGCAGCGTTCAGTCAAACCACTTTCGTGTTCACAAACCATTCTCAGTCTGTTTTTCCAACTTGCAATGGATGTCATTGCCATGATTTGTTCTCGGCACTCTAAGATTTTTGTTATCAGTTCATCTATTGTGGTGAATGGTGTTCTTTGATTTGAATAAACTTTCTCTGATAGAGAATTCCACACCGCATAGTTCATAGTGGAACCATGAATGCGATTTGAACATTTCTTTTTTTAAGCAGTTTTCTTTAAACAGCTGTATCTTTGTAAATTCTTCCGATATTTACTTCAAATTTCATCCATGGATGCAAACGTAGCTGGAAATGAACATGTCATGTTAACAGTGAGAAAAAATTCCGTTGAAGAACTATGACATTACAATGGCCCAAAGCTAAATTACTTTTTTTATGAGCCACCTGATATACATGTACTAAATTTAGCGTTGTGTTCCTTATGAAAGATACTTAACACACATTTTCCCCACTTGAACTAGGTGCAAATGGGTAATAAAATCTGCTTTCTTTACCATCTGGAAAAGCTGCGGGGGGGGGGGGGGGGGGGGGGGATTGCTGTGTCGGCAGATAAATCCGGTGAAGGGATTACTGAGTTCCTGAGGTAAGAGTAAGATGTCAGTGTCAGCAAAGTAGCATACAGTTTTGTCATCCCTTGTTTGGAATGCCTATCCATGCTTCTTTGTGTTGAAGTTTCCTTGCACAGAAGGCGACTCAGTAGGCCAGAGATAAGGTGTCTGCTTAACCAAAAAGGTCCCTGTGGATTCACAATTTTCTCAAGTTTTTCCGAGTAAAATCTATCCTATCCCCTCCCTCTCCCCTCCGCCCCCCGCCCCCCCAACCCTCTGTTACACGTAGGTGGATTGACACCTAGTTCCATCAGAGACGGACGATAAAAGGAGGCCCCGTGTGCAGATCACATCGTTCTCGTCGTTCAAGTTAAAGATTCTGGCAGTTTACAGGGCAGTCGGGCGAAATTAAAAATCCCTGAGACCACCTTAGTTTGGGATGTGGGTAAATCAAATCAAATCAAAACCTAGTAGTAAAGATTAAATCCGTCTTGCCTTGTCTTATCTTGCTGTGCCATGTCGTGTCTTGTCTGAACTTCTCCCATCATTTTGTCTTATTATCTTATCATTATAACTTATCGCATCATCGATGCTTGTTTTTTTATTTTTAATATCATTTTTATCTCATGTCTATCTTACCATATCTTATTTTATCTTATCACCATAACACATCACATCATCTCATCGATGTTTGTTTTTAATATCATTTTATCTCATCTCTCTATCTTACCTTATTTTATTTTATCTTATCAGCGTAACCTATCACATCATCTCATCGATGTCTGTTTTTACTTTTAATATCAATTTATCTCATCTGTCTATCTTACCTTATCTTATTTTATCTTATCATCATAACATCACATCATCGATGCTTGTTTTTACTTTTAATATCATTTTATCTCATCTGTCTATCTTACCTTATCTTATTTTATCTTATCATCGTAACCTATCACATCATCTCATCGATGTTTGTTTTTAATGTGTTAATTTTTTATCTCATCTGTCTATCTTACCGTATCTTATGTTTATTTTTATTCTGACAATATCATATGTATTTCAATAGTCGCTCACTTACCCCTGGCGTTGTAACTCACAAATGGTAAGGAATACGTCATGATTAAATAACACAGACGTCATAATTATGTTTAATTTTTAGGGAGGAGTTGTGGTGTAATCTGATAGTGATGTGAGTTTGTATTATCAAGACGACACCCTTGCTTACATAGTGTTTTTTCATAACAACATTCTAATTTCTACTCTTGGAAAAAGTAGATGTACTTTAATCCGCTGTCCTCATTTAACTCAGGTGTGAATTAAACTGCTGGAGGTTGGCAGGTGCTGCTGGTAAGTCCTACTTCTTTCCATGTACTCTTCTTTCACTTCTCTTTTATCGTGCTGTTTCCTCTTATTTCAGCCAGAGATCACATCAATGGTGGACAGGGTAAATTTCAATTAAACAAATGAATCCGGCTACAAAAAAGAAAAGGATTTGTCCCTGTGTTAGTATTAGTAGCGACAAACAGGCAGCTGTACTGTATTCTCCCCAGGGATGTGGGAAGACTATTGAATAGAATGGCCTGCTTTGGGTAAAAGTTCCTTCAAGGCCTATAGAGCCGGAGATTTTCCCAGTTTCTATAGCGTGAAGCGGAACAGGTGACAATAATCACCTCCTGGCCAGGACACTAGTTTGACACAGGTTTTTACTCCCAAGCTAGTGCTTGTACCCATTTGCACCTGGGTAGAGTGGGGGAAAATGCGTGTTGTGTCTTTCCCAAGGAACAAGCGTCAGATCTGGTTTGCTAGGATTCAAAATCGAGACCTCATGATCCCCAGTTCGGCAGCCTAACCGCTTGGCCACCACTGGCACGGCCTGTTGGGTATACACGATGGTAAAGTCAATGAGCGTTTTCATGAACACACGGTATACATTAACAAAAGCACACTTTTTCCTGCGCCTAAGGCGATAGCGCTATCCAGCGACTACTGTATTTTAAAACGGACGTTCAGGAAAAACATGATACAATTACTAATTACTACAATGGACATGTACAATGATTTTGGCACATGAAGGTCGAAAGTAAGCACTACGAGCATTCTGTTATATTCACAAATAAATAAAATGTTCTTTTAATGTTAACCAACATAATATAAATAAATTCATTTATTTTAATTAAAATCTTTGATGGACGAAAATTAATACAATTATATGATGACAACAGTGTTGATGACAATAATGAAACTCATGATGTTGAGCTAATTTCAATGAGAGATGGATTGAGAGAGACAGAGTTGGGGGAGGGGAGAGTGAGGGATTGAGAGAGACACAGAGTTGGGGGGGGGGAGGGAGAGAGAGACTGAGTGAAAGGGGGGAGGGATGAAGAGAGATTCTTATTAAATATGATAAAAACGAGCCGTTTGAGATATTCTTAAAAAATTTTGATTTCTTTTGATCTGGGTTGGGTTTTTTAAATCAACAAAAGTCATCTTCGCATTATTTTTTTTAATTCTGCTGATCCAAAACTACTTTAGGAAAGCAGAATCTTTACTTTTTTAAGTTCGTTTTACGCTCACTCAAATTACATAGGTAAGATTTGACACTGGATTGGAAATATTCTCCCACGAATGAGAATTATATAGGAGAAAAGGGTCGGTTCTTAAACAATAGCAGCATTCTATTAATTCTATTCTACTTCTACTTCCCTTCCTTTTATTTCTTGTGGTAGACGCTTTTGTAAATTACTCATCATGTTGATGTTGTTGGATATACTTTGACGTCAGCATTAGCATTGTGTATTGGTCATGTTGATGTTGTTGTACTTTGACATCAGCATTGGCATTATTGTGTTGGTCATATTGATGTTGTTGTACTTTGACATCAGCATTGGCATTATTGTGTTGGTCATGTTGATGTTGTTGTACTTTGACATCAGCATTGGATGTGTGTTGGTCATGTTGATGTTGTTGTACTTTGACATCAGCATTGGCATTATTGTGTTGGTCATGTTGATGTTGTTGTACTTTGACATCAGCATTGGCATTATTGTGTTGGTCATGTTGATGTTGTTGTACTTTGACATCAGCATTGGCATTATTGTGTTGGTCATGTTGATGTTGTTGTACTTCGACATCAGCATTGGCATTATTGTGTTGGTCATGTTGATGTTGTATATACTTTGACGTCAGCATTGGCATTATTGTGTTGGTAATGTTGATGTTGTATATACTTTGACGTCAGCATTGGCATTATTGTGTTGGTCATGTTGATGTTGTATATACTTTGACGCTAGCATTGGCATTATTGTGTTGGTGATGTTGAAGTTGTTGTATTTACTTTGACGTCAGCATTGGCATTATTGTGTTGGTGATGTTGATGTTGTTGTATATACTTTGACGTGAGCATTGGCATTATTGTGTTGGTCATGTTGAAGTTGTTGTATATACTTTGATGTCAGCATTGGCATTATTGTGTTGGTGATGTTGATGTTGTTGTATATACTTTGACGTGAGCATTGGCATTATTGTGTTGGTGATGTTGATGTTGTTGTATATACTTTGACGTCAGCATTGGCATTATTGTGTTGGTAATGTTGATGTTGTATATATTTTGACATGAGCATTGGCATTATTGTGTTGGTAATGTTGATGTTGTATATACTTTGACGTGAGCATTGGCATTATTGTGTTGGTAATGTTGATGTTGTATATACTTTGCGTGAGCATTGGCATTATTGTGTTGGTCATGTTGATGTTGTTATATATACTTTGACGTGAGCATTGGCATTATTGTGTTGGTCATGTTGATGTTGTTGTATATACTTTGACGGAGCATTGGCATTATTGTGTTGGTAATGTTGATGTTGTATATACTTTGACGGAGCATTGGCATTATTGTGTTGGTGATGTTGATGTTGTTGTATATACTTTGACGTCAGCATTGGCATTATTGTGTTGGTAATGTTGATGTTGTATATACTTTCACGTGAGCATTGGTATTATTGTGTTGGTAATGTTGATGTTGTATACACTTTGACGTGAGCATTGGTATTATTGTGTTTGTAATGTTGATGTTGTATATACTTTGACGTGAGCATTGGTATTATTGTGTTTGTAATGTTGATGTTGTATATACTTTGACGTGAACATTGGTATTATTGTGTTGGTAATGTTGATGTTGTATATACTTTGACGTCAGCATTGGCATTATTGTGTTGGTAATGTTGATGTTGTATATACTTTGACGTGAGCATTGGTATTATTGTGTTGGTAATGTTGATGTTGTATATACTTTGACGTGAGCATTGGTATTATTGTATTTGTAATGTTGATGTTGTATATACTTTGACGTGAGCATTGGCATTATTGTATTTGTAATGTTGATGTTGTATATACTTTGACGTGAGCATTGGCATTATTGTATTTGTAATGTTGATGTTGTATATACTTTGACGTGAGCATTGGTATTATTGTGTTGGTCTCCGTTCTCGGGACTTGGTTTCTTGTCGATATCATCATATGAGTCTCCAGGCCTCTCAAACTGTGTGACGATCTCTTGAAGTGTTCTGCCTTTTGTTTCAGGAAGGTTGAAGTAAGTGTAGAGATTGCAATCAAGATTGTGCAGACGCAGAAGGGAATGAATACGAGTCTTGCATGGCTTCCTGAAAATAACGAGAAAGATGATATATGGACTGTATTATTCATATATTCAATCCTGAATTACATACATCATAATAATACATGTACTGGAAACACCTATTCTGGAGTATTTGAGCATTCTTCCTTTGGGTCTATGGAGCTTCTTCTTTTGATATTATTAATTTTTTCATCCATTCGCTAGTATAAATAAATCAATAAACATATTTGTACGTCAAACACAAAGGCTCAGTTTCAAGGCCACTACGGTAAAATAGTGTAAACTTATTTTGCAGGTTGGTTCTGCATGATCCCAAGATCGTGTGTGTTTTTGAGGACTTCTACCGGAAGTTACGTTCAGTTAACGACAATGTAATTGTTTTCCTGTGTTTGACTTTGACACTTTGAGTCGAATTTTCGATCACATAAATCACCATATTTTCAATAGATCTTATGATAAGGAAGTTGGAATAGCCTCGTTCACGCTACTCATGTAACATCAGTGTCTAGTTAGTACTGTCTCGATCCAATAATGGTACTTGCCATCAGTATCTAGTAAGTATTGTCTCGATCCAATAATGGTACTTGCCATCAGTTTCTAGTTAGTACTGTCTCGATCCAATAATGGTACTTGCCATCAGTATCTAGTTAGTACTGTCTCGATCAATAATGGTACTTGCCATCAGTATCTAGTTAGTACTGTCTCGATCCAATAATGGTACTTGCCATCAGTATCTAGTTAGTACAGTCTCGATCCAATAATGGTACTTGCCATCAGTATCTAGTTAGTACAGTCTCGATCCAATAATGGTACTTGCCATCAGTATCTAGTTAGTACTGTCTCGATCCAATAATGGTACTTGCCATCAGTATCTAGTTAGTACAGTCTTGATCCAATAATGGTACTTGCCATCAGTATCTAGTTAGTACAGTCTCGATCCAATAATGGTACTTGCCATCAGTATCTAGTTAGTACTGTCTCGATCCAATAATGGTACTTGCCATCAGTATCTAGTTAGTACTGTCTCGATCCAATAATGGTACTTGCCATCAGTATTTAGTTAGTACTGTCTCGATCCAAAAATGGTACTTGCCATCAGTATCTAGTTAGTACAGTCTCGATCCAATAATTGTACTTGCCATCAGTATCTAGTTAGTACTGTCTCGATCCAATAATGGTACTTGCCATCAGTATCTAGTTAGTACTGTCTCGATCCAATAATGGTACTTGCCATCAGTATCTAGTTAGTACTGTCTCGATCCAATAATGGTACTCGCCATCTGTATCTAGTTAGTACTGTCTCGATCCAATAATGGTACTTGCCATCAGTATCTAGTTAGTATTGTCTCGATCCAATAATGGTACTTGCCATCAGTATCTAGTTAGTACTGTCTCGATCCAATAATGGTACTTGCCATCAGTATCTAGTTAGTACTGTCTGGATCCAATAACTTGGTACTTGTCTCGATCCAGTACTTGCCAATGCCATCAGTATCTAGTTAGTACTGTCTCGATCCAATAATGGTACTTGCCATCGTATCTAGTTAGTACTGTCTCGATCCAATAATGGTACTTGCCATCAGTATCTAGTTAGTACTGTCTCGATCCAATAATGGTACTTGCCATCAGTATCTAGTTAGTACTGTCTCGATCCAATAATGGTACTTGCCATCTGTATCTAGTTAGTACTGTCTCGATCCAATAATGGTACTTGCCATCAGTATCTAGTTAGTATTGTCTCGATCCAATAATGGTACTTGCCATCAGTATCTAGTTAGTACTGTCTCGATCCAATAATGGTACTTGCCATCAGTATCTAGTTAGTACTGTCTCGATCCAATAAGGGTACTTGCCATCAGTATCTAGTTAGTATTGTCTCGATCCAATAATGGTACTTGCCAATGCCATCAGTATCTAGTTAGTACTGTCTCGATCCAATAATGGTACTTGCCATCAGTATCTAGTTAGTACTGTCTCGATCCAATAATGGTACTACTTTCCATCAGTATCACTCGGGATGTGCCATGCTTATTAGAATAATAATAACCCTATCCGTAACACTGAAACGATATCCCTACTCTCCAACTAGTGAATACATGTATATAGAAGTAATAGATAGTTAAAGATAGGATAAAAGAGATATGGAGGGACAGACAAACAGAGAGCAACATAGCGGGGGGGGGGGGGGGGGGGGAAAGAGTCAGACAAGCAGAGAGGGGGGGGGGGGGAGAGAGAGACTCATAGTGTTGACTGAGAAAGCAGTCTTCGGTAGAATTAAGACTAGAGTGATCTAGAAATTGTCTTTTTTTCTTCTTTTTGAAACGTGCCAAAAAAGTACTACACATATTGTTTTATTGCTTAAATTACATTGAGACAGATATCGATATTACATTGCTGTACAATTGTGAAGAGGTTCTTATCTTCACAAATAAAATAAAAAAACCTGGGGGTTTTTTAACTCCTAAAAAAAAATACTCAAGAATATTGTTTTAATCGTTTTGTCTGCTCGCTCATCAATGTATTCATTTCCTCAACAAAACATTTTTTTCTTCTTATAAACCTACAAAAGGGTTAGAGACAGAGAGAACCATGCATGTACCATTGTGTCATTGAAATGGTCAAAATTACTCTCTTTATTATGTACACTACGCTCCTCGTTTCATTGTTGAGAAAAAGTATCCAACAGCCTTCTCCAGTGTGAAAATGTATACATATATTTATTGCATGAATATTCTTGCCTGGAGACAATGGTTCGTTATTATTTCTCTTTATAAGAAAAGCTGTGTTTTATAAATACGGGTGATATCATTATTATCAAGTACGATTATTAGATTGAATCAGCACACGATACAGAGGTTACGCAGGCTTGTTGCAATGACTGGAAATCAAGATTTTTTAGTTTTGTAACACTAAACAGTCTCCTCAACCGCAGACAAACAACCTTTTCCCAATCAATTTAAAAATTGATAGTTCATTCGTTAATAGCTGAAAGCAGGCTATTTGAAACCTAATGTAAAATAAAGGTGGTCGTGGGTGCAGTGATTTCTGTGTTTATAGTGTTCAAAGTTGGAGAACGCCAGCTATATTTATATATATTAACAAGCCTGTCACACCCCAGGTGATACCAAGTACGATTATTAGATCGGCTCTATTCGACAACGAGGTTACGCAGGTGGGCGTGAACGGTACTATTCCAACTTTTTAATTATGCAGCATGTTCAAAATGGCGGTTTAGGTGAATGAAAATTCTACTCAAACTAGGCAATGACATGTTTGGTATAAAAACTTCTTGAAATGAAAACGATTTTGAGATCATTTAGAATCTACATGCAAAATGTGCTTACTCTTAGTGGCCTCGCAACAGAGTCTTAGGCGAATAAAGAACGACCAACTCAGAATTATATATATAAATAAGCATAGATAAATCACTGGGAATTAACTTAGGTCCACTTACCTCCAAAGGTGAGAAAGCGTAGGCCACGACGAAGCCAGAAATCCAGTTGCTAAAAACAGCAATGGCCGAGGCTATGGGTCTCGAATTCTGGGTGAACACCTCTCCCGTCAGGATCCAAGCAATACAGCCTGTTGAAGGTAGAGATTCAATACATTGGTGTTTGCCATCGGAACATCGATTTTCGCTGGAACTACTAGCAATCATGATGCTGTTTCTGTTACTACTACTACTACTACTACTACTACTACTACTAATACTAATACTAATACTACTAATACTACTAATACTAGTACTACTAATACTAATACTATTATTACGACTACTCAGTCATTACAAAGTCAATTGAATTATGTGAACGGTTACTCGATAAGTAATTACAAAGTCAATTGAATTATGTGAAAGGTTACTCCAGTAATTACAAAGTCGATTGAATTATGTGAAAGGTTACTCCATAAGTAATTACAAAGTCAATTGAATTATGTGAAAGATTACTCCAGTAATTACAAAGTCGATTGAATTATGTGAAAGGTTACTCCATAAGTAATTACAAAGTCAATTGAATTCTATGAACGGTTACTCCATAAGTAATTACAAAGTTAATTGAATTATGTGAAAGGTTACTCCAGTAATTACAAATTCGGATTGAATTATGTGAAAGATTACTCCAGTAATTACAAAGTCAATTGAATTCTATGAACGGTTACTCCATATAAGTAATTACAAAGCTAATTGAATTCTATGAACGGTTACTCCATAAGTAATTACAAAGCCAATTGAATTCTATGAACGGTTACTCCATAAGTAATTACAAAGTCAATTGAATTATGTGAAAGGTTACTCCATAATTAATTACAAAGTCAATTGAATTATGTGAAAAGTTACTCCAGTAATTACAAAGTCGGTTGAATTATGTGAAAGGTTACTCCATAAGTAATTACAAAGTCAATTGAATTATATGAAAGGTTAGTCAATACATGATTACACAGTCAATTAAATTGATTGATGTGAACGGTTAATCCCTAAGTAATTACAAAGTCAATTAAATGATGTGAACGGTTACTCCATAAATAATTACACAGTCAATTAAATTGATTGATGTGAACGGTTAGTCCCTAAGTAATTACACAGTCAATTAAATTATGTGAACGGTTACTCCATTAATAATTACAAAGTCAATTAAATGATGTGAACGGTTACTCCATAAATAATTACAAAGTCAATTGAATTATTATGAAAGGTTAGTCAATACATGATTACACAGTCAATTAAATTGATTGATGTGAACGGTTAATCCCTAAGTAATTACAAAGTCAATTAAATGATGAACGGTTACTCCATTAATAATTACAAAGTCAATTAAATTGATTGATGTGAACGGTTAGTCCCTAAGTAATTACACAGTCAATTAAATTTAAATGATGTGAACGGTTAGTCCCTAAGTAATTACAAAGTCAATTGAATGATGTGAACGGTTACTCCATTAATAATTACAAAGTCAATTAAATTGAAATGATGTGAACGGTAAGTCCCTAAGTAATTACACAGTCAATTAAATGATGTGAACGGTTACTCCATTAATAATTACAAAGTCAATTAAATTTAAATGATGTGAACGGTTACTCATTAATAATTACAAAGTCAATTAAATTTGATTGATGTGAACGGTTGGTCCCTAAGTAATTACACAGTCAATTAAATTGAATGATGTGAACGGTTAGTCATTAAGTAATTACAAAGTCAATTTGAATGATGTGAACGGTTACTCCATAAATAATTACAAAGTCAATTAAATTGATTGATGTGAACCGTTAGTCCCTAAATGATGTGAATTACAGTCAATTACAAAAATTTAAATGATGTGAACGGTTAGTCCCTAAGTAATTACAGTCAATTAAATTGATGTGAACGGTTACTCCATTAATAATTACATGTGAAGTCAATTAAATTTAAATTGATGTGAACGGTTAGTCCCTAAGTAATTACAAAGTCAATTAAATTGAAATGATGTGAACGGTTAGTCCCTAAGTAATTACAAAGTCAATTAAATTGATTGATGTGAACGGTTAGTCCCTAAGTAATTACAAAGTCAATTAAATTGATTGATGTGAACGGTTAGTCCCTAAGTAATTACAAAGTCAATTAAATTAAATGATGAACGGTTAGTCCCTAAGTAATTACACATTCAATTGAATGATGTGAACGGTTAGGTGATCCATCATTACGAAATCAAAGGCTGTGCCTACCTGGTCCAATGTTGAATGCGATAATGAAGGTAAGCAGGAAGACAATAGCTGCGATGCCAAAACCCTCCACTAGGTGCTGGTGGGTTAGTACATGTAACGAAAATAAAAAAGCAGATGATGATGGTGAACACGAGGAGGAGGCGGAGGTGGAGAAGACGACGACGAGGTGAGGATGAGAATGGTAAATGATGATGATGATGATGATGATGATGAAGGTAATGTAAAGGAAGTTAATATAAAGACGTTGACTTTAGATACCCTGGACATAATTTGAAGTGGTGGTAAGATGATGATGTTGAAAGGAACACAAACAGATATGATGAATTGATTCATGATCAGCAGTCAAGATTTTTAACAAAACAAATGGATCTGGTGGTGAGGACGATGAAGGGGCTTTGACCAAGGGCGTTTTCTGGGGGGGGGTCGATTGCGAATTTGACTCGTCCATGATGGGGGACGAGGAGGGGGAAAGTGAAAGGAAAGTTAATATAAAGACGTTGACTTTAGTGTATCAAAACAAATTTGAAGTGAGTGGTAAGTTCACAATCCCAATGAGCCAACACAAACAGATTGTTAGGGTTCATTCATTCCATCAGCAGTCAAGATTTTTAACAAAACAAATGGACGTGGGGGGTTGGACATGGATGCATGAGCTTTGACCAAGGGCGTGTATGTGGGGGTCGGTTGGGAAGTCGGGTGTGTGTGAGGAGGGTCTGTTGGGGGGGGTCGAGGTCTGATGAGGGGGTCAAATGAGGTGTGTATATGTGACGGCGGGTGTTAATGGGGGTCTGATGTATTTATCAAAACAAATGGACGTGGGGGTCGGTTGGGATATGGGGGGGTGGGGCATCGATGAATGAGCTTTGTGCGTCTGTTGGGATATGTTCGGGTGTTAGGGTTCGGTTGGGATATGTCGGGTGTGTGGGTGGGGGGGGGGTTGGGATATGTCGGGTGTGTGTGTGTGTGGGGGGTTTGGTTGGGATATGTCGGGTGTGTGTGTGGGGGTCGGTTGGGATATGTCGGGTGTGTGTGTGTGTGGGGGTCAGTTGGGATATGTCGGGGTGTGTGTGTGGGGGTCTGTTGGGATATGTCGGGTGTGTGTGTGTGGGGGTCGGTTGGGATATGTCGGGTGTGTGTGTGTGGGGGTCGGTTGGGATATGTCGGTGTGTGTGTGTGGGGGTCGGTTGGGATATGTCGGGGTGTGTGTGTGGGGGGGGTTGGGATATGTCGGGTGTGTGTGTGGGGGTTGGGATATGTCGGGTGTGTGTGTGGTGGGGGTGGGATATGTCGGGTGTGTGTGTGGGGGGGTTGGGATATGTGTGTGTGTGTGTGTGTGTGTGGGGGGTCGGTTGGGATATGTCGGGTGTGTGTGTGGTGGGGGTTGGGATATGTCGGGTGTGTGTGTGTGGGTGGGGGGGTTGGGATATGTCGGGTGTGTGTGTGTGGGGGAGGGTTGGGATATGTTGTGGTGGGGGGGGGGTTGGATATGTATCGGGGGGTGGGGTTGGGATATGTCGGTGTGTGTGTGTGTGGTTGGGGATCCCGGGTTGGGATATGTCGGTTATTGTGTGTGGGGGAGGGTTGGGATATGTCGGGTGTGTGTGTGTGTGGGGGATCGGTTGGGATATGTATTGTGGTGGGGAGGGTTGGGATATGTCGGGTGTGTGTGTGTGTGTGTGTGTGGTGGGATATGTCGGGTGTGTGTTGGGATGGGATGTCGGGTGTGTGTGTGTGTGGGTGGGGGGGGGGTTGGGATCGGTTATGTCGGGTGTGTGTGTGTGTGGGGGGGATGTGTCGGGTGGGTTGGGATATGTCGGGTGTCGGGTGTGTGTGTGGGGGAGGGTTGGGATATGTCGGGTGTGTGTGTGTGTGGTGGGGGGAGGGTTGGGATATGTCGGGTGTGTGTGTGTGGGGTGGGGGATGTGGGGGAGGGTTGGGATATGTCGGGTGTGTCGGGTGTGGTGGGGGAGGGTTGGGATATGTCGGGTGTGTGTGTGTGTGGGGGGGTGGGAGGGTTGGGATATGTCGGGTGTGTGTGTGTGTGTGGGGGGAGGGTTGGGATATGTCGGGTGTGTGTGTGTGTGCAGTGTGTGGTGGGGGGGTTGGGATATGTCAGGTGTGTGGGATCGGTTGGGATATGTCGGGTGTGTGTGTGGGGGGGTTGGGATATGTCGGGTGTGTGTGTTGGGGTGAGATGTGTGTGTGTTGTGGGGGATCGGTTGGGATATGTCGGGTGTGTGTGTGGGGGTCGGTTGGGATATGTCGGGTGTGTGTGTGTGGGTCGGTTGGGATATGTCGGGTGTGTGTGTGTGGGGGGTTGGGATATGTCGGGTGTGTGTGTGTGTGGATCGGTTGGGATATGTCGGGTGTGTGTGTGGGGGGGTCTGTTGGGATATGTCGGGTGTGTGTGTGTGATCGGTTGGGATATGTCGGGTGTGTGTGTGTAATCGGTTGGGATGTATCGGTTGTGTGTGTAGGGTCGGTTGGGTATCGGGTGTGTGTGTGGGGGATCGGTTGGGATATGTCGGATATGTGTGTGTGTGGGGGGGGGTTGGGATATGTCGGGTGTGTGTGTGTGTGGGGATCGGTTGGGGTGGGGGGTTGGGATATGTCGGGTGTGTGTGTGGGGAATCGGTTGGGATATGTCGGGTGTGTGTGTACTATGGGGGTCAGTCGGTTGGGATATGGGTCGGGTGTGTGTGTGGGGGGATGGGTGGTGTTGGGATTGGTTGGGATATGTCGGGTGTGTGTGTGTGTGGGTGGGGGTTGGGATATGTCGGGTGTGTGTGTGGGGGTTGGTTGGGATATGTCGGGTGTGTGTGTGGTGGGGGTTGGGATATGTCGGTGTGTGTGTGTGTGTGTGGGATTGGTTGGGATATGTCGGGTGTGTGTGTGGGTGGGGGTTGGGATATGTCGGGTGTGTGTGTGTGGGGGTCGGTTGGGATATGTCGGGTGTGTGTGTGGGGGGTTGGATATGTCGGGGTGTGTGGTGTGGGGGGGGTTGGGATATGTCGGGTGTGTGTGTGTGGGGGGGTGTCGGGTGTGTGTGTGGTGGGGGTTGGGATATGTCGGGTGTGTGTGTGTGGGGATCGGTTGGGATATAAAAAATGTGTGTGTAAATTGGGAAATGTCGGGTGTTGTGTGGGATGGGATATGTCGGGTGTGTGTGTGTGGGGATCGGTTGGGATATGTGTTGTGTGTGTCTTTATCGGTTGGGATATGTCAGTGTGTGTGTGTGGGGGATCACTGTGTGTGTTTGGGGGTCGGTTGGGATATGTCGGGTGTGTGTTGGGGGGATGTGTCGGGTTGGGATATGTCGGGTGTCTGTGTGGGGGTCGGTTGGGATATGTCGGGTGTGTGGGGGTCGGTTGGGATATGTCGGGTGTGTGGGGGGGGTCGGTTGGGATATGTCGGGTGTGTGGGGGTCGGTTGGGATATGTCAGTTGGGGGTGTGTGTGTGGGTCGGTTGGGATATGTCGGGATGTTATGTGGGGGTCGGTTGGGATATGTGGGGGGACACACATGTGTGGGATGTCGGTTGGGATGTGTCTGTGTGTGTGGGGGTTGGTTGGGATATGTCAGGTGTGGTGTGTGTGTGTCTGGGGCCTTGAGGTTGGAGGGCGCGAATTTCTGTGATATATTTGTCATACTAATATTCCTGTTTTATTATAATGTATTAATGTTTAGCAATTTTAATGAAGAATAATGTATTAAACTTTTTTTTTTATTTATTTTTTTACGAGGAACAGAATGTAATTTCCTTCCTTGGATCAATAAAGTATTATTTTTTTTTTATTTTTTATTTTTTGCATTCCAGGAGACGTTCTTGTCCTGGACACCTGGGTAGAGCCCTGGCCTGTGGTCAAAATGGATTTAAGCCAATCTGGACAAGGGCCTGTTGTCCATCTGGCTTGGAGTTTGGACTCTTCTCAGTTGCTGGCAGCCCACAAGTCTGTAAGTTTTGAAATGCCAAAGTTTTAAAAAAAATTATTTGATTTACCCACATCCACAATTAAGGTAATCTCAGGGTTTTTGGTAAGATTCTTTTTAGTTTTTCCCGGACTGCCCTGTAAACAGCCAAGGGAACTTTAAAGTGCACAGTGTTGTGATCTGCACACAGGGCCTCATTTTTTATCGTTCATCTCCGATGAAACTTGGTGTCGATCCACCTACTTTGACCAGGAGGGGAGATTTTAGGGGAAAAAAAAACTCGAAAAAAATTGTCAACGGTTGGCGTGGCTCGAATCCACTATCTGTTTGTTGAGAGACCGACACCTTGCCTTGCCGAGTCCTTTGAAATGCCAAGGAAGGAAAAGTCAAGAGAAACATGGAAAAAAGAAATAAAAAGAGACAAACATAACACATCGTAATAACATTGTGTCTTCTGATGTTATGTATAATATAAGACTAATCCATTGAACTGAAAACGTTTGTTTTAGAAAATAGTTTTTTCTCTCTGTTTTGTTCAGGCATGGTACGACATGTATTTATAACATTGTTTTTAAACCTCTATGTCTCTGTCTTTCTATGTATGTCTCTGTCTGTCTGTCTGTCTTCTTTTATCTTAACTGTGTCTGTGTGTCTGTCTGTCTGTCTGCCCTCTGATCTATCTCTCTGTCTCTGTCTGTCTCTCTATCTCTCTTCTCTCTCTCTCTCTCTCTCTCTCTCTACTCTCTCTCTCTCATCTCTCTCTCTCTCTCTCTCATATCTTCTCTCTCTCTCTAATCTCTCTGAAAATCTCTTTCTCTCTGTCAATCATTTCTCTCTCTCTCTCTCTCTTAACTACTTCTACTTCTACATTACATTGTCTCTCATTAGGGGACGTTCACTGTTTGGAATGTCAACGGCCAAGTGGCTTCCAGCCAAGCCGTCAAAGCCATTGAAAGTCCAGCCGTGAAGCTGAAAAATGCACCCTATGCACTGTCTCGGGTTCTTCTGTTGGATTCAAGGAAAGGAGAACTAACTCTGACTCAAGGTTTGTAAATTTGTTTTTTTAAAAACTCACCGAAACTGCTAATGCAATTTTCTAACACAGTAATATTTATTCTTGGTTTCAAATATTTGGATATCGCTTGAGACTGAGAAAATCTTGCATGTGATATCCTCTTTGTCAACCTAGTTGACAGTCATTGACACCCACAGGCTATTCAATTCAACTTTGTACACACTGGGTTATCTCTCTTCATACTTGACTCAAGTGTGAATGAGTCCCCAGCTATTATAAGTCGAGAAAGATCTCGTCAGAGTGTTAGTGCAAAGTGCTTACTAATCTACTGCTGTACTGTATTTTTCTTAGAGAGTTGAAAGAGGACTTTGAATGAGATGGCATTTTGAAAGATAATAAATGACGTAAAGTCAGTGAACCTGCACTTGTTTGGGGATACAGACTATAAATTCATCTGTTATCTTTATCTTTATCATCAAAAAAAATCATTCAGTGTTGAGCCTTATTACTATCTGGGGATTTTTTTCTTGTTTTATTATTTTTTTTATAAAAAAGCAAGTTGTTAAAAATCTAACAAAGATCATTTTGTTTTAATCAACAAGTAAGCGAAGAGAGAAAGAACCAAGGAAAGATAATCCAACTTTACTTTTACATAATAGTAGCTATTTTTTAACATTCGTTTTTTTTAATAGTACTTTTGATATTTGACAACAACACTTCTTCAATGCTATTTGAAAAGAAAATAAGGCCTACTGTTGTCTTCTTTGTGAAGAACTTTTGACTTTTCTAACATGCATTTCGCCACTTGACCCAGGTGCACATGAGTACCAACATTAGTTGGGAAGAAAAACCTGAGAACAAAGACTAGCACCCTGTCCAGGAAGCTATAGAAACTGGAATATACTTGGGGCTGTAGGTTGAACCAGGGTTTCAAATACGTTACTACTGTGTCATTTAGTTATTCAAATTGACGAAGACACTTAATACAAATACAACCCACTTGACCCAGCTGCAAATGGGTAAAAACACTAGTTGGAAGTAAAAACTTGCGTCAGACTAGTGTCCTGTTCAGGGTGTGATCATTATCACCTGTTCTGTTTCATCCTATAGAACCAGGATAAATTCCAGCTCTATGGGCCGTAATTGCCTTGAGGGAACTTTGTTTTCCAGAGGAATTACACAATCCTTGGAATAAGGTCTTGTCACATTCAATGAATGATCTGTTTTACTTTCTTTGTCTTGTTTTTTCTTCAATTGTCTGATATTTTTTTTTCTTTTTCAGGAACGCTGGCTGAGCAAGGCAGTGCACCAACTGATGCACCCCTGTCATTGGCCATTTCTTTCCCACTTTGTCCTACTTAATGACTCAGGTAAGATGCTTGTTTACGTCCAGTTGATTTTATTTAATCCGACAGTCATCCGACAGTGTCCATGATTTTGAAAATAGAAGTAAAAAAATCAATCTTCTTCTTCATAGCAAACTTAGCTTGTTTTTACCAGTGGTAGTCTATATGGATAAATAATGATAAATATACCTGATAAAAAGCGGGAGATATTCAAGATATAAAAATGAAACGTTAAAGATAAAAAGCTATAAATATTAAAGATAAAAAGATGAAATGTAAAAAATGAAAAACAATAAATATTAAAGATGAAAAGCTGTTAATATTAATGATGAAAATTGTAAATATTCATGACAAAAAGCTGTCTGTAAATATTAGAGATAAAAGCTGTAAATATTAAAGATAAAAAGCAGTTAACATTAGAGATAAAAAAGAGGCTAAATATTAAAGATAAAATTCTGCAAATATTAAAGATAAAAAGCTGTAAATATTGAAGATAAAAAACTGCAAATATTAAAGATAAAAATGCTGTAAATATTAAAGTTAAAAAGTTGTAAATAGTAAAGATAAGAAGCTGTAGGTATTAAAAAACAATAAGCTGTAAATACTATTGAATAAAAGCTGAAAATATTAAAGTCAAAAAGCTGTAAATACAGACTGTCACACACACAAGAAAGTAACTCCTGTTAGATGTTATAACCCCAGAAATCGATAATCAGAATATTGAAATTTGGCCTAAGACTAACTTAAATGAATTTGCACAAGGCACACAATGTTTCATGAAATTTTCTCCTGTTTTTATCACTTATGAGGAATTTTTTTAAAAGACATACGCAATATTGCTTTCAACTGCCAACTTGAAAATTTGTCCTCTAACAATCCTGGAACAAACTTTGAAAGTGATTTAAAAAATCAAAACACGAAATAAAAGCAGAAAAAGCCAAACCTTTCGAAGTTGATTTTCAACAAGAAAATTAATTTGAAACATGACTCTTTCTTGATAGGAAAGTGGATATACTAAGATTTCTGATCCTTGAAATGTTCAAGTCCCTTATTTTTGAAAACATCTGCTTAGATGTCTATCAAAATTACTGACGACATTTCTGCAAGTCTGGTGAGGGATGTTTGCTTTGGATATCTCTATCTCTTGTCTAAATTGTTTTATCATGTTGGGTACGTTCTTGTAAACTCTGAATTTCAACCTACCCCTGTCATACCATCTTTGTATCAACCTCTTCCCATTGTTCCTGTTTTGCTTTTCTCACTTCCTCTTTGGCGATAGTTCTTGTACTACTCACATAAGCTATCCATACTCTGGCCTCTTGCAATAAATGCACTTTGTGGAAAGCTGAGACTGAGAAGTTAAATTTTGGTGCAAAACTCAAATACGTGTAATCTGTCATTTGGGTAGGGGGGGAGATGAAGTCTAATCCAACATTTTAATTTAAAAGCCGGTTTAAAATGGTGGGACAAACCAAAATTCTAATCATAGACGGGGAAACAATGAAATCTTCCTAACCCTTAAACGTCGCTTCTGGTAGGAAAGTTCTTCAGATTATGACAATGATCTTGGGATCATTTAGAACATACCTGCAACATGGGATTACTAAAAGTGTCTGGTTACAGAACCTTTACTAATGCACAAAGAATGAGCAATTTAGAATCATACACATATACAGAATGGATACCTGGACACACAGACCCGCAAAGAAACACACACACACACACACCCACAAAACATGCAGTCACACACACACACACACACATGACACACATACACACATTTTTTACACGTGTATTTATGCATAAGTATTGATATTGCACACCGGTTCAAGAGGTAAAATATATTTTTACATATAAAAACAGAGATTTCCTTCTAGGCTTTATAGCCAACAGAATCTGAGCATAGCCCGGAATCTTTAGTCTGAAGTGAAATGGGTCTTAACAGTCGCCTCCTGGACAGGACAGGACGCTCGTAAAGTAAATCTGGTGTAAAAATTGAAAGCGGGTAGTGTCTGGTCACGATTAATACACGCATATAAATACATATAAGTGGCATCAGTGGCTGAGTGGTTAGGCTGCAAGACTTTGGATGGTGAGGTCCCGGCTTCGAATCTTCGTTCAAAGCTAGGTCCAGCATTTATTTCCTTTTTGAGCATTTTCCCCACTTGACCCAGGTGCAAATTCTTCCAAACACACTAGCTTAAGAATTATTCGATAACTGAATATCTTCGCGGCGAGTTTGTCCAGTAGGCCATGAAATCCTCAATATTTTGCTCCCCTTTTCCCCCCTCCCACCCCCTCACTGGGCCATCGAGCCTGGAAGGAACAATAATTATTTAAAGATGGTTCATATGAACAGACGATTTTCAGCTTACTGACATGCTTGCTTACAATAACAACTTACATACTATTTCCCCCTAGCCGTCTGTATTGTGTGGGACTGAAAAATATAAATATTCAAGTTCAATATCAACAACCAGGAGGACCAAAGTGAAAGTGAGAAAGTTCCCATACTGTTCAAAAGCCGGACGTGGACAATGGGGAGGAGACAACGAGAATGCTTCAAGCAGAACCTGGCCGTCTTGTGATACTTTTGGCACACAAAATCCCCATCATCCATCTGGGTTGCGTGGGGAACATTGGCAAGCTGATCTCCGTTGACCAGAAAGGCTTCATCAACCTGTGGAAACACGACAAGTAGGGGCAATTTGTTATTATTTCTTTGTGGGTGGGGGAAGGGATTCCATGGGACTCGGTAGTCCACAGGCAAGGAACCAAAAGTTAGATAGGGTTCAAACCCTGGCAATGAACGTTTGACAAGATTTTTATCAAGTTTTCTTAGAGCAAAATCTACATTCCCCCCCCTCCTCACTTCCTGGTCCAAGCAGGTGGATCGACACCAGTCCCAACAGAGGCGGGCAACAACAAGGAGATACAGGGTGCAGATCACAACGCTTTGTACAGATTAAAGATCTTTCAGGGCAGTCAGGGTGAAAGTTTTTAAAAACTCAAATCTATAAAAAAATCTTCTTGAGATCTTTTCTTCTTCTTCTTGGAACTTCTTTTCTTCTTCTTCAACTTCTTGATTTATTTGTTCTTCTTCTTCTTTTCTTCTTCTTCTTCTTCCCTTCTTCTTGTCTTTTCTTCCTTCTTCTTCTTCTTCTTCTCTTCTTCTTCTTCTTCTTCTTCGCCTTCTTCTTCTTCTTCTTCTTCTTCTTCTTCTTCTTCTTCTTCTCTTCTTTCATCTCCTCCTCCTTAATTCTTCTGACGAATCTTCCTTCTCCTCCTTCTTCTTCTTCTTCTTCTTCTTCTTCTTCTTCTTCTTGATTCTTTCCTCCTGGAATTCTTCCTCCTCCTTTCTTCCTCTTCTTCTTCTTCCTCCTCCTTCTATCTTTCTCTTCTTCTTCTTCTTCTTCTTCTTCTTCTTCTTCTTCTTTTCTTCTTCTTCCTTCTTCTTCTTCCTTCTTCTTCTTCTTACTTCTTCTTCTTCTTCTTCTTCTTCTTCTTCTTCTTCTTCTTCTTCTTCTTCTTCTTTCCAAAGGTTCCTTCTTCTTCTTCTCTTCTTCTTCTCTTCTTCTCTTTCTCCTCCTTCCTTCCTCCTTCCTTCCACTTTCTTCAAATCATCTTCTTCTTCTTCCTCCTCCTCCAACTTATCATCATCATCAAGTCTTCTTCATTTCCTTCAGTACTTTCTTCTTCTTCTTCTGAAGTTCTTCTTCTTCTTCTTCTTCAACCTCTTAGTTGGCTTCTTCTTCTTCCAACTTCTTCTTCTTCTTCTTCCTTTTATATCTTCTTTTCT
Organism: Doris montereyensis; assembly: GCA_037039925.1. NCBI lineage: Eukaryota > Metazoa > Mollusca > Gastropoda > Nudibranchia > Dorididae > Doris > Doris montereyensis. The sequence goes on from JAXRKP010000122.1 coordinate 253,775, forward strand.
TCTTCTTCTTCTTCCTCCTTTATTCTTCTTCTTTTCTTCTAAATTTCTTCTTCTTCCTTCTATCTAATCTTATTCTTCTTGTCTTCTTCTTTTTATTCTTCGTTCTTCTCCTTCACTTCTATTTCTTCTTCTTATCTTTGAATGAATTTCTTCTTTTATACGACATTCAAATTCTTAAGGGTTTCTTCCATCTTCAGCTTCATTTTTCACTTTTAGTTTTCCTATCTAGTCTGCTTCTCTACTTAGTTTTCTTAATCTTCTTCAATTGTCTATGTTCGTTATTCGGTTCTAAGCTTTGAATTATTCTTATCCTTCTGAACTTCTTCTTCTATGGCAGTCCTTCTCTACTTACTTATTCTTCTCTTCTTGGTTTTATTAAATAGATCTAGAGAATCATAACTATTGATTGTTTCGACTGATAGACTGAATGTTTGATGATTGGTGATTCAAAGTACTTGGATGAGATCTTTTACTTGATTTTGGGATATATTGGACAGGGTTGGAGAGAGAACAAACCAAGCTAGTGAATCTCCTCAGTTGGTAACGCGCTTTCATTCCACGTTGAGGCGATGGGTGCCGACACAGGTGACCACTAGAGTTAGAGAGAGAGAGAGAGAGAGAGAGACTATTAAGATTGTTTATCTTTGAATGAATTTGGAGATGCTTTTATAGAGAGATTTATCTTTCAGGGGAGCACCTGCAGGAGCCAGGGTTTGTTATAGCTTACACAGCTCATTTTTCACTTTTAGTTTTCCTATCTAGTCTGCTTGGATACTATAGTAGTAATCACTTCAATTGTCTATGTTCGTTCTCGGTTCTAGAGGGAAAGTAGCTTTGTTTGAAGCAAAGAAATCATGGCAGTCTACTTACTATCTTCAATGATATATAATAGGCTTAGGTTGTTTTATTAAATAGATAACTAGAGACTGAGTGGTAACTTTTTGATGAATGTTACGACTGATACACAGAATTGTTTGATGTATTCAGAAAGATTGGTGATTGGATGAATAGACAAATGGTTGGATAGAACATGTAACGTTGATAATGGGATATATACAGAGGTATAGATGGATGAGACAGAGAGGAGAGAGAGAGAGAGAGAGAGAGAGAGAGAGAGAGAGAGAGACTGAGAGAGAGAGAGAGAGAGTCTGAGAGAGAGAGAGAGAGAAGAGAGAGGAGGAGAGAGAGAGAGAGAGAGAGAGAGAGAGAGAGAGAGAGTGAGAGTGTGTATGTGTGTGTGTGTGTGTGAGAGAGAGAGAGAGAGAGAGAAGAAAGAGAGACAAAGACAGTCAGACAGACATACAGACACAGATTATATATATATATATATATATATATATATATATATATAGAGAGAGAGAGAGAGAGAGAGAGAGAGAGAGAGAGAGAGAGAGAGAGAGAGAGAGAGAGAGAGAGAGAGAGAGAGAGAGAGCGAGAGAGAGAGAGAGAGACAGATAGATCGATAGATAGATATATAGATAGAAAGATAGATATATAGATATAGAGATAGATAGATAGATAAATAGTTAGATGGATATATAGATAGATAGATAGATAGATAGATAGATAGATAGATAGATAGATAGATAGATAGATAGATAGATAGATACATAAATAAATAGTTAGATGGATAGATAGATAGATAGATAGATAGATAGATAGATAGATAGATAGATAGATATTTTAAAACTATGAAATAGAGAGATAGATAAATAGAATGACATCATGATATATATCTGTGATAGAAAACAGGAAGGTAGACTAGATTTTACTATAAATGCACAAAATAAAACTTCACTACTTTACTATTATGTGTATTTTTCACTCTTTTCTTTCTCCATTGTGTAGTTTTGCGTTTCAATAGATCGATATGAATATCTAAACACATCCATATCTAGCTTTAGAACCAGTCAGTTTATATTTTCCTTCTTGTCTCTCTCTCTCTCTCTCTCTGTCACTCTTTGTCTCAGTCTGTCTGTCTTTGTCTGTCTGTCTGTCTGTCTGTCTGTCTCTGTCTGTCTGTCTGTCTGTCTGTCTCTCTCTCTCTCTCTCTCTCTCTCTCTCTCTCTCTCTCTCTCTCTCTCTCTCTCTCTCTCTCTCTCTCTCTCTCTCTCTCTCTCTCTCTCTCTCTCTCTCTCCTCTCTCTATTTCTCTCTCTCTCTCTCTCTCTCTCTCTCTCTCTCTCTCTCTCTCTCTCTCTCTCTCTCTCTCTCTCTCTCTCTCTCTCTCTCTCTCTCTCTCTCTCTCTCTCTCTCTCTCTCTCTCTCTCTCTCTCTCTCTCTCTCTCTCTCTCTTCTTTCTTTTTTCTTTCAAGTACTCCTCCCATTTTTCTTTTTTGTTTCTCAGCATTTTTATTGACACTAAATTATAATGTTAAACTTTCTATCTCAAATCTAAATTATTATTTCTAATAATTTCATAAATTATAAAATCTTCTGTTTCATGTTAACAGTATTAAAACTTTTCTTTCTTCCTGAACTGATATAAAAGAAAGAAAAAAATATTTTTATTTTTATATTTTTGGGATTCAAGCTCAATAGTTGAGTCAATCAGTTACTATACATTATATTCAAGAAGAAGAAGAAGAAGAAGAAGAAGAAGTTTCATGTTAAGAAGAAGAAGAAGAAGAAGAAGAAGAAGAAGCAGAAGAAGAAGAAGAAGAAGAAGAAGAAAAAGAAGGAGAAGAAGAAGAAGAAGAAGGAAGAAGAAGAAGAAGAAGAAGAAGAAGAAGAAGAAGAACTAGAAGAAGAAGAAGAAGAAGAAGAAGAAGAAGAAGAAGAAGAAGAAGTGAAGAAGAAGAAGAAAAGAAGAAAAGAAGAAGAAGAAGAAGAAGAAGAAGAAGAAGAAGAAGAAGAAGAAGAAGAAGAAGAAGAAGAAGAAGAAGAAGAAGAAGAAGAAGAAGAAGAAGAAGAAAGAAGAGGAAGAAGAAGAAGAAGAAAGAAGAAGAAGAAAGAAGAGGAAGAAGAAGAAGAAGAAGAAGAAGAAGAAGAAGAAGAAGAAAGAAGAAAGAGGAAGAAGCAGAAGCAGGAGAAGAAGAAGAGAAGATAAATTTAGCATTTTATTATCAGTTACTGTCCTCTGTAGGTTCCTTGGTTCGTGTATCAATTTTCTCTCTTTTCGTTTCTATGAATGTTACTGACTTTTCTCTCCTTGCAGTGTTTATTTAATGATCCATGATCTGTTGGCTGTTGACCGACCATAATAAACTCATCCTTTCTTTTGTTTTCAGGATTTTTCTCTCTTTCTCAAACAATACTAATATTTTGATATTGCACCTTGAAATACCTTCTTATGTTTGCTCTCTTGTCTGTTATCTCTTTTGAATGTAACATTCTTAAAATTTCTTTTTAGTCTACGATTTGATTTTTTAGTCATAGTCATAACACCTCTTGAGTTCAGACTCTGAGATCACCGCCTCAGCCCTTATCAAGCTTTGTTGAAAAGTCCTCCCGCTGAGATCACTGCATAAGTCTTTATTTCAAGTTTTGTTGAAAAATCCCAACACGCAGATACTATAACAAACTGTACAAATCTTGACATAATATATTATGTAGATAATCCTACGATATTTGCGTGGGCACATTATTTGTATGCTAAAAATAACTAAAATAAATATTACGCAAGAAAATTGTATATATGTTTGTGCATAGTATGTCGTTAGAATATCGCTAAAAGGGTAGAATTTTTTTCTTTCACATTATAATTCTTTGAATAATTAGTTGTATTTATTAGATGTATGCTTTCCTAGTAAAAAGTTTAGAAAATTACTTAGAACACATTGATTTGAGTTATTGCTTTGTTTTTTCTTCCTATTTCATGTCTTTTAATAATAATAGATGGAAGCTAAAATTAAATTCGTCATATTTACCATACAATCCTGTTATAACGCTAGGCAGTGACCATAGAAAAACATAATAAAGTAAAGGTCCTTCACTGGCCGTTACGGCCCCATATCCTGGTTTCAATAGTTTGAAGGGCAACATGTGATATTGATCACCTCGTGGCCAGGACACAAGTCGTATGCAGGTTTTTACTCCTAGGCTAGTGCTTGTACCCATTTGCAACATGCGGGTAGAGTGGGGAAAATGCATGTTAAGTGTTTTTTCCCAGGGAACACAACGGCAGATCTAGCTTTGCAAGGATTTGAACTCGGAACCTCATGATCCCCAGTTCGGCAGCCTAACAGCTCAGCCACCGATGCCACACCAGTGACCATAGAAACGAAAGAAGAAAGAAAAAAAAACAGGCTGAATAGCTTGCGTAGTACACCATTTGTGTAGAGAAAACACAGCAGGAAAACAATATTTTTAAAAATCTTATACGATTTTGTTTTCATAAAAAAAAAGAAATAAAGACAAAAATCAAATGGCAACAAATCTTGTGTGATGGACTTTGTTGCTTAAAAAAAAAAAAATTATATATATATATATTATTATGTAATATACTACATATATTTTACTTTATATTAACTTCCACTCCCCCCCCCCTCTTTTGTTTTAATTGTATCTATATTTTGGGTTTGGGTTTTTCAATGAAAATATGTAAATTTACTGCTCACGGTTTGGCAATCATGCTTACGTAAGGAAAAGGATCCGGAAAATTATTTTTTAAAATATTTTTGGGAAGGTTTTTTTGTAAATGAGAGCTTCTGATCAGTGTTCTCTTGTGAATTGGTAAATATTAAATTGTTTTGATGCCATTCTTCTCTCTAAAATATACTCTTTTTTATTGTATTGCTAACAATCCGTTGAGAATACATATGCGTAAAGTTTTGATATTTCGATTGAAGAAACACTTGATATAATAAGAATAATGATAGTAATAATAATAATAATAATAATAATAATAATAATAATAATAATAATAATAATAATAATAATAATAATAATAATAATAATAACAATAATAATAATAATAATAATAATAATAATTATAATTGAAATAAGATTGGTTGTCTGTGATCCAGGGAACCTTTTTTAATTATTGCTAATTCATCGATTCCCTGTCATTACAATTAACTCAGTAGCGAGTAAAAGATAACGTTAAAAATTGATTTATAGTCTGTATCCTTGCTCAAGTGCAGGCTCACCGACTGTATGTTATTTGTCTCCGCCCCTGCAGGCCATTTCATTCAAAATCCTTCTCCAGTCCCGGGGGAGCATACAGTACACAAGCCTTTTAGGCTTTTGTATTAACATTCTGACAAGATCTTTCTCTACCTATAACTGGGTACTAATTCACACCTGAGTCAAGTGAGGAAAGTTCAGTGAAGTACTTTTCCTAAAACTACAAGGATGTGAAATAAACAACACCTGTGTCAGCTATGGGCTTGAACCAGTGTCGTCGTAATTACAAGCTCACAACACTACAGTTCAGCTACAACGCCTCTGTACTCGAGTATTGACTCGATTTAATAATCGTACTAGATATCATCCTTACCTGGTGGTTTCTGAGTGTACCACAGTCAAAGCTGGAGAGACCCAGGTTTATTGTAAATGCAAATCATAATCCACAATTGTCTATGTATCATATTATTGTACAGATAGAAATATGCTCATTATCATAATGATATATAATATCATTTATGCAGATATTTCTTACAATTTCTATTGGTCTCTCTCATGGTTTTTTGTCACTTTTCAGAGAACACGTGACAGAGTTTGGCTGGTTTTTCCCTGACAAAAAGTACAAGCTGGACATGAACAAAACAATGTATTCACCGTCAAACACTGAGAGACCACGAGTGAGTCAATTAATCTGGCAACTTTGGAAAACACTTTAATAAGAGTTCTACTTTTACTCCTTGATTGCATATATCATTGACAGGCATATATAATGAGACAAATTGGGGTGAATGAGAATGATGCAATGGACCGAAGTCTATGGAGAAGTAGCATTCATGTATGGCAACCGTGCAAACAGCAATACGCTGCAGCGAAGAAGAAGAAGAAGAAGAAGAAGAAGAAGAAGAAGAAAAGAAGAAGAAGAAGAATACGCTGAAGAAGAAGAAGAAAAGAAGAAGAAGAAGAAGAAGAAGAAGAAGAAGAAGAAGAAGAAGAAGAAGAAGAAGAAGAAGAAGAAGAAAAGACAATACTACTTGAAATGAACGTTGTGTCACCTGTGACCTGTTGGGTAGCTTGCCATGCATGGAGTCATGATGTCCTGGGTTCGAATCTTGCCAATGTTAAGTCCTACGTTGTTGTGCTCCTTGGTGAAATACGACTGACAGAAGATAAAGGCATAAAAGAACAAAGTAAAACCCTGCGAATACTATCGTTGCTCAGGAATGAATGTGTTTATCATCATGTTCCCGCTTCAAACTTGTAACCGTGATAGCTCCTGCTCTATGGGCTATAACGGCCTTGGAGTTTTTACTTTTTGATGTCCTACTTGTCATGAAAATTGCATGTTAATGTGATAACCACATACTTTTGATTGTTTCTTCATCTTCATCATTACCTTTTCACTTTAAACCATATTTCCAGACAGCAGAATTCCACTTGTTCCTATCTTGGCTATTTCTTATTGAATTCTTTCACAAGAACTCCCTCATCACATCTTCATCCCTTTTTGTTTTGAGAGTTTCTCTTAGACTAGACTATCGTCCTGCGATTTTATGATTGTTTAATCATCATGTTGTTTCAAATAAATAATCAAGTAAATAAATGAATCAAAGTAATTTCAACATTGAAATATAAAGTGTGTTTAAATAAATGAATCAAGGAGTTTTAAACTTTAAAATAAATGAATCAAGTAAAATTGCATGTTAATGTGTTTAAATCAAGTAATTTGAAATAGAGTGAAATCTTCATCATTTAGGTGTGTTTAAATAAATGAATCAAGTAATTTCAGCGTTGAAATATAAAGTGTGTTTAAATAAATGAATCAAGTAATTTCAACGTTGAAATTGAATTCTTTAAATAAAGAAAATATTTCATCCCTTTGAAATTGGTCAAGTAATTTCAACTTTGAAATGTAATTGTGTGTTTAAATAAATGAATCAAGTAATTTCAACTTTGAAATGTAAGGTGTGTTTAAATAAATGAATCAAGTAATTTCAACATAAAGTGTTCCTTAAATAAATGAAAAGTAATTTCAACGTTGAAATGTAAAGTGTAGTTAAAATAAATGAATCAAGTATTTCAACTTTGAAATGTAAAGTGTTAGGTGTTCTTTCCATGACACACAATTCTAGGATTCGAATAAATAAAATGTAAGTGTGTTTAAATAAATGAATCAAGTAATTTCAACATTGAAATGTAAAGTATGTGTATGTTTAAAAACCATCTAAACGTGACATTCATAAATAATATATACTAATACTAATAGATACTCTATTGTCATATTATTTACTTTCTTATCTTTTCCAAGATGATTGCATTTGCCAAAGACAAAAAAGTAATTACTTACTGCAGAAAGAAAATGAAAATTGGTTTAGGAGATGCTTGATAACACAATGACAGCAGTGTTACTTTGTTGCTATTTTCCTTCATTAAAAAGATCTGTTTTTGTTTCTTATTCTTTTTGTATGTCAATCTGTCTATTCAGGTTGTATTCACAGACAGAAACCGTCCGCTAGGGACGTCTAGAGTTCAGTTGGGCCAGGAGAGAAGAGAGGTATGATAAATGTCCCAATGTCACGTTAAAAAACAACAGCAATAAAAATTAAAATAATAATAATAATAATGATAATAGTAATAACAATAATAGTAACAATAATAATAATAATAATAATAATAATAATAATAATAATAATAATAATAATAATAATAATAATAATAATAATAATAATAATAATAATTATAATAATGATGATAATAAAAATAATAATAATAATAATAATAATAATAATAATAATAATAATAATAATAATAATAATAATAATAATAATAATAATAATAATAATAATAATAATAATAAAAATAATAATAATAATAATAATAATAATAATAATAATAATAATAATAATAATAATAATAATAATACTAATGATAATAATAATAATAATGATAATAATAACAACAATGGTGTTGATGATGAAAATAATAATAATAGACCTTTTTTTTTTAATTCTTGAAAAATGTAATTCTCAGTCATGCGTTCTTGTATTTTTGTCTCTTCAATTGCTAACTATGTGTGAATAATAGAATCGATGTCGATCTATAGGCCTAATCTTTCTTTCATTATTATTCTATTTCTGCTATCCCTGAATCCTCAGCTCCAGAAAACCTGGACAGAATTCAACTGGGTGACCCGTGGCACGTCTCAGTGGACAAGCGGGGTTTGAAGTAAGACCCTGGCTAGCGCTTTCAGTCATCAAGTTCTCTGCTTGGTTGCCGCAATACTGTATTATGATTGGTTGAATGTCTGCACTCAGGTGCAAAATGAGTACGAGCACCTAGCTTGGGAGTAAAAACCTGTGTCAGACTAGTGTCCTGTCCAGAGGTGATTATTATCATTTGTTCCGCTTCACGCTATGGGCCAGCATGGCATTGAAGGAACTTTACCTTTTACTCTATAAGAAGCCACCAATCAGATTGTTAGAATGCAAGGAAAGCCTTACATTACAGCATTCTGATTGGTTAAATGTCTACACTCTATAAATAGCCACCAATCAGATTCTTAAAATGCAAAGGAAAGCCTTGTGTTACAGCATACTGCTTGGTCAAATTTCTAGATTCTAAAAAAAGTCACCAATCAGTTTGTTGAAATGCATGGAAGCCTTTCATTACATACAGCATTCTGATTGGTTGAATGTTTGGAATCTAAAGAATAGTCACCAATCAGATTGTCTTGTAAGGCACCTTGATGACTCGAACTTGATGAGCTGTCTTTTTGGATCAGTATTCTTCATTTTAAAGCCAGCCATGTTTGGATTGTTACTTTCTATTTATTTTGTTTTTACTTATTTGTTAGTTCAATTTTAGATAAAGTTACCTTTGATTTGTTGGGTTTTTTATTGTTGTTTTTTGGGTAGTTTGTTTTGATATGGATTTTTTTGTTTGTTTGTCGGACGAATCGTTTTTTTCTTTTTTCTTTTTGTCTGCTTTTTTCTGGATTTTCATTTGTTTATTTGGTTTGATTTAGTTGGGTTTTTTGGGGTTTTTTGTTTAATGTTTTTGTTTGTATGGACCAGGGGTGGTTTAGTGAGGTGTTCTTGTTATTCTAGGCAGATGGTCCTTTTGGGGGGTGAGTTGGAACTATGTTGCTGTTAATATTTGTTTCTATTTCAAGCGATTTATTCTTCCCTTTTCATCATGCTTAAAACCAATCAAATAAATGTTCTCATAATATTCACTTATGTCTTTATCTTACATTAAGTAAAAATCGACTCTGTTTTCCACCTCGTGTTTCAGACATCTATCTACGTACCGCCAGGTGTGAATACAGACTCGGAGCCCTGTTCAACATCATTGTCCGTTACATCAAAACTCAGCAACTGTCCACCTACATGACGCGTATGTTCAGACCTGAGAAGGTGAGGGCATGATTGATGTATTTTGATTTGATTTGATGTGATTTGATTTGATGTGATTTGATTTGATTTGATGTGATTTGATTTGATTTGATGTGATGATTGATTCACCCACATTCACAACGGAGGTGATCCCGGGGTCTTTAACGTGCACAGTGTAGTGATGAACACACAGGACCTCCTTGTTATCATCTGTCTCTGATAGGACTAGGTGTCGATTTAAGATTGAACCTATATCACCTGTGTGTGGCAGTCAGACATTATATCAGCTGAGCTGTTGGGCCTGGTAGTGATCTACACAGTAATTTCATGGAAAATTATTTTATTTCCGTAGTAAACACTACACAATTTTATACTTTTCTTGTATACAAATTATATTTCATTCCATTGACATCCTGTATAATGTGTTGTATGTAGAATCTAGTACTACGCATATGAAATGTCACCGTAAAACTCTCAGAGGTTAATCTAGTATTTATTGATGGTGAACGCCATGGCTTTGATAGGGTATTCGAGCCCCTTTCTGACCCAATGTGACTAATGGAGATCACCCGATCACCGAAAAATGAAGCCGGAGAATGACTGACAATTGACCCCGAAGCCAGCTGAGCCCGTAATTGACCCTGTTACGATTCCAAGTGCTCTTTCGAGCTCGAACGACCCATGTCCCGTTAGAAAGGAGAAGAAGATGATAAACGTTATAAAAATTTATTTAGTTATTTAATGCATTGCACCAAGCCACGGTATCGATACTTTCGTTGTTTTAAAAATGTTTACTTCATCCATCTGTCGTTTTAGGTACCATGCACGCGTTTAATGACAGTGCGACAAAGCCCATCTGGAAACCAGTTAGTTTTTGCCTTGCTTTTTCCAGAATTCCCACCAAAAGGTAAAAATAAAAACTTGTTTATCAGTGAGCAAAACTTTGTTGCCTTATTTAAACATACTTGTTTCATGCATTACTATGATATTATAAGATAAGAATAAGATACAACTTTATTGTCCAACACATCGTTTTGGTGTTACAACACCTTCAATACAATATGAAATTCAACACATTTTTACCATACATAAATTATTCTGCACACATTAAAAGCTTACCCACATTTAAGCATTACGTGATTAAAATATGTATAACATAAAATACATGTAACTATACATGCGCACATTTGGTTTTCTCTCCAATAGATGCACTTCTTTTAACAGATAACTGCCTCTCCTTATTTCTCCCCACTACCCCCCCTTCCCTCCACCAATTATCCTCATCCCTACCCCCAACAGTAGTTCGTAGTGACAGGGTGGGTATTGTACCTAGGAAAAATTTTCTCTAGATTTTTCGAGTACGATCTACCTACCCCCGTGGTCCAGGTAGGTGGATCAACACCTAGTCCTATTGGAGAGGGATGATACACAGGAGGTTCCATGTGCAGATCACAGCACTTTGTGCGCATTAAAGATCCCTTGGCTGTTTGCAGGGCAGTTTGGACAAAATCATAAATCCTACCTAAAACCCCCGAGATCACCATAATTGTGGATGTGGGTAAAATCAAATCAGATAAATAAATAAATTCTTCATTGGCTGCCAGTCAGGGAGCGAATTGAATTTAAAGTTGCCAGCTTACTATTTAAATGTTTACACAGTTTAGCACCTGCCTACCTCTGACAATTGACACCCAACAACTGAAAGACAAACAGTGAGGCAAAAGTATGTCAAAAGGGAAGGAAATGACATTGAATAATATTAATGCCCCATAGGAACAAAGACATGACAAATACAAGGAATGGACAGAGAAAAAAATTAGGGTAGTTAGCTCAGACGGTAGCACTCTATCTTTTTATGGCGAGGCGATGGGTGCTGACGGAGACGTCGCGAGTTTGATCTCCATGGTGGCTAGGATATTTTTTCTCTCTATTCCTTGTATTTTGTCTCGTTTTTTGTTCCTATGGGGCTATAGTATTATTCAATGTCATTTCCTTCATAATTGACAACGGAGTATGTATGTTCCCACACACCCTCAGGCTCATAATCTACTTACTGTACCTACAAACAAATTTTCAACTCTTTTGAAAAGTCCTCAGCTAAGATGTCAAATTTTCAAGAAATTTTAACATTTTCAAAATGAGACTCAAAATATAGTATCTATTTAAGAAAGCATAATATGAATCAATATTTTCCATGACATGAAAACAATTTCCTTTCTAAACCAACATCTCAAGTTGTGAAAATTCTGTTCTCCGTTTTATGAAATCGTTGCAATTATAATGATATGTAATTGTACTACTGTTTATTTACTTATTCCAATAGTGTTATGAACTTTTCTTTGTTTGTTTACATAATAAGTTTTATTCTCAGTGCCTTAGAGCACTTAGATGGATTTGTGTGCTTTATAAATGAATCTTTACCAATACTAGTAATATTACTGTTACTTTTATTATTACTTTTATTATTCATATTATTACTATTGCTTATATTATATTTAACAATTTAAATAAAACATTATGTCATGAAGAGATTATTTCAACTGGTCATGTATTCATAGTGAAAATGATATTATTATAATGTTTCTTCAAACATTATCAAGGGCAAACTTAAAGGAATCATCAATAACTTGAAATCATCTTTACAGAAGATAAGAGAAGAATGAAAAGTTATCAATCAATATATCTGGCAGATAATATATATATATATATATACATAATATATATATATATATATATATATATATATATATATATATATATATATATATATATATATATATATAAAAGATATTACAAGTCATGGGTTCCAGAACTTGTTTCGTCTCTATTGTGCTTTATAGATTCAATGTTTTGAAGATCAGACTTTTAAGATGGGGTAGTAATGTCAGAATATTCTGCACGTGTTCTCCGTAGCCGTAGTCCTCCAATATGAGGATCTCGTCATCATACCAATTACGCAGATGGCGTTGTCGCATTTTCGTATAAGGGCTGTCGTCTGTACTGTTCTTGACGATAAAATTTGTTATCCTTTGATATGGAACGTAATACTCAATAAGGAGATCATCAGTCTCTGCAAGAATGTAACGTGTCCCATTAAATTTGTCTAACAAGAGCTTTAGATAGTCATTGTTGCGATCTGGCTGTGTAATATGCATTCCTGTGTCTTTTCCGATTTTTGAGATCTCGGCGCATATTTTCTCATTGTACAGGTCCTCGATCATGTCAGCGAGGCGTGCGTGATTACTGTTACCAGCCTTTTGATTTTCCATGATTGAGTTTTCATCACATGTGCTTTGTTTTTTTTCCTATCATCCTCGCTGTCTGGCGTGATAGATGTGTCAGGAAGGTGTAGATCTATGTTCTCGTTGTGTTTCGCTTCTATGTCTCCGTGTCGTTTATGTCGTTTGATTCACTGGTTGTGTTTTCGACAAAAGTTGTGTCAGCAAGCGGCGATGTTATGGTTGACACACTGAATGAATGGATAGCACTGTCCTGATGTTCTGGGTTGACATGGATAGCACTGTCCTGACTCTATGTTGGATGTTATGTTGTTGTTCCGTTTGTTGAATGTCACACTAAATGCAAGGATTACTGTCCTGACTCTTTCTTTGTTGTTTCTGAATGAATAAGCACTGTCCTGTCCGCTTGTTCGTTTGTTGAATGTCATTTATGGTTTCTTTGTTTTTCAATAAAGTCTGTGGTAGATGTTATGGTTGACACACTGAATGAGTGTGTAGCACTGTCCTTATTCTGGGTTGACTCCATATTGTTGTTGTTTGTTCGTTGAATGTCGGCACTTGCAGTTTCTTCGTTTTTAATAAAGTCTGTGTTGGTAGATGTTGTTGCTGTCTCCGTTGTTACTCTTGTATGATGTTGTTTTCTAAGTTGGTCTCGTCTTATTTGGCTCGGTGACTTCCGTCTGAAGCTGACAGGAGTCGAATGATGCCTTCGCCGACACACTCATGTCGTCCATGGCCATGCCATCAAAACGAAGGACGAGGGTAGTGCGCTCTTGATTTCCAGCTACTTTGAATGAGGAGAGGTGAGATTCCTCTAAAATGCTGTTGATAAGACATTCCAGCATCGTCGGCAATCCGCTAACTGGCATATTGATGTCGTTTAACAACAAAAGAAACTTGAAATCATAAAATGAACGCTAGCTCGTCTCACTCACATCTGTCCTGCTCGGTCATTACTTAACCAAACTGAAAATATTACTATTACTATTATCATTATTTTTATGATTATTACTATTATTATTACTATTACTATTATTACTATTATTATTATTATTATTATTATTATTATTATTATTATTATTATTATTATTATTATTACCATTATTATTATTATTACTATCATTATTACTATTATTATTAATATTATTCATTATTACTATTATTATACTATTATATTATATGTCTATTATTATTATTATTACTTTATTATTATTACTATAATTATTATTATTATTGAATTATTAGAGGTTTTATTATTATTATTACTATCACTATTATTATTATTATTATTATTATTATTATTATTATTATTATTATTATTATTATTATTATTATTACTACTATTATTATTATTATTATTATTATTATTATTATTATTATTATTATTATTATTATTATTATTATTATTATTACTATTATTATTATCATTACTATAATTAAATATAAAATCTCATGTTCTTTTTGTATTCTAGATCCACACCTTATGATTCTAGTCCTAGAACTTCCTTCCGTCAAGCTGAGAAACTTCCGGTGTGACATTCCAGTCACAGCCCAGCAATACAAAGACCTCAGTGATGGCCAGTTTTCTCCGCAGATGTAAGTGTTTCTATTCATGCTCTTGTTGATCTTTAACTGTGGGGGGAACTCGGTAGTCCAGAGGCAAGGTGTCTTCTGCCTCTCAATCCAAAGGTCATTGGTTCAGCCACTTTCAATAGTCGAATAATTTCTTGAGTTGTGTTTAATAAAATCTACCCCCCTAGTTCTGGTAGGTGGGTAGACACTCTAATCCTATTGGAGACAGACGATAAACAGGAGGTCCCGTGCGCAGATCATAACATTCTGTGCACATTAAAAATCCCTTTGGCTGTCTAGGCAAAATTTAAAATACTACCAAAAACTGCGAGATCACCTCAGTTATGGATGTGGGTAAATCAAATCAATGCTGTTGAAAAAACTTACTTAAGTGTGATGAAAAGGAATAAAACTGCAATAGGCCGATAATTAGAGAAAGGAATATAAAACAGGCATAATAGAAAAGAAAACGGGACAGAACAACGGAGAAAGTTTTGGTGGCTCACCCTTTGTCAGCAACAAAGAAACATAGAAACTTTTTTTAAACTTGTTACTGTGATTTTAATTCTTCATAGATTAACTTCCTAACCTAAAATCTTGACTATTGCTTAACTCATTGACTCAGCCATTTTGAATTTTTTAAACAACACTGTTAATCAATTTCGATTTTAAGTGTTATAATGAATTCTGTTTTGATTTTATTTGATTTACCCATATCCTCAATTAATATGATCTCAAAGTTGATCAAAGAAAAACAATTTTATGAGGACTGCCCTGTAAACAGCCTATCATTAACATGCCACACAGAGTCTTGTGATCAACACACGGGATTTTTTAATTTGATGGGACTGTCAGGTGTCGATTCATCTACCTGGGAGTACACTCGAAAAAAACTCGAAAAAAACTTTTTAACCGTTGGCGGAGCTTGAAACCTTTGTTGAGATACCTTGCATCTTTCACTACTGAGTTCCCGGGCTGCTAGAATGCTTGATTTTTTCATTTCAAAAACTTTCTTTCAAAACTAATTCAATGCCTGATACCTTAAGACATTTTGTTAATCCAATGTTCTTTTTTTAAAGAAAATAAATTCTTTCCATTTAATATTGATTGAATTGACTTTTATGGAGCAAATCTGACTCAATATCAATTACTTTGATTGAAAGTTTTGTACATCTTGAAAATTTTATTAAGAAAGCTAAGCCCTTTTAAACAGCCAGGTACATAACATTCCTATAAGAATTTGGGATCAAAACACGGGAATATATTTTTATCTAAAATAATGATGGGACTAGGTGTCGATTCATCTATTCCCCATGCAATAAGACTGTTACAAACTGAATGAAAACTGATGAAAAAATTAACTCGTTGTCGGAGCTTCATTCTACATGACTTTTTGGGTTAGAATCCGAAAAAATGTCTGAATGTGAATTTTGTTTGTATGAGTGGGGTGAATTCCTCACAACTGTTTGATGCAATCAACTGAGTAGCAGTAAGATTCTTGCACCAAAGTGTTCTATTTTAAGAAAACTTAATTCTTTCCATGTCAGTGATACCATCATGAAAATGTTTTACTCATCCATAATTAAAAGTATTATAACGTTTGGAATCACTTGCTATGGAGCAAATCTCACTCAAATATCAAATTAAAAACATTGATAGGTGTATTAAAAAGTCATCAAACGTAATGAAACACAAATTACCATCCTTTGTTGAACTTCTTGAAAAGTCGATAGTTAAGAAAGCTAAGTCTATTACAGAAGATCAGACACATCCATTGCACCAAGAATTTAGATCATCAGAAAGAAGCAATAGATTTTTATCTAAAAGAACAAAGAAAGAAAGAAATATACAAAAATTCATTTATTCAAATAATGCAATAAAACTGTTGCAAACAGAGCACAGACGATGATAATGTTCCTTATATGTCCACCTACATTCATATACATGTATTTTTCTAT
>JAXRKP010000122.1:272500-285000 GCA_037039925.1 Doris montereyensis
AGACAGACAGACAGACAGACAGACAGAAGACAAACAGACAGACAGACAGACAGACAGGGAGAAAGAGAGACAGAGAGACAGACAGACAAATAAACAGAGAGAGAGAGACAGAGACAGACAGACAGAGAAAGAGAGAGACAGAAGACAGACTGAGACAGAGAGAGAGACAGACAGACAAAGGCTTTCACAGAAGATTTGGAAGATGAGAGAGAGAAGAGAGAGAGAGAGAGAGAGACAGGCAGGCAGGCAGGAGAGAAGAGACTAAGAGAGAGAGAGGCTGCTGATCAGCGGACAGAGAGAGAGAGAGAGAGAGAGAGAGCAAGTCAGGAGAGGGAAAGATAGCAAGAGTCAGTTAGAGAGAGAGAGAGAGAGAGAGAGAGAGAGAGTAAGAGAGAGAGAGAGAGAGAGAGAGAGTAGTAGTAGTTAGAATAGAGAAGAGAGAGAGAGAGAGAGAGAGAGAGAGAGAGAGAGAGAGAGAGAGAGAGAGAGAGAGAGACTTGTTTCTTCTTGGTTACAATATAAGATGTGTCATAATAGATATTATCATCATGGTTATTGATATTCTTTGTCATTTGTATCATTATTTTGTTTGTGAAATGTTCTGAAATTGTGACTAAAACAAATTTTCCTAAAGGACTAATAAAGGTTATCTTTTCTTAACTTATTTTATCTTATCTTATCTTATCTTATCTTATCTTTATATTTAGCCATCTTAAGACTAAACTTTTCTTTCTTTAACTTTCGAGAATTTTAAAAATCGTTTGTGTTTGTTTGCTTTGCCTTGCTCTGTACAGAATTCCACTAACCTCAAGGTTATGAGGATGGAGGATAAGAACAATCACGAAGACTCCATGCAAGTGTGGAAAGCAAGGCAAATGTGGTATGGCTTTAATGTGTGCTCACATGTATTATTTATAATTTATGTAGATACATATTCAGATTTTTAAATTTGATTTGATTTACTCACATCCACAACTAAGTGATCTCAGGGTTTTCAGTAGGATTTTAAATTTTGCCCGGACTGCCCTGTACACAGCCAAGGGCTCTTTAACGTGCGTAGAGTGTTGTGATTACATACGAAACTTCCTTTTTTATGGTCCGTCTCCGATGGGACTAGATGTCGGTCCACCTGGACTGTTCAACCGTTGACATGGATTGAACCCACTACCGTTTGGTTGAGAGGCCAACACCTAGCCTCTCGACTACCGAGTCCCTCCCACTCTGCAAAGTCGGAACATGGAAGCATGCTTTGTGCTTTGATGTCCTGTATAGGTGTAACCACTTTGGCGCATGCACGACATTGGAAGAGGGGGCGGGGAGATGGGGTTGTTAGTATTTGGGTAGCGAAGAGAGGGTTAGCCATTAGGGATTGTGATAAAATTTTTGTCTAAAGCTAGAAACACAATATCAGTGGGGGTTTTTTTTCTTTTTCCTTCATTTTTTCTTTTAAAAAATAGGTTCAAATAGGCTTATTTGCACAGCTTACGTGCTTACAAGCACATTTCCACTCAACAGAAAATGTTTTGTTATCATTCCATATAAAAGCACGACATCTAAATATGATATAATATACATATCTGAGTTGTCCTTTGTTCGCTAAAAACTCTGTTGCTATGGCAATATGAGTCACCTATTTTGCATGTGGGCTTTAAATCTCAGTCTGAAGGGCACACGTCTCTGGCAATTTTTTTGTTGTTGTTGT
The DNA here is from genome assembly GCA_037039925.1 of Doris montereyensis. Taxonomy (NCBI): domain Eukaryota; kingdom Metazoa; phylum Mollusca; class Gastropoda; order Nudibranchia; family Dorididae; genus Doris; species Doris montereyensis. The sequence goes on from JAXRKP010000122.1 coordinate 274,203, forward strand.
TGCATATTTTATTCATGAAAATGAAAATATAATTCTTTTACCCACATTCACAACTAAGGTGATCTCGGTGCTTAGAATTTTATTTTAAATTTGCCTGAACAGCCCAGTAAACGTCCCAAGGCAACTTTAATTTTAATGTGCACATGGCGCTTTGGTATGCACATGGGACCTCCTTTCTTTGTTTCTGATATGTCTAGGTTTGAATCCACCTACCTGAAATCAGAGGGGAGGGGGCGGGGGTTGGGTTGTGTTTTTTCTTGAGAAAGACTCAAAGATCGTTCTGTCGGGTACGAACCCACGAACTGATTGTGGTTGAGAGGCTGACACATCCTTGTCTCTGGACTACTGAGTTACCATAATCTGTGCCTACACCAACCACTTCAATATCTAAAAGTGAGTGTTTGAGATCCAGTGCTGATACATCATTTCCTCCCCCCCCAAAAAAAAATTAGGTCCTATAGCGACCGCTCATTCGAACATTTTTCTTTTTATTTCTTTATCACTTCCCATTCTACCTTTCGATGTATGGGTTCAGATGCCCGAGATGGTCTTTCTCCAAGATGCCCTGTCCTGGTATTTTTTGTTTCCTTCCTAAAAAAGTTGAATGTCTATGCTTTAATGCCTATTTCATGTCTTCTTCCCACTTTCTCTGAGGTCTGCCTTTTGGTCTTTTACCTTGGGCTTTAGCACTGTATACTGATTTAGCTATTCTATTGTCATTCATTCTGTTTACATGCCCAGATCACTTAATATTTCTGCTCCTCTGTTCCCTCTTGCATCCAATGTGCTGTAAAAAGGGAGCTGCTAACTATTATGTAGTCTATCATCGACTTTTCACACATGTTTTCATTTAATCTTGTATATTTGTGGATATCGTTATGAGGAAAAAAGGTGTTGGCTATTTTCATGTTATTCTTTAGGCAAAAATCTATTAGTCTCTCTCCATTTGGAGAAGTTGTCGTCTCCTATTACTCCTCCTGACGTTTCTACATTGTTGCCTACTCTAAAGTTTAAATCTCCTAAAACCATTAGTTCCTGTTTGGGTTTAAGGTTCTCTGCAGCTATTTGTAGATCATTTTCGAAGATATCTTTTTCTTCTTTAGTGGCATCTGCGTTTGGTCCATAAGCTATTAATAATGTAATTTCTCTTTCTTTTGGTTTAATATTTACCTCTAATAGCCGTGGGCTTATAATTTTCCAACTTTCTAGTAGCTTTTCATGCCTTTTATACTTTAGGAGGCCAAGTCCTGCTGTAGCTCTATCTTTGCAATCTATTCCTGAGAAGGATAAAGTATGATTCGGTCCTACATTTTCTATTCTTTGTCCTTTTTTCTTTGTTTCTGTAATGGCCAAAATGTCTACTTTGAATTTTTCCATTTCTTCAACTAATTCGACCTCTTTCCCATTTATTGCCCTAATTTTCCATATTCCAGAAATCACAGTCCGTGTTCTCGTTTCCATGTTCGTAGTTGAACGGTCAAGCCGGGTATATTGTATTTATTTCTCTGAATCAGTTTGGTTTTGGATAAGCAGGGTATTAGCCCACTGTACCCTAGGTAGATGGTGGGGATGCTACCTTGAGGCCCCTACCAGGCCCTGTTATTTTCTTTCAGGGTTAACTCCCTTAGCCTTTGGTCACCCAAGACCAGCCCACAAGGCAGCAGGTTGTTATTTTCTGACAGGGTTACCTCCCTTAGCCTTTGGTCACCCAAGACCAGCCTGCAAAGCAGCAGGTTGTTTTTTTATCAGGGTTAACTCCCTAGCCTTTGGTCAGCCAAGGCATGCCTGGAAGGCAGCAGGAGACTCGTGGAGTAGACTCGTCTACTCCCTGTATAGGTGCTTATTTGTCACTGCCCGGTCATTCATTCGAACATTATGCCCCCCCCACCCAAAGTTTGGAACGAGCTTCCAAGGGAGATAAGAGACTTGAGTTCTGTTCAAATGTTTTTAAAAGCCATCAAGTATCAAGACATACTAGTTTGTATTGCTTTTCATTCAATTTTAGTTAAGCTGCGTTGGAATGTTGTTCATTTTTAAATCCAAACTGTTGCATCGTTTTTAATCATATCTAATATTGAAGTTATCTGTTTTAAAGAGAATAATTGTGTGCTGGCCTACTAAAACGACCCAAATGTCGGGAAACTTAGTTTTGAGATAGGGGCTCAGACAGGTAAAAACTATCACTCCGAGTCAAAAATGTAATTCTTAGATATTCAAATAAAGAAACTATTATTTTATCATTTTTTTAAAAGGATATTGATGAATTTTGTGTTTTTGTATTCTAATTTTGATTTTTAAAACTGTTGCTTGATGTTACGTATTTGAAATTTTCTTGAAAATTCGAGTCAAATTTATGACATTTATGCAGACAATTGTGGTCGTTTCGCTTTCGTTTTCCCTATACAAACCATTACTCATGATATACCAATGTTTTCGTTATCTCCCCTACAACGAACACTATAGTGCGCATAGATATGTTAGCGACCGGACTACTTGCGCATCTTTGTTTACCTTTTTGACGAAAGTGGGTCAAGTGCTCTTCCTTGAAATTCCTCATACTTGTTCAAATCTAAATTTATACCTGTCATTCGATCTTAATTGTTCAATACATATTAAAGTATATAAAATCAATCATAATTGACACTTTATTCGGTTGTTTTGTTCGGTTTGTCTGCTGGAATGGAGTAATCAGCTGATCAAGAAAAGCAAGGAGACTGAGATCGCGTATCATGTTATTACTGTTAATGAAGCCAGAAACTTCAGCCTGCAAGATACAGTTGGTGAAAATGCTCTGAGAGATATCATCGCAGATTATTTTGCTACAGATAATACAACTGATGATAATGATAGCAATAGTGATGACTCGGAATCAGACGATGGACCAGACGATCAGACAACTGCGTCTGCAGCAACTAAAAGCAGAAATGAATCTGACTCTGAGTCACTTTTTCAGCAATCCATTGGTAAGTTCAAACTTGTTTCACTCGACGTTTTGCAAATAAATATAAATAATAAATTATAAAACATTGTTATTCTTGCCTCTCTATTATCTTCTTCATTCTCTCTGCCCTCCTCAACCTTAAGTAACGAATGTTGATAAAATAAGTTCTAGATATTGTGTAGATACCACATCTGGATCTAATATTGTCATTATTATTATTATTATTATTATTATTATTATTATTATTATTATTACTATTATTATTATTATTATTATTATTATTATTATTATTATTATTATTATTATCATTATTATTATTATTATTATTATTATTATTATTATTATTATTACTATATTCTGTTATTATTACTAGTATTATTTTTATTTTTTATTTTTTTTTTAAATTGTCATTTATTACTTTTTTGAATTTCTAAAACTTAAACAATTTTACAATTCAATTTTTCCTGTTTGGTTACCGGTAGCTTATTTTATTGCATTCTTATTGTACTTGCAGATGAACCCGAAGAGATTCAGCCAGATGTAATAGAAGATGTGAGGCCTCTGCTTATCCCTAGAACTAGAATCACAGAAAGGACCCATCGGCAATTACCTGTACATCATCAACCATGTGCCTGCAAAAAGAATAATGGCATGCCATGTCACACCTTTTTCAGGAGGAAGAAATAAAATCCTGTCATCTTCAGTACCTTGGCCTTACTCGGGATCAATTAGTTAGACCTCACAATTCTCGCCAAGATCGAGGCAGGTATTCACCTGGATCCCCTGACACAGAGCTCTAAAAAAAGCAGTCGACAAAGGAACACCAATGTGTGGTCTATTCCCACCATGGTGATGAAGTGTGTCGGCCATTTTTTATGCATCTTCATGCAATAGGTGAAACAAAATTGAAGAACTTATTTTTAAACAATATAAGAACAACGGAGTAGAGGAGAGAATTCATGGATGTACGAAATGTCTCCCTCACAATGCTCTTGCTTGCAAGGAAACAGTTCATCTTTAATTTTATTGTTAACTTTGCAGAAACACATGCTGTTAGTTACTGTTATTCTTCTCGGCCGTGCCCCATATGCATGGAAGTCTGACTGTAAACTGCTCCCAACGGACATTTCAAAAAGATGTGTATATGATAGTGTGTTGTAGCAGTACAAGGGACAGAACAGCGACATGTTTCGTATTAAGAGTTTCCGTCGTATCTGGCAAACACTTCTTCTCTTGGTAAGAAATCAGAAGCCAGCCACAGACTTGTGCTGGTATTATCAACAGCGGTCGATACAGTTACAGTGCTGCATCAATAAGTCTGACTACCATAAATCTGATGCAGCTCTGGAGATGATGGCTCATTTAGAGCAAACAGCATCTGAACGTTCACTATACAACGGTATCATCGAGGATGTTCGACGTTCTCTTCCCCTGATTCTGTTCTGAAGCCAAACATGCCATGCTCATTTAATGGACAGAGTCAGTATTCTTTTGATTTTGCCCAACAGGTCCACTCCCAGATCCCCAACAACCAGGTCAAAGTGTGGCTTGTTTGGAATCAATGCAGAAGGATTAAAAAAACAAATTAATTTTGTCATTGGTGAAAGCTGGACGTTTGGGAAATGTGCGAATGCTGTTTTGTCGTTGCATTATTATTTTTTTTAATTATGGATTAGGGGAGACAGATGTACATCTTCATGCTGATAATTGTTGTGGGTAAAATAAGAATAACATAATGGTAGGACATCAATTATGGAGAGTTTTGACAGGCCGCCATCAAAATAAATTACTTTGTCCTTTTTGTTGGCTGGCCACACAAAATTTGCACCTGACGGGTTTTGGCTTGATAAAGCATCTTTATAGAAAAACAGAAAAAAAAATTGCCCGGAGGATATTGAAAATGTTGTTAGAAAGTCTGCTCCATCAGGTAATGTCCCACAATTGTGCGCATCACAGAATGGGGACATTATTGTGCCAGTGTATAACTGGGTAGCCTTTCTTGAAACCTTCTTCAACAAACTTCCGGGTCTCTTAAAGTTCCATCATTTCCACTTTGAGGCGGGTTCAACAACGGTCACCTGTAGGAAATTTTCTGATTCGACGCCCAAAATTTTTGACGTTCTGAAAGCTAAGGCTCCTCGGCCGGATATTTCACTAATGCCAACAGTTCTCTCACTCCCATCCACTGGTCTTGATTTATGTGTGTAACGATACACGAAGTGTGTTTACGCCTTTGGCTTGAGATTATAAAGGCTTGTTGCCACTGTGTTGAAACACACGCTATGACTCACATGTTTATTGCTGCGAGTTGAACTCATGACCTGGAATTTGGTTCTATTGTTGTTTGGCCTGTTTTGTGTTTGTGCTATTGACGCTAGTTTCTCTTCTCAACTGAATATTCGTAATCGAATAGTGCCCCCATATTCGAGCAAAATCTGATATTCGCCCCCATATCGGATAGGTTCGCAAGTGTAATGTTGGGTGCCCTTTGAAGTTTTTAGGTTTTCAAGTGTAGTGTAATGTTGCAGTGCCATTTGAAGATTGTAGGTTTGAAAGTGTAATACACCCAGTATACCAGTTACCAGAGTATATTATCTTTCTTCTGTGTGTCCTCAGGGAAAACTTCAAGCAAGAACCGTCCGAGTTGCGCATCAACCCAGTGCAGTGGACACTTCCAGACATGAAACACACATACGCAGAAATGAAAAGTCTTGTTTTGTCCCTGCTTTTCCAAGAAAGCAGCTCACAAGATGACAGAGAGCAAGAGAATGAGACTTTAGGGAAACTATGAGACTTTATAGATGGAAATACATGTACAATACATATAATATAGATGGAATATACATATATATATATATATATATATATATATATATATATATATATATATATATATATATATATATATATATATTATATAATAATAAAAGAGAGCTAGACAAACAATCAGACAGGCAGACAAACAGAGACAGACAGAGAAAGAAAGAGAGAGAGGCAGAAAGAGACAAACAGACAGGCATATAGACAGAGAGACCAATAGAGAGACAGACAGAGAAAGAAAGACAGAGAGAGAGAGACTAAGACTGAGGCAAACAGGCAGGCAGGCAGACAGAAAGACAAAGGACAGATGGAGAGAAAGGGCGATCGGCCAAGAAAAGAGAAAGAACGAAAGAGAGAGATATATACAGACAGACACACAGAGAGAGACAGAGATAAAGAGACACAGAGAGAGAATGAGACAAACAGACAAAGAGAGGCACAGAGTGAGAAAGAGCTGTAGGGCAAGAGAGAAAAAAGTAAAGAGTAAGGAAGAGAGAAAGAGCGAGAGAAAGATAGAGGCTCTCTCTTCATCAGTTATTCACATATAGGCTAGATTATATTGGCAATGGTTATAAATAAGGGTTTCATACTCAGCTCTTTGTCAAATTGGCAAGTGTCTTTGTTGACAGCCAGGCAAATACCATGTTGCCAGGTTTTCAGTGCCATCTTCTCAGTCAGTGTTCAGGTAACTGTCATTAAAATATTGACTATTTTTTACATACGCTCGCCTGAAATATAGTTTGTAACTTAATGTAACAATCTTTTACTTTTAGTTTTAGATACATGATTGTTCTACCTGAGTGTGCAAAGAACAAAAAATCTACATTTTGGTCTCAAACTTGCCAATACAGGTGCCTCCACGCCCCCCCCCACCCCCACCCCCTCTCCCTTAATTAGAATTCAAGAGAAAAACCACTATAACGTTTATAATTGATGATTATGTTGTCGTTTTTTATGTCCCCCACAGATACTTGACAAGAATTTGCTGAACCGAATATGACCCGTCTCATGTGATTAATAGTAGATTTATGTAATGCTAGATACTCATACTGTTTAATAATTAATTAATTATTGATTAAGCCACTGTCTGTGATCAATTTTTATTTGTTATCCTTCGAAATTACATTTTTTTATGTTTGCACACAACCTTGCACTAGGTTGACAGCACACAAACATATACAGTGACATAGTTTATAAATATACAAGCATGGTACATCGGGGGAAATACATGTACCAAAAGATCCAGTCAGTATTCGAGACTGAGGCTACATAGGCAAGCATGAGCGGTAGGCTACCTATTCCAACTTTTTAATTTACAAAAGCTGTTGAAAATGGCGGGCAAGCGGAATGAAAACAATATTCACAAAGATGGGGAAACAATGAAATTTACATTAATTCAACGTCAATTTTGGCAAAACATTTTCTCAAACCAAAACGATCTGCAAATGATTTAAAGCCTACATGTAAAATATGGTTACCCTTAGTAGCCTATTAACAGAGCCTTCGGCAAACAAAAATCAACCAACTCATAATTATAGATAGGGGTATATTATACATTTACATTGTATATATGTATTGGGTGCGAGAAAAAGGCGTGCTGCATTTTTAAAGCTTGATTCTATGCAGTGTAGAAAATACCTGCGTCTTTTGTATGTGCGTCTTTTATACGTAGCGTATATGCATATTTTCTGTTTACATGAAGTGTGCTATCGCTAGACACATTACGCTAGCATGTAACGTCACTCTACAATGGCTGACACAATTGATTTTGTTTACAACGCAGAGCAGAGCTCTAGGTTTCCACATCCAGCTTAGCTAAAAATAAACTAGACCAAAGAAATAAAAAGTTGAAATAATCTAGTCTTGACATAGTGCAAATTTGCTTGATTTCAATATCTGATTTAGTTTCGAATAGATGAAGAGAACGAAATGGAAAGTGAAAATAAAAAATAGATTTTAAATCCTTTAAATAGTCATTGTATATATAAGTATGTTTATGTGACCTTTGACTAATTTTGAGGCGCTGAGCTCGAATCTGACAATAGTTTTTAGCTTTGACAAAGGACAAAGAAAAAATTTCTCAACCAAACGGTTTCAAGCCACACCAACAGTTGAAAAATTTTATTGATTTTTTCGAGCAAAATCTACCCCTCTGGTCCAGATAGGTGTATCAACACCTAGTCCCATTGAAGACGGACAATAAAAGGAGATCCTGTGTGCAGATCACAACACTCTGTACATGTTAAAGATTCCTTATCTGTTTACAGAGCAGTCCTTGCACAATTAAAAATCCTACCAAATCTCCTGAGATCACCTTTGTTGTAGATGTGGGTAAATCAAATCAAATAAAATTAAATCACTATTGCCGACTGCTGAAAACTGTTAAAATAATTCCTTCACATATTACGATGTAAAATTTGCTAATAAAACTAATCTAGATGTCTAGCTCATTGAGACAGGCTATAAAGAGAAATCAAACTCTGCCTGCAATAAGTTAACGCTTGGAATATAAACGCTCTTATTTTGGTCAAGGGGGGATTCATAGATCTAGATCTAAGCTCACATCAATCTAAACCTCAGATCTAGATCTGGATATAATCTGCATTTAGCTCTCTAACTATGGTTCCTAGTGCAGCTAACAAAGCAACACTTACACTGCTCTATAATGAGAAAGACTGGCACGGTTCTCATTATTTTATAGTGAGAGAATTTTCTAATAAACAGTTCTCATTATTTTATATTTATAGTGAGAAAAATTTTTCTCATTATTTTATAACGAGAGAATTCTCTAACAAACAGTGTTTATTTTATAGTGAGAGTTTCCTCTCATTATTTTATTATAGTGAGAGAATTTTCTAATAAGCGGTTCTCATTATTTCATAGTGAGAGAATTTTCTAATAAACGTATGCTTTTTACTATGATGATCCATTTGCTTGTTTGATTGGATTTGTGAATTATTGGTCTGATCGTTTTGTTTTTTTAAACTCTGTTCATTCTTTTGAATGTACAGCGCCATCAAGCACCTTTGGTGGATGTCAAGGAGCTCTATAAATCTATTATTATTATTATTATTATTATTATTATTATTATTATTATTATTATTATTATTATTATTATTATTATTATTATTATTATTATTATTATCATCATTATTATTATTATTATTATTATTATTATTATTATTATTATTTTTATTATTATTATTATTATTATTATTATTTTTATTTTTATTATTATTATTATAAAACTTGAACTATTTTCCCAATCAATAAACTGATAAAGAAAATTCACATTACCGCTGGTTCTTGATCTTTAAAGAAAGGCAGTGGCAGACCTAGAGTGTCAGGACGGATGAAAACATTAAGTACGGCCAAGATGCAGTTTACACCATGAAGATAAACCAGGTACGTACAAATCAACCCATAAAATCGCTTCAGGATTGCACATCAATGACTATTCGGAATGTCATAATTGTTTTTCACAAGGATTTGGGATCTCAAGACGTGCAAAGCTACATGTGACCTGGTAAAAATGTAAAATAAAGTTCCTTCAAGGCAGTTACAGCCCATAGTGCCGGAGCTTATCCCGATTTCAATAGCGTGAAGCAAAACAAGTGATAATAATCACCTCATGGACAAGATGCTAATCTGATGCAGGTTTTACTCCCAAGCTAGTGCTTGTACCCATTTGCACCTGGGTAGATTGGGAAAGGTGCGTGTTAGGTGTCTCTCCAAGGAACACAACGTTGGACCTAGCTTTGCTAGGATTCAAACTCGGAACCTCTGGCAATTCCTGTCCGGAAGCCTATGCACTCGCCACCGAGGCCACCTCTTTTTCGTGGTGCCGACCACATTTCTTCCTGCTTGTGGCATAACATAAAATTGTACTCCAGTGAAGGCAAGCAGTGTTTTACTTTTTTCACCCTCGACAATTATGCCGGTCAAGACCAGAAAAGATTTGTAGCAGCAATGTTCTGGTTCTCCTTCAATTCTATCAATTCAATCGAGAAACTGGAACATGGCTTCCTTTTTCTATATTTGATGTCAAATACTTGTATATACACCTGTTTGATAGTAAAAGATAGTCTTTCTCATGTCTTTTTATAGGAATGACACTACAGAAGTTAAATTAATGTTGTTGTAAGGTTTCATTTTGTTAGGTAAAAAAAAAAAAGAATAGATGAAAAATTTGAAAAACGTCATTTACAGGATTTTTTATCTCAACTGTCGCCTTTTCCGTCCCATCTTGAAATGTGAATGCGTCGTATGTGACCTTCACCTCCAAAATGACATCAATAAACTGGAGAAAATTCAAAGATGGGCAACAACATTTGCCTAACTAGGTCGTTATGTCCCCGACAAATTAATGAACATTTCCAGACCGATTTATCAAAACATAGACATGAAAAAGCCACAAATTATCAAAAGCCTTAACACCTCCATAATTTGCTCAAGTTTGGAACACTTTAGAGTATCCAATACAGATACAGATACAGAACTGATAAAGAAAGAAAGAAAGCTTAGAAATATATCTGCTTAAAATTTTGTCTTCTTGTAGTGTGCAGACGTTTATTTTGAGCGTGTTTCCAGGTACTATAATAATAGATCTAGATCTATACTGTGGATCTTAAAATTCACTACTTGTTATTGAGATACGTTACACAGCTGAGGAATAAGTTCAAAAGGGAAGTCACAATTTGGGACATGAAGTGAACATTTTGAAATGGTGCGAGAAAATAACTATAATATTGTTGCATGAACATTGTTAGTAGCAGAATTGAATGGACGTAATGTAAGTAAGCCATTGAAAAGTATGACTCTGAGGAAATAAGAATATCTTAATATCTTGAATAAAGGAACTGGAAAACGGTTAAGTCTTTGACAGGGCAAAAAGTATGTCATAATGTCAATACGACTTAAAGCTTGAATACAAAAATCAGACAAATCTGTCAAATGGTGGCTCACAAATGTACATTTCTTAGTTGGATAAAGATTTTTGAATGAACCAAAGTAAAGTTATGGATATGCTTCATGTTT
>JAXRKP010000122.1:297500-347500 GCA_037039925.1 Doris montereyensis
TATCATCATCATCATCTATCATCATCATCATCATCAACACAAACAACACATCATCTATCATCATCATCATCATCATCATTAACAACACTCACTATCATCATTATCATCGTCATCAACAACACTACTATCATCATTATCATCGTCATCACTACTATCATGGACGAGTTGAAGGACGAGGAGGTGAGGTATCTGGGGGTTGGATGAAGGTATAAGGAGGGTACGAGTTGAAGGACGAGGTGAGGTGACTATCATCATTATCATCGTCATCAACAACACTACTATCATCATCATCGTCGTCATCAACAACACTAACTCATCATCATTATCATCGTCATCAACAACACTACTATCATCATCATCATCGTCTTCCATCAACAACACTACTATCATCATCGTCGTCGTCATCAACAACACTACTATCATCTTCATCATCATGATCATCGTCATCAACAACACTACTATTATCATTATCATCATCCCCAGCATCAACATGAACAACATTAATATCATCCTCATCAACAGTCATCAAAGCACTACTATCATCATCATCATCATCATCATCATCATCATCATCATCATCATCATCAAAATAGGTCATCATATCAAAAAAACCTGTGTCGCCATTACCATTAACTCTTTCGTCTTCATCATCATCAACATAAACAACAACTTCATCATCATCATCATCATCATCATCAATAACAAGAAAATCATCATCATCATCATCATCACCCCCATCATCGTCTTAATCATCTACTTTCCTATTACCGTCCTTATAGTCGTCATTGCTTGGGTTTTTTTGTCCCAGCCAGAGGAGATTGGTGTTCAGGAGAACAACGAGCACCATCCCAAGAACGTCCGCGCCTTCGACGGCAGCGACAACTTTGATAAGAGATGGACCGAAGTGGGCGGGAGGTGAGGAGACAACGAGATAGACAGAGTGGAGAAGTTGAGGAAGAAGACGGAGGACGAGGCCGTTGCGCAGTTGAAGGACGGAATATGAAAAACTCCATGGACGAGTTGAAGGACGAGGTGAGGTGACAGGTGGGAGAAGTACATTATGATGGGTGGCTGGGGTTGGTGGGGGGTAGTGGGGAGGGGGGGAGGAGGTGAATGAAGGTATGGGGGAGGGGTGCCGAGTTGAAGGACGAGGTGAGGTGACAGGTGGGAGAAGGGGGTGGCTGGGGGTTGGACTCTGTTTGGGGGGTAGGGGGAGGGGGGGAGGTGAATGAAGGTATGGGGGAGAGGTACGAGTTGAAGGACGAGGTGAGGTGACAGGTGGGGAGAAGGGGGTGGCTGGGGGTTGAGAGGGGGGTAGGGGAGGGGAGGGGGGGAGGGAATCGAAGGTATGGGGGAGAGGTACGAGTTGAAGGACGAGGTGAGGTGACAGGTGGGGAGGAGGGGAGGTGAATGAAGGTATGGGGAGGAGGAGACGAGTTGAAGGTATGGGGGAGAGGAGAGAGTTGAAGGACGAGGTGAGGTGACAGGTGGGAGAAGGGGGCGGTTGGGGGTTGGAGGGGGTAGGTAGGGAGGGGGGAGGTGAATGAAGGAGATGGGGGAAAGGGGTACGAGTTGCAGGACGAGATGAGGTGAAAAAAAGGAGAATGAGGCGGGAGCTGGGGTTGAGAGGGGGAGGGAGGGGGAGAGAGTGGGTGAGATGGAAGAAGAGTTGTGTAGCAAACTGAATTGTCTTTGTTTGTATCTTACTATTGAGCAGTGACGTCATTCATTCTTCGGCAGGTCACTTTTGAGTTATACAGGTCAAAGTACGGTTCCAGCAAGACTGTTACGGCCGATAGAGCGGAACGCAGTTTCCCACTCGACTCATTAGCGTGAAGCGGAACAAGTGACGATAAGTTGACCTCCTGGACAGGACGCTAGTCTGACGCAGATTTTTGCTCCTCATTCTTAGTGCTTTTTTCTTACCTTTTTGCAGCAACAACTTTAGGTGATTTTGGGGGTTTGGGGAGAATGCGATTTACGTAGCATTTCCCATGGAACACAACGTTCTTTGAGGAAAGGTGGCTTTGCTAGGGATAAGAAATCTGGAGTTCTCATGATTCCCCAGATTTCCGATAGCTCATGTAAAAACCACTCGGCCACCGATGTCACACTGTTACTTATTTAGTGATTGTATTCAATAATTTTGGATCAGAAAATGGCTGGAAATAAAATATTCCTCCCTTAATCTTAACTGAAAGTGGCATTCGGTATCCGTAGCGGTTAGGCTGCCGGACGAGGATCATGAGGTCCAGAGTTGGAATCCTGGCAAAGCCAGGTCCGATGATGTGTTGTGTTCCTTGCTGAAGACTGCTTAACACGCATTTTCTCCACTCAACCCAGGTGCAAATGAGTGCAAGCAGTAATGCTGGGAGTCAAAAACATGCGTCAGACCTGTCCAGGAGGTGATTATTGTCACCTGTTCCGCTTCACGCTATAGAAACAAAGGGATGAGCTCCGGTTCATGGGTCTTAAGGCCAGATCTTGAAGGATCTTACAATAACAACTTTAGAATGAGTAACAACATGTCATTTTTGGGTCATTACAATAAAGTCTAGGTCATTACTACTTCTGTCATTACAATTGTCATTTTTTTTTCAATCGTCTTTTTTTCCCTACTGAAACCACTGTTTGGAGAACACCCACATAGTTCACGGGATACAATCTGATGTTTTTGTCATTAAAATAACAACCTGTTAGAGGAATTGTCATGTTTTGGTCATTATAAAAGATATGTCAGGAAAATAACAACCTGTCACAACGAGAATGAGCTGGATGAGAACTTTGCCTTCGTGACACTTTACTTTTTACTGCTTTTCCCCATGTGAGGTCTGTGTTCCCACTGCCAGATTCGGTCGTTGTGTGGCGTGTCTGTGGAGACGTTGTGGATGAACCTGTGGCCTGAAGAAATGTATAAGATACGTCACCGTGTTTGGAGACCTACTGTCTTGCAGGTGAGAGTAGCAGTGGTGGTGGTTGCGGTGATGGTGACGACGACAACCATGGTGATGATGATGATGATGATGATGATGAGGATGACTGCTGATGATGCTGCTGATTATGATAATGATGATGATGTGATGATGACGACAATGAAGAGGATGATGAGGACGTTGGTGAAGCTAATGGGGGACTCGGTAGTCCAGAGATAAGGTGTTGGCCTCCTCAACCATAAGGTCACGGGTTCGTGCCCCAATGGGTGAAAAATAAGTTCTCGAGGGGTTGTTTTATTGTTCGAGTTCAACCCACCTCCCCTGGTCTAAGTAGGTGGATAGAGACCTAGTCCCATCGGAGACGGACGATCAAAATGACGTCCCGTTTGCTGATCACAACGCCTTGTGTACATTTTGTTTAAAGATTCCTTGACTGTTTGGACAGTCTGACAGCAAGTGTTTCCGTTTTCTGCGAAAGGGAGTTTTTTTTTTAGAAATAAATGAACGAAAGAAGAAAAGAAAAATACTGAAAACATTAAATTATTTCTAGATCCAGTAAACGATTGTATCACGATCCTAATTGCTGACCGTCTTTCCCCTACCTATCTCCCCTCTTCCAGTGTCGCATTTAGATACAAATTCGTGCCTTTTATGAATTAATTATAACTACTATTATTACTATTACTATCACTTTTACTGTTACAATTACTATTACTAATACTATTTTTATTACTATTACTATAATTATTATTATTAGTATCACTATTACTATTACTTATTATTACAATATTACTATTACTATTACTATTACTATCACTATTACTACTATCACTATTACTATTACTATTATTATCACTATTCTTATAACTATTACTATCATTATTACTATTACTATTATTATTATTATTATTATTACTATTACTATTACTATTTATTTTTACATTTACTATTATTATCTTTATTACTATCACTATCAATATCACTATTATTATTACTATTACAATTACTATTAATATTATTATTACTATCATTATCACTATTATTATTACTATTACTATCACTGTTGCTATTACTATTACTATTACTATTAATATTATTATTACTATTACTATTACTATTAATATTACTATTACTATCATTATTACTTTTACTATTATTACTATTACTATAAATGTACTATCATTATTATTATTACTATTACTATCATTTTTACTATTACTATTACTATCATTATTTCTAATATTACTATCACTATTATTATCACTATTACTATTACTATTACTATTATTAATATTACTATGCTATTACTATTACTATTACTATTACTATTACTATTACTATTACTATTATTTTTACTATTACTATTACTATGATTTTTATTACTATTACTATTACTATTACTATGACTATTACTATTACTATTACTATTACTATTATTACTATTACTATTACTATTACTATTACTATCACTATTACTATTACTATTACTATTACTTATTACTATTACTATTATTTTTACTATTACTATTACTATGACTATTACTATTACTATTACTATTACTTATTATTATTACTATTCCTATTATTATTACTATCACTTTTACTATTACTATTGCTATTACTATTACTATTACTATTACTATTACTATTACTATTACTATTACTATTACTATTACTATTACTATTACTATTATTATTACTATTACTATTACTATTTATTACTATTACTATTATTATGTATTACTATTACTATCACTATTACTATTATCACTATTATTACTATTACTATCACTATTATTATATTACTATTACTACATGTACTACTATTACTATTACTATTACCATGACTATTACTATTACTATAGCTAATACTACCAATATTACTTTTCTTACAATAGTATTACTATTACCATCACTATTACTATTACTAGGCCCAGTACTATTACTATAACTGTTTCTATTACTATTACTATTACTATCATTATTACTATTGCTATCACTGTTATTATCACTATTACTATCACTATTACTATCACTATTACTATCACTATTACTATTGCTATCACTATTACTATACTATTACTATTACTATCTATTACTGTTACTGTTACTCTTTCTATTGTTATTACCATTACTATTACTATTACTATTACTGTCATTATCACTAGTACTATCATTATTATCACTATTACTATTACTATTATTACTATTACTATTACTATTACTATTACTGTTACTGTTAGTCTTTCTATTGTTATTACTATTACTATTACTATTACTATCTATTACTATTATTATTACTATTACTATCACTATTTCTATCACTATTACTATTACTATTACTATTACTATTACTATCATTATTACTATTACTATTACTATTACTATCATTATTACTATTACTATTACTATTACTATCATTATTACTATTACTATTACTATTACTATTACTATGTTATTACTATTACTATTACCGTTTATATTGCTATTACTATTACTACTACTATCACTATTATTATTACTACTATTATCACTATCACTATCACTATTACTATTACTGTTACAATTACTATCAGTATTACTATTACTATTCCTATCATATTATTACTATTACTATTACTATGACTAATCCTATTATTACTATCATTATTACTATCACTATTACTTTTATTAATACTATTACCATTATTACTATTACTATTACTATTACTATTACTATTACTATCACTACATGTATTACTTTTGCTATTACTATTACTATTACTATTACTATCACTATTACTATTTACTATTACTATTACTATACTATTATCATTATTATCATTATTATTATTATTATCATTATTATTATTACTATTAATATTATATCATTATTCATCATAATCATCATCATCACCATCATCATCATCATAATTATTATTATCATTATTATTATCATTATTATTATTTATTATCATTATTTATTATTATTATTATTTATTATTATTATTATTATTATTATTACTATTATTATTATCATCATATCACCATTATCATTATCTAATCATCATCATCATCATCATCATCATATATCATTATTATTATTATTATTATTATTATTATTATTATTATTATTATTATTATTATTATATTATTATTATTATTATTACTATTATTATTACTATTACTATTACTTTTATTATCTCTACATGTATTACTTTTGTTATCATTATTACTATTAATATTAATTTTACTACATGTATTACTATTATCATTACTATTACCATTATCTCTATCACTATTACTATTACTGTCACTATTACTACATGTATTAATATTACTTTTACTATCACTATCACTATTACTATTACTGGTAATATTACTAGTAATATTACTCACTATTACTATTATTATTACTATTACTATGACTATGACTATTACTATTATTATTACTAGTACTATTACTATTACTATGACTATGACTATGACTATTACAATTACAATTACAATTACGATTACAATATTACCATTAATTACCATTACTATTATTACCATTATCATTTCCATTACCATTACCATTACCATTACCATTACTATTATTGACCATTATCATTACTATTACTATTACCATTACATTACTATTACTATGACCATTATGTTTTATTACCATTACATTACCATTACTATTACTATTACTATTACTATTACTATAACTATTACTATTACTATTACTATTACCATTATAATTACCATTGCTATTATTACATTATTACTATTACTATTACTATTACTTTCATTATTATTATCATTACCATTACTATTACTATTACTATTACTTTTATTATTACTACATGTATTACTATTATTATCACTATTACTAGGTAATGACACAAGATAATATAAAAAGCCCCATAGGAACAAAGACGAGACAAAATATTACTATTACTACCACTCTTACTGTTACTATCACTACATGTATTACTATTATCATTACCATTACCGCCTGTATCTAATCTTCCTTTCATTTTTAAAATTTTAGAAAAAGTAGTACTCATGCAACTGAAAAAGTATTTAAATCTGAACAAGCTCATCGAGACATTTCAATCAGCATATCGGGATAATCTTAGCACTAATAGTACGTTGTTGAAAATTGTCAATGTACTATTACCGTTACTATTACTATTACTGTTGCAATTACTATTACTAATACTAGGCCCAGTATTATTACAATTACTATTACTTTTACTATTACTGTCATTCCTCTTACACTTTTACACTTACAGTTTGCCATGGCCAAATTTGCGCACTTCGTGTACATCGAGCCTGGCCGCTTCGTCTTCAAGCAGCGAATCAAAGACTACATCAAGCACAGTCGACTACACGGGGTGACGGTGGGGGGCCGCCAGTTCAAACACAGCTCCTTCTCTGTCACCAACCCCCACATGTACACCTTTCTCACGGTAAGGGGAAGGGAAGAAATGAGATTTGAAAAATAGATAGTTTCATCTAATCTTCACTTTGTGTGTATGTGTCCGTGTGTGGGTGTATATGTGTGTGTGTGTGTGTGTGTGAGTGTGGGTATGTGTGTGTGTATGTGTGTGTATGTATGTGTGAGTGTGGGTATGTGTGTGTGGGTATGTGTGTGTGTGGGTGTGTGTGTGTGGGTATGTGTGTGTGTGTGTGGGGTGTGTGTGTGTATGTATGTGTGTATGTGTGTGTGTGTGGGTGTATGTGTGTGTGTGTGTGGTGTGTGTGTGTGGGTGTGTGTGGGTGGGGTTGTATGTGTGTGGCTGTGTGTGTGTGTGGGTGTGTGTGGGTGGGTGTGTGTGTATGTGTGAGTGTGGGTATGTGTGTCTGTGTGTGTGGGTGTGTGTGTGGGTGCATGTGCGTGTGGGGGTGTATATATGTGTAGGTGTGTGCATGTGTGTATGTGTGTGTGTGTGT
Source organism: Doris montereyensis (assembly GCA_037039925.1). Lineage (NCBI taxonomy): Eukaryota > Metazoa > Mollusca > Gastropoda > Nudibranchia > Dorididae > Doris > Doris montereyensis. Next base: position 305,357 of record JAXRKP010000122.1, read on the forward strand.
ATGTGTGTGTGTGGATGTGTGTGTGGGTGTATGTATGTGTGGGGTGTGTATGTGTATGTGTGTGCGTATGTATGTGTGGGGTGTGTATGTGTATGTGTGTGCGTATGTATGTGTGGGTGGGTGCATGTGTGTGTGTGTGGGTGCGCGTGTGTGTGTGTGTGTGTGGGTGTGTGTGTATGTGTAGTTTTAGTGCTTTGGTATCACTATGTCTGTTATGAAGTGTGAGGGTGTACCTTTTGTTTTTACACTCAACCAGATTGTCTCTGTCTTACTGTCTGTATGGACTACAATGATTTATTATCATTATCATTATTATTATTATTATTATTATTATTATTATTATTATCATTATTATTATTATTATCATTATTATTATTATTATTATTATTATTATTATTACTATTATCATTATTATTATTATTATTAATATTATTATTATTATTAATTATTATTATTATTAATATTATTATTATATTATTATTATTATGATTATTATTATTATTCATCATTATTATAATTATTATTATTATTATTATTATTATTATTATTATTATTATTATTTTTATCCTTAATATAATTATCATTATTATTTTATCAACAAGCCATGAGAGTTCACGTAGTTAATGCCTCTCTATCACACCTACCCCCCCCCCTGACCCCCTCACTCCCTTCCTCAGATTGACGAGAGAAAGCTACAGAAAATTCCCCATTTTGATTTCACGCTGATAATCCTCCACAACACCAACCGAGTCCGACACTACTTTATGCGCTACTTGCTGTCCTGTATCATGGAAGAGTACTGTATCTCTCCGCCTGGCTCAAAGTACACGTGTGACCGGAACTTGGAGCACAGCCGGAAGTACGCCAATTGCCACAGATACGATGAGTCCGCCATTAATCTAATCCTCAACAAATGGCACAACTACAAGACGGACGAGTTTCTCATGCAGGATGTAATTACAAAACATTTCGACGGCAAAGATGTAACCAAAAAACTGAAAGTGTGTAATAAGCCCGTGAACAGGGAGGAAGTGTGATAATTTGGGGGAGGGGAGGGGGAGGGGGCGTGTCTAAGTCTAAGTCTAGTTTTAATGGGTGTATCAACACACAATACTATGAGCTTTATCACTAACAGTCAGTGCAGAAAAATGTGCATGGAAATTTTGGAAACGTTATTGGTAATATTAAACCAAATCGTTGTTTGATGTCTGCAACTATGCTATAAATGTGCATTATTATTATTATTATTATTATTATTATTATTATTATTATTATTATTATTATTATTATTATTATGATTAATAGTATGTGTTAGCATGGTGTGTACTTGTATAGGGTGAGTGAAAACAAAACAAAAAAACGTTCCGAAGTTTGGTCGCTTTATAAAATGTGTTTGTTATAAAATTTTAGATCACAATGTAATTCCGTATACATGTATTGTGATTATTTCAAACTATGGTGTGTTTGTGTAAAAAGAAAAATCATAACAATCTCATACAAGAGTAGTATAATACACACACTCGCCGAATAACATATCACGCACTTTTACCTATCCGATGCACACCTCACACTCACGCTCACAGTCACAGGCAGTTTTCATTGACGGTGCAATTGCAAATGATTAATTACCAAATGAACGCAGATTTCTGTGTTAAAATAAAATGGTAAATTAATTGATTTCGAAGTGATCGTACAATAACGGTGTGTCCGATTTAACCGATCACTTGATGTACCTGAAGTATTGTGCAATCAATCATTCAACACAGACATGATGATCTAGATACGGTATGATTTTCAAAAACAGTTGTGTCTTATTTGATGTGTATAAACCTTCAAACTTCGGAACGTTTTGTTGGGGTTTTTTGTCACTCACCCAATCGATATAAATAAACATGATGTGAGTGTTGGGTACGGTAGACCTTTAATTAACTTGTGTGTATTTGAGGTTTATAAGAATGTTTACTGAATGTTCTGATCTAATATGTTATACTGGTCACCATGAATGAATAAATCCACGTTGTGAAGCTATTGGTAGTGTTTTACGTTTGTGGTCGCGTGGACACTGGCTTTGAGTGGGAATGGAAGCGGGTTGGGTGAGGTGCACGGTACACAGTACAAGGCACAAGGCACAGTGTACAAGGTACAATCATAGTGTACAGGGTACAATCATAGTGTACAAGGTACACAGTGTACAAGGTACAATCACAGTGTACAGGGTACAATCACAGTGTACAAGGTACAATCACAGTGTACATGGTACAATCACAGTGTACAAGGTATAATCACAGTGTACATGGTACAATCACAGTGTACAAGGTACAATCACAAAGGTACAATCACAGTGTACAAGGTACAATCACAGTGTATATGGTACAATCACAGTGTACAAGGTACAATAACAGTGTACAAGTGTACAATCACAGTGTGTACAAGGTACAATCACAGTGTACAAGGTACAATCACAGTGTACAAGGTACAATCACAGTGTACAAGGTACAATCACAGTGTACAAGGTACAATCACAGTGTACAAGGAACAATCACAGTGTACAAGGTACAATCACAATGTACAATCAAGTGTACAAGGTAATCAAGTGTACAAGGTACAATAAGTGTACACGGTACAATCACAGTGTACAATAATAAGTGTACAAGGTACAATCACAGTGTACAAGGTACATTCATAGTGTACAAGGTACAATCACAGTGTACAAGGTACATTAATAGTGTACAAGGTACATTCAGTGTACAAGGTACATTCACAGTGTACAAAGGTACAATCAAGTGTACAAGGTACAATCAAGTGTACAAGGTACAATCACAGTGTACAAGGTACAATAATAGTGTACAAGGTACAATCATAGTGTACAAGGTACAATAATAATGTACAAGGTACAATCATAATGTACAAGGTACAACAATCACAGTGTACAAGGTACAATCACAGTGTGTACAAGGTACAATCATAATGTACAAGGTACAATCACAGTGTACAAGGTACAATCATAGTGTACAAGGTACAATCAAATGTAATGGTACAATCACAGTGTACAAGGTACAATCACAGTGTACAAGGTACAATCATAGTGTACAAGGTACAATCACAGTGTACATGGTACAATCACAGAAGGTACAAGGTACAATCACAGTGTACAAGGTACAATCACAGTGTACAAGGTACAATCATAGTGTACAAGGTACAATAATAATGTACATGGTACAATAATAATGTACAAGGTACAATAATAGTGTACAAGGTACAAGGCACAGTGTACAAGGTACAATCACAGTGTAATAATGCGATCATAGGTACAATAACAGTGTACAATCACAGTGTACAAGGTACAATCACAGTGTACAAGGTACAATCATAATGTACATGGTACAATCACAGTGTACAAGGCACAAATAGTGTACAAGGGACAATCACAGTGGAAAGTACAATCACAGTGAACAAGGTGATCACAGTGTACAAGGTACAATCAAAGGTACAAGGTACCACAGTGTACCATCAGTGTACATGGTACAATCACAGTGTACAAGTACAATCACAGCGAGAGTAGAGAGAGGAAATGTGGGAAAGAATTAGTGAGAGATCTAAATACCAGTACCACAGAGAGAGAGAAATAAAGAGAGAGAGAGAGAGAGAGAGAGAGAGAGAGAGAGAGAGAGAGAGAGAGAGAGAGAGAGAGAGAGAGAGAGAGAGAGAGAGAGAGAATGGCATTAAGGTTTGTTTTATCACGATTTGAACACTATACTTTCAGTATTCTTAAGCTTTTCAAAGGCTGAAGTTAATGTAAAGGTTCTGAATTCTACATTCCTTTTCAATTATGAATGAAAAAGTGTGAATGCGTACTCGTCTAGATGTAGCGAAGGTCGCATCAGTTCATGCAGCTATAGTATAATGTAGAAGTGAAACTGAAAGGAAAGAAGAAGAATCTTTCAAAGCCACCTGCTAACAGTGTCACCGTGATAATCTCCTTCCCTTTGACAATAAAGAATGTCATTCCACAGATGTGAATGATTAAGCTCTGTTTATCTGTTTAATTGAAATTTATTTTGTCCACCATTTTCAGTTATTTCAGGGTGAATTAAGAGGAAACAGCAAGATGAAAGGATAAGTGAAACAGTAAAAGTGAAAACAAAAGAAGTAAAACCTACCGGCACTCACAAATATCTATGGCAACAAGAATATTGACAAATGATGCAAATAATGGTCCTAGTACTAGTAACAGCAGCAGCAGCAGCAGCAGCAGTAGTAGTAGTAGTAGTAGTAGTAGTAGTAGTAGTAGTAGTAGTAGTAGTAGTAGTAGTAGTAGTAGTCGCAGCAGTAGTAGTAGTAGTAGTAGTAGTAGTAGTAGTAGTAGTAGTAGCAGTAGCAGTAGTAGTAGTAGTATTAGTAGCAGCAGCAGCAGCAGTAGTAGTAGTAGTAGTAGTAGTAGTAGTAGTAGTAGTAGTAATGGTAGTAGTGGTAGTAGTAGCAGTAGTAGCAGTAGTAGCAGCAGTAGTAGCAATAGTAGTGACAGCAGCAGCAGCAGTAGTAGTAGTAGTGATAGTAGTATATATGTAGTAGCTGCAGTAGTAGTAATAGAAGTACCGTAGGAGTAACAGATGCAAATAGCCCATCTTGACAAAACGAAAACCAACGTTCAAATAAGACACCAAATCCAAAAAAAAAAACGCAATATATATATATATATATATGAATTTGGATTGGATTGTATGTGTGCTTTTTTCAACAATTAACGCTTTATTTAATATTCAATTTGTATTATAATTATATTAAAAATGGACAAATCTTTATGAAATGAACACATTTGTTCATAAGACGTTTATCTTGTATTCTTACTTCGTACTTGTACTACTAGACACACAAGCGAGATGTCATTGACATTTCCACAGATGCCATCACTATCATCACTGATCACTATCACTATCAGGATCACACTACATCATGTACACATGTGTATTATTATCATTATTAGTTGCTATTAATTATAATAATACCATAATAAAAACAGAACATAAGAACAACAACGACTGCTTACCATTACCAACAACAAAGTGAAACAGAACCAGACCACAGTGCGGTTTCAAGCTATTTCAACCATTGACTTGACCTCTGCCCGTACTCAGCTAGAACTTGTTAATAAATTCTTAAAAAAAAGATGGGAGGAGGGACAAAAAAAAGAAGCTAAATAGATAGAGAGAGAGAGAAGAGAGAGAAGAGAGAGAGAGAGAGAGAGAGAGAGAGAGAGAGAGAGAGAGAGAGAGAGAGAGAGAGAGAGAGAGAGAGAGAGAGAGAGAGAGAGAGGAGAGAGAGAGGGACAGAGAGAGAGAAGAGAGACAGACAGACAGACAGAAACGGACAGACACAGACAGACAGATAGACAAAGACTGAAAGAGAGACAGGGGCCCATCAGTGAAATGGGTAGCAAGGTCTATTTCGTGGCTAAGACTTAGTAGAGCAGAGACTGTGTGTAAAGCAATGGCACACTACCACTGCCACATTTGTCACAAGCCTAGAAATAGAAAACCTAATTACCCTCTGTTCAAATTGAGTATAGAATTTACAGTTACAACTGATGCTAGAACATTGAACATGATTATACTAATTCTAGTTTTAATTTTCCACTGGGGCGAGATAAAATGGCAGAACATTTTCTTCAGTTGACATGTTCAGGTCTAGTCAGCAAAACTATTTATGTTGATATAAAAAAAACGTTTTCTTTTGTTTTGACTTCGCCCTCCGTCCATCCTTATATATATATATATATATATATATATATATATATATATATATATATATATATATATATATATATATATATATATATATATATATATATATATCAATGTGCTTGGATTCATAGTTTGTAGAATTTATGGAGGTCTCGTTTAAAAAATCTATGGTGATTCAACGATCGACCTTACTTTCAATATAGTGCGGGTGGTTGGCAGGCAGTGCTGGTAGGTCCTACTTCTTTCCTTTCCTTCCTTCACTATCTTTCGTCTCTTACCGTTTCCTCTTATTTCCCCTGAGATCACCGCGATGGTGGACGGGGTAAATTTCAAAGAAACAAATAAATCCAATATAGTATGACTCACAGACTTACATCAATTCAATTTTTGAAAACACAACACAAACAATCCTAGCCAATATATAGTATTTTCAGTTTTTTAAATTAAGATGTGTTAAAAGAAAACAACAACTAACACTAACAGCCCTATCTATAGAGAAAGAGTTGTGTAAAAACAACAAAACACAGAACTACACACATAACATATCTATACGCCAAAAAGAAGTATGATATACAATCTGACGACCTCTTCATAGTCCAGAAATTTGGAAGACAAGCTCTGAATTGATCACACATGAATTTAATTAACAATTACATCTGAAAAGAGAGCAAGAGGAAGAAAGATGGAATGGGGAGAGAAAAGAAGGCAAGGGACAAAGAGAGACAGAGATTGAAACAGACAGAGAAACAGACAGACAGAGGCAGAAACAAAACAACAGAGCGAAGGGAGAGGGAGAGGGAGAGGGAGAGGGAGAGGGAGGGAGGAGAGAGAGGGAGAGGAGAGGGAGAGGGAGAGAGGGAGAGGGAGAGAGAGGGAGAGGGAGAGAGAGAGAGAGAGAGAGAGAGAGAGAGAGAGAGAGAGAGAGAGAGAGGAGAGAGAGAGAGAGAGAGAGAGAGAGAGAGAGAGAGAGAGAGAGAGAGAGAGAGAGGGAGAGAGAGAGAGAGAGAGAGAGAGAGAGAGAGAGAGAGAGAGAGAGAAAGAGACAGAGACAGAGAGAGAGAGATACAAATGATATAAACAAATATTTCTGATACACCGGTTCCCACAATGAGACACAGTAGAGAAAAAGTACTATGCCGATTCCTTGTTGTATAGAAGCAAGTTTGTCCCTGATGTCATCTACAATTTAAGAAATGACCAGGACAAATTGAAATTTACATACACACACTGCCACCTGGCAAGACATTTTTTTATTATTATTATTATGATTAAACAAACATGGATTAGTCTCAATATAATGTTCGTCCTTCTCAGAATCTAGCACAAAACTGTGCTGAATGACCTATTCCTCTAGTAATTCTAGTACAAAGGAAAGCAGCAATTAACTTTCCATATTGTCGGTCAAGCGGTGAAACTGTCGAAACGCGTAATGTCCAAGATATATGGGAATACGTCAATGAGATTTATCCTCAAAATGATCAAACGCATATTTCTTTTGAATCTTTAAAAATGTTGGAGGCGTTGAATTTGAATGAACCAATAGAAAGCTCGTTTTACTCACATGATCTACTCAACAAAGATTTTTCTATTGTTCTTCTAAAAGGCGTAGCAGCCCTGTTCGATAATTTCTGAAGTTGTTTGCTTCTCACGAAAAATTATGTCAGCGGACACATGTGTTTAGACAGTTTCAGACAATTAATATACTGTATTCATCTTGAGAAAACAGACTATAGAGCCGACCACAATGAGAACAGACATGTATTCATTATTATGTAAACTTTTTTTATTTATCATTAATGAACCTTGTTATTGTTTTCATAAAATCTGGAATGGAAAAAAATACAAATTCAATCAAAACACAAGACCATCAATATTGACACAAAAGGCATATGAAAAACAGGACTGTTGGGTGCTTTCCCTTCATCATGACAAAGCAATGGGTCCAGATACGGAGGAAGCGGGTTCGATTCTGTATCGTGTACAGCGTTTCGTATTTTTTGTTTTGTCTTAATTTATATGCAGTTGTCTCGTCTTTGTCCATTTAGGGCTCTAACATAGATCTATATTTTTAACTTTCGACAAATAGCAGCTTCTTGTCCCCCCAGTGTTTTGTCATTAACCCGAAACCTACACTTTTTTCCCCCCATCACCGTCACATTCAAATTAAAACGTTTCATATCAAAAACAAGCTTCCAACAACTGATTATTATAAATAATACAAGACAAGAAAAGCCAATTTTTAAAAAAACAAACAACAAAATTTGAGCAACCAAGAGAAAATATCAGGACGTAAATGAAAATATTGACGTCAAGCCCTCAAGTCGGCAAATTAAAAAATTAAAAAGGGAAAGTAAAATTCCTTCTGGGATGTTGTGGTCCCTTTTTTTCATTCTAATTCACCCTGTCCACCATATGTGGTGATCTCATGGTGAATTGAGAGGAAACAGCAAGATGAAAGATAGACTTGTGAAAGAATGCAAAGAAAGAAGAAGGAGCTACCAATAACACCCGTCAACCGCCAAACATTATGGCCCATAGAGTCAAAGCCTTTCCCAGTTTCTAAAGCATGAAATAGACAGGTAGGTGGTACATGTAGCACATCGCCTTCTGGGCAGGATGCTGTTCTGTCGTGGGTGTCGCTCCATGGCTGATGTTGGTACCCATTTGCATCAGGGTCACGTCACGAAATTGCGTGTGAAGTGCCTTATCTTAAGGAACACCGCATCAGACCTAGTACCTGGCTTTGCTTGTCAAATCGATTGGTAGGATATTGCCATACATCATCACTCATGTCTTTTCTTCTCTGTCTCTCTCACATCATTATTTTCAACATTGATAACAACGACAGAACGACAGAGGAAGGGAAGGGGGGGGGGAGGAGTTCTTTGGGGAGGGGCAGGGAGGGGCAGGGAGGGGGTAACAAGAAACAGAGACACACAGACGGGCAAGACACTGACAAGCAAGCAGACAGATAATCATACAATGGGACAGACAGACAGACAGACAGACACTGGATTTAGATTATTTTTAATAATTCAAATCTACCCTTAGTAGTTTTTCTTTCATTTTATATATCATCATTCAAACAACATACTTCTATTGCATTCCTCTCATATGAAGATAAAAAAAAAAACAACAGGGAAATTTTTTGTTTTGTTACCAAAGCATTCGATGAACATACATCTTTTTTCTGATCAGGTTCCCCCATCTTGCCAAAATCTTGTATTCCAGAACAAACTCAAACAGAAATGTACAATAAGAACAGAAACGTAAATCAAGATCCAATGGCACACCCATGTTAAAAAAAAATAACCCCCCAAAAAAAAAAAACCAAAACATTAACCACCAATAACAACAGCACTCAAAGATACTCCCAAACCAAACACATTTCATGTATGGGACAATAATAATAATCAATGAAATCTTGAGTATAGACTTCAGACTTAGATCTCCATATCTATCTTTCGGTCTAGATAGATCTAGATATAAAATCTACATAAAGTTATAGATCTAGATAGGTCTAGCATTGTAGTAGATTCTAATTCTAGATCTAGATGTATTTTGTTTTGAAATAGATCTACTAGAAGATTAGAAAATTTGGAGAAACTGGATCTCTCTCCTTTTCTCCTACCTTCACCCTCTATTCTATACTAATAAGAAATTTATTTCCCTTCAATATAATACCAAATATGCTTATCTTAATATATTTATGGTCACAGTTTTAGATACTCAGCTAGAAATGTCACACCATTCCAAAAAATTGATTCGGCGAAAATTGGGGCAGAACGGTTTTTATTTCACGGGTGGAAAGAGTAAAGTCTAGACGAATCTACATCTTTTTTTTAAAACCAACAAAACAAAAAGAAGTAAAAAGAGTGCTTCCCTTTACCTAGGAGGAAGAAGAGTGATGAGGTAGACGCTATTTCAAATATTTGCGTACGGCTATGGAGAGTTTGGTTTGAGAGTACGTCAGTGTGGATTATTAGCGAGATACATAACAGTAATATAAATAGATTTTTCTTGGCTGTGTACATAAAACAGACGGCAAAACAAAAACAAACATTTCAGATGAGATCTCGGCATTATAACTCGTCTCGTTTTTGACCTGGAAAAGACAGGAAAAGAAAAGAAGCAACGTATATAAAACTTTTCAAGTCTGGATTTTCATCACAATTTCTCTGCGTCTCTACCGATAACTAAGGGTTTCTTAAATTAATTTCTTAAAACACAATCAACCCTCAAATAAATATTTTTTCAAGGTAAATACAAAGCAAAAACAAAACATACTGAATGATATGTTTTTTACAAACTGGCTGGCTGGTAGCTATGCAACACTGGCCAAGACGTATATGCGCTACTTCATGACATACGCTTTTTTTTTAAAAGTATTTAAACAGCAAAGAAAAGAAATGAAAAATGCTACGGCCTTAATTGTCTGTTTACTATTTCTTGAAAATTTCTTGCTGCATGTACTTTATAAAAAGCCAAAGCAGATGTCATAAGAACTGAGATAGAAATAAATCAAGTGAGATGGATTGGGCATGTACACAGAATGAATGATAAGAGAATAGCTAAATCAGTATATAATGCTAAAACTCAAGGTAACAAGGTAAAAGAACAAATTGCAGACCTCTGAGAAAGTGAGAAGAGAAGAAGATATAAAAGGGACACTTGAGCAAAGAAACCTTCACAGAAGGAAACAGAAAATGCCAGGACAGGGCAGACTGGAGAAAGATCATTTTGGACATCTAAACTAATACACCAGAAAGCAGAATGGGAACTGATAAATAAATAAATAAATAAAGAATATACCGGTACTTTACATTAAAATGGGCTGCTGTGCTATGGCATATATAGGAATGACATGGCGGATCAGTTTCAGTCTGACTCTGGTCACCATGGTAGCACCACGATGGTGTCTAGAGTAGAAATGCTCTTTAATTCCGTGAAAGCTCCTTCAAGGCCATTATGGCCCAAAGAGCGGGAGCTTATCCCAGTTTCTATAGCTTGAAGCTGAACAGGTGACAAAAATCACCTGTTGGACAGGACGCTAGTCTGATGTAGCTTTTACTCCCAAGCAAGTGCTTGTACCCATCTGCATCTGGGTTGAGTGGGGAAAATGTGTCTAAAGTATCTTTCCCAAGGAACACAACGTCAGCACTGTTTCGCTAGGATTCGAAGCCGGGACCTGGGTCGTTTAAGTTCCTAGGAACCCTTGAAATGGCAACCATCTACGCCTGGCAGAGGCCAGTTACCGATACCTGCGGCTCAATTCCATGGCGATCGAGGGACACTATAATATAACTACATTTGGTATAGAGCAGCCCCCCCCCCCCACCTCCTTCAATGCCAAAGCTCATTTAGCAGCCAGGTTTACTGTTGGTATTCAGGTAAAAGCCCGGTCAATACCGGTATTACTCAGGGATGAAACTTTTCCAAGTTTTTGCCGGATTTCCATTGTTTGGGGCTCAGCGAAATTTTTCTGGTGATGGTCACTTCAAATTAATTTAGATTTGATGTGTTTTATGTCAGTCCACTCTACAGGTCTTTCAATTCATCTAGTTTATTTGTCTTTTTTTGTCTTTTGGGGCATATCATAAGAAGATGAAATGTTATTGTTGTTTGGTTTCAATAACCCAAAAACAGATGATCTTATAGGCAAAATGCCTTCCATTTCCCATGGAACCACACAAGATTTTGTATCAGATCAAGGGCTCGGCCCCCTGCCCCCCCCACCAGGACTCTGTCCCTGGATCCTGTCAGAGGCCTTTACGGCCGGCCACTGAACCCCAAACAGATTTTTCAGGGTTTTTCTGGGCTCTAGTTTCATCCCTGATTGATATTTGATCATACTGACAAGACAAAATAAAGCACTTCACTTCAACTGAACTCACCTGTAGACTTTTTGAAAACTTCAGGCGGGTCGTACTCGACCTGACTTTTGGTATTCGTCAGGTAAATGTCATCCCATAAAACTTTTTATCTCGTAATCATAATTCTTCCACTCGGGAACGATTCTCATAGCTGCCTGCAACTTTGGCTCTTTGGTCAACGGATTGTTACACTGGGAAACAAGAAAGAAGAGTGTATTGATGACAAGCACGCCCGGAACCAATTAAATTTGATTTGATTTGATTTGATTTACCCACATCCACAACTAAGGTGATCTCGAGGGTTTTGGTAGGATTTCAACAAATTTTGCCTGCACTGCCCTGTAAACAGCCAAGGGATCTTTTAACGTGCACAAAGTGTTGTGATCTTCACACTGGACCTCCTTTTTATCGTCCATCTCCGATAGGACTAGGTGTTGATCCACTTACCTGGACCAAGGGGGAGATTTTGCTCAAAAACACTTGAGAAAAGTGTTCAACCGTCGGCGAGACTCTTTGCCTCTGGACTACTGAGTTCCCGCCCGGAACCAATGGCGGGTTATGATTTATCTTTATAGTAAGGCTGAGTCAAGTATGAATATCATATCGAATCAGTAACTCGATACTGAAGTTGTGCAGAGAATATCATATTGAATCAGTAACTCGATACTGAAGTTGTGCAGAGAATATCATATCGAATCAGTAACTCGATACTGAAGTTGTGCAGAGAATATCATATCGAATCAGTACTCGATACTGAAGTTGTGCAGAATTTTTATTGTAATGATCGGAAATCCATGAATCAGATCTAGTAAAAGTGACACTAAAAAGTTTCCTCGATTCAAATACTGACTTGATTCCATAGTTCATTTGCTAAGAACCTAAAGCAGGCTACATCTGCACCAAAATACTTGATTCAGAGATTGTAAAAAAAAATCAGAATAAAGCTGTAAGTTAGATTAATTAGCTTCACTAAATAAAAGTGAGACATTCACGTTAGTATTACAAAGAACTACACTGGCTCCCAGATAGTTGCAGGATAGATCGTATAATAATCCTTTGTTATTGTTACAAATGTTTAAATAGTCTTGCTCCATCCTGTTTACAAGAGCTGGTCAGTTTTTTACCAAACCACTAGAGTATTAAGATCATCAAATTCCCTCTTGACTTGATCACCATGCCAACATTTCCACCTGACATTTGCCAGTCTTCATCCTTAGACATCTTCAAAAAGCGCCTCAAGACGTATTTGTATGGACAGGCGTTTCATAATACACTCTTTTCCTCAAGTGTCTTAGTCCTAAGTTTAAACAAATGTTTTGTTCTTAGCAGTGAAATTGCAATGCGACCAGAGCCCCCGTTTGGGAGGAGCGTATGGCACTATATAAATGTTTACTCTATCATTTATTTAACTAAAAAAATCATTTTTTCATTGTCAAGTCGTTCAGTCATGCTGCCCCTCTTTTCTGGAATACTATGTCTTTCAAAACAAGAGGTAGCCCGTCATTTCAAATTGTAAAAAGAATCTTAAAACCAAAATTTTCATGAGAGCATTTTGTTCCTTTTAGTCTAAGAGCTCTTTTATTAAAATTTTTAGTATTTCCAAAATTGTAACTAAAATAATTATCTTTTATGTGCATTTCATGTAATCTGCAATTGTGTTTCATATTCTACTGTAAGCGCCATTGAGCGTTTCGATCAACAAATGCATTACTGTTATTCCGTGAGCAAAGCAAACACTGAACAAGGGGAAAAGGTCTGCATCCTTACCAAGTCTATAGTCTTGGCGTTTGCCTTTCGGCATCGCTACACCAGGTCTCACAGTAAAGCCATTCCTGAGGCAATGACTTGATGGCAACCTGTAAAGCAAACAAACGTTCAGTTGATTTTGATTTTAAAAAGGTTATCATAAACGACCTTAAAGGAAAAGAACAAAATATGAAATATATATACTTCAAGAACTTTAATTTTTTTTTAGCCTTTATAAAAGTATGCCAACTGCATTTTCATAATTAACATAAATGATAGTCAAAACGCATAATATCATATGCCCAAAAGCGTTAACAAGAAACAAAAAATATCAACAGCATTTTAAAAAGTAAACTGATGGTATCATCAGTCAGTTGTTGTATAACATAAATGCCATAGTCAGATTTGGTCACTTTGAGAAAAACAAAACAAAAAACCCTTTAACAGTTTCATTTTCAAACATCTCCACTACAGTAAACGTTGGCAAAATACAAACATTATCATCCTGTTACAGTTTTAAAAATATGGATTCAAGGAATGCTGACAGGTCTTTTCAGGGTGTTGCCATAATGGCCTCTCTCATTTTTTTCTTCTTTTTTTAAAAAATGAAAAAGAGAGAGAGAGAGAGAGAGAGAGAGAGAGAGAGAGAGAGAGAGAGAGAGAGAGAGAGAGAGAGAGAGAGAGAGAGAGAGAGAGAGAGAGAGAGAGAGAGAGAGAGAGAGAGAGAGAGAGAGAGAGAGAGAGAGAGACACAGAGAGAGAGAGAGAGAGACACAGAAACAGAGAGACACAGAGAGACAGAGAGACAGAACGAGAAGAGAGAGAGAGAGAGAGAGAGAGAGAGAGCGAGAGAGAGAGAGAGAGAGAGAGAGAGAGAGAGAGAGAGAGAGAGAGAGAGAGAGAGAGAGAGAGAGACAGACAGAGAGACAGACAGACAAACAGACAGACAGAGACAGAGACAGAGACAGAGAGAGACAGACAGACAGACAGACAGACAAACAGAGAGACAGAGACAGAGACAGAGAGAGAGAGAGAGAGAGAGAGAGAGAGATAGATAGAGAGAGAGAGACAGACAGAAAGAGAGAGAGAGAGAGAGAGAGAGAGAGACAGAGAGAGAGAGAGAGAGAGAGAGAGAGAGAGAGAGAGAGAGAGAGAGAGAGAGAGAGAGACAGAGAGAGAGACAGAGCGCGAGAGAGAGAGAAAGAGAGAAGACGCGCACGCGAGAGAGAAAGAGAGACAGAGACAGACAGACAGAGAAAAAGAGTGACAGAGAGTAGCGGTCTGAATGGCTAGTATTAAGGCCGGCCGTGTCACCTGGTGTATCATATTGTTGGGCAAGTCCTGGTCAAGGTTGGACAAACTGTTGGGGTCCTGACTCAAGCCCTGGTACTGTCCTCTCAGCCGGTCACCTGCCGCAATGCGACGGAATTTTTTAAGATCTATCACGTAGAGAGCACTGGTGGGAGAAGAAAAAAAAAGAGAAGAGTAGTAGAATTAAGACATAAACTCATCCTAAATGATACAAACTTTGTACATGCAATTGATTTTTCAACAAGGCATTAAAGATTTGATTACAAAAGAGCACCGTGTACATTTCTAAAACAAAAACAAAAAACGACACAAAGTCCTTTAACAGAAAGATAAAAATCAAATTCTCTACAGAGTCAACTAACTCCTGCAGAAGGGAGTCCTTATTCTCAAATCCTCTTTTAACACACTTTCCTGTCTACTGCAACCGCACGCATCACATCAGTCTTGCAACCTAGTGGAATAACCAAATGCGACATCAGCCTCGATGCCTAAAGCACCCTAATGCGCCCCTCACTTACTCTTCGTCTTTGTACTCGCATTATAACAACAAGATCTCGCAGTGTGCCAGACTTGAATTGGCATTCAAATGGTGAAAAAAATGCATATTTTTATCTGCTTTCGTTGTTGACTTACGGCGGTTGTAAACAAAGCGATGCTATTACTTTCAATGAATTTACCGACCTACTCGCGAAAGTTACTGACAATCAAAGGCTCATAGTAGTTATATAAAAGTAAATATTTTCTGAAACCTAGTTTTCTTCTCTAGTTTATTATAATATCTTCATTGAAATTTGAAAGATGTTTAAGTCTAAAATTAATTTTAACTGAGACATCTTTACTTTTCATCAAAGTTGCGTCCCTTTGCTTAGGCACACAGACTGAATAGGAAGTGAGGGCTTAGGCACAGAGACTAGCATTGTGGAGGGCCCTTAGGTAGGAAAGGGTTAAAAAGTAGACAAACAAGTAAGAAGATTTGAATACAGTTGAGAGAAAAAAAAGAGACAGACAGACAGACAGACAGAACACGTTTACCCTGTCCACCATATGCGGTGGTCTCAGGCTAAACCAAGAGGAAGCAGCAAAATGAAAGATAAGAGAAAGGAAAAAGAGTTGAGAGGCAAAAAAAAGGAACTACCAACAACACCCGCAAACAGCCCACATCCACCAGTGACCTATGTAAAAGATGAACATTTTACCTAATGTGGTATTTTCTTCCAGCTAAATGACCTCGCCAGTATCCCGAATTCCAAAATCTGAGGATCAAAACATAATCAAAACTTATTATTAGAATGCTTTCTTTTTTACTGTCTCCTTCCTTCTCATTCTCAAACATGGGAAATATTATCATTCAAAAAATACTAATTTGCGTATCATTACTGTTCTGATAAAAAACGAGTATACATATTATTTCATATTTTCGATATTTTGCACAGCATAAATTGATAGACAACGATCCTACCAGACAGAATTCAACCCACGACCTCCGCGCCAACACAAATCGCCTCGCCATGAATTAGATTTTTTATTTGATTTTACCCGCATCCACAACTAAGGTGATCTCCGGAGTTTTGGTAGGATTTTTTTTTGCCTGGACAGTCCTGTAAACCAAGGTATCTTTAACATGCACAGATTGTTGTGATCTTCACGTCGGACTTCCTTTATATCGCGTGTCTCCAACGAGACTGGATATCCATCCACCCACCTGGATCAGGGGGGGGGGGGGGGGGGGGGGGGGTTTACTCAAAAAAGAATTGAAAAAAAATTGTTTAATTGACGGGGCCAGAACCCACGACCTTTAGGTCAAGAGGCAAACATCTTGCGTCTGGACTACCAAGTCCTCCCCCCACCTTACCCTTGCCATGAAAAGGGTGTAGTGAAAGGGTTTGTAGTGCGCTCTTTTTTCATAGCGAGGCAATGGGTGCTGACAAGGAGGTTACAGTTCGATCCTGTCTGTGTCCAAAGTTTTTTTCTTGTCTGTGCCTTTGTATTTGTCTCCCCTTTATCCCAATAGGACTTCAATATTTAGTTCAAGTTCCTTTAAGTGTGTGGATATGACAAAACCCGTCCCAACGTGAGCATTTTCAAAATATACTTTTTTTAGTTCCACAAACTGATAGCTCAATGTGTTCTGGGCATTTTAAACTTCATTTGGTGAAAATTGGTCAAAGTTTGATGAAGTAAAGGATTTTTTTGGGTAAGAATTTCAAGAATGCAGGAAAACCTTTTTTTGAGAGAATCGACTTCAAAGCTTTTTAGGCACTTTAAAGGCAGAATATTCCATCAGGGATTTCACAAAGGATTATTTTACCCAAAAATGCAAAGAACTCTATTTTCATAAAAATTGATCTCAGCTCACATTTTTTCCCGTTTTCTCTGTTCAAACCCATTTCACCGGGTTTGGTCGTACAATGGGTTTGGTCAGAGGACATTTGTGCCTAGAGGGATTCCATATACATTCCATATACATATCATGACCTTATCCATCACCTTTGCCATGCCCCTTGGCTCACTGTTTCTCTTTTGACACTTCATTACAATTTTTATAAAACATTATTAATAGTATTCCGATGTATATTTATCTCTATTACTTATATAATCACTTGGCTTTTAAATTAATTTTCTTTCTTAATCTTAATCCCAATTTTTTCGTAGATACAATAATTGTTTCAAAATTGAAGGGGTCATATCAATAGTGGTGTGCCTGTCCACATTTTCATGAAAAACAAGACAGAAAGATAATCCTAGCGAATAAAAGGAAATCATGCTTCTTGAAAAGTGTGAAAGCAATGTGATGAAAATACATCACGTTTACAGCCGTTTGTAAGTTGGGATTCCCAAAGCCAACAGTGCCAAAGTCCATTGTTTTGGGCATTTGTCTCAAATGACACAATTGTGACTTTGGCACACTATTGAAAGGACTCCTTCAATTGCCACTTTGAGTTGTTCAATGTGCAGTGTATATGTTGCCCTTTATTCCTGAAGATCTGGGGCTGATGTAAATTATGATAACGTTCCTTTATGGATTAATAATGTTATGTTTATTTATATATATATATATGATATGACAGTCATTGTATCTTATGTAACTTTAATGTAAGTGTTTGCAAGAGTGTGCGCGTTTTGTGTGTGTGAGGGTGTGTGTGTGTCAGGGTGTTTGCGAATGCGTGTAATGTGCTTAGTTCCCATTACCTTGATATTATGTGTGTCAGTTGTGTGCAGTATGATTTTGTACAACATCAATCCTATTCCTATTGTGTTCCCTGTTTACAAATGGCAATATGATATAAAGTATTTGAATTGAATTGAAATTAATCGAATTGCATTGAATCGAATCGAATGATTGACAATGATGCTCTCTTACCTGAAGCCATCCATTTCTTACGACTGTCACAGAATGGAGTGTAGCCATATGGGGCTCCTTCAGGTCAAAGTCGTGCAGTTCTTGTAAATCAGCTCGTACAATCTGCCGTGAGATGAGTCATACTGATGAATCATCACTTGTTTTTGTGTTTGATTGTTTGTTTGTTTCATTGAAATATACCCTGTCCACCATATGATGTAATCTTTGGGTGAATTCGGGGTAAAAAAAAAAAAGCAAGATGAAAGATGTGTGAGAGAACGAAAGGGAAGAAGTAGTAAGTAGGACCTGAGAACAGGCCTTCTGCAAACCTGCCAGTGACTTTTGAACTCAGTTACAATGTCTACCATAAAAATCATGTTCCGCACTACCCATTCTTCAATGACTGCTTTCATTTGCTTACGTTTATGTTTTAAATTCATCGATTTCTTTATAGGTCAGTACAGGCAGAATAATTGTGAAGATAAATGAGGGAGAGGGAGGGAATGAGGGAGAGGAGAGAGAGAGAGAGAGAGAGAGAGAGAGAGAGAGAGAGAGAGAGAGAGAGAGAGAGAGAGAGAGAGAGAGAGAGAGAGAGAGAGAGAGAGAGAGAGAGAGAGAGAGAGAGAGAGAGAGAGAGAGAGAGAGAGAGAGAGGGAGAGAGAGAGAGAGAGAGAGAGAGAGAGAGACAGACAGACAGACAGACAGACAGACAGACAGACAGACAGACAGACAGAGAGAGAGAGAGAGAGAGAGAGAGAGAGAGAGAGAGAGAGAGAGAGAGGAGAGGCGGGGAGGGGGGAGGGGGAGGGAGGGAGGGGGAGGGAGGGAGAGAGGGAAGAGAGAGAGAGAGAGAGAGAGAGAGAGAAGAGAGAGACAGACAGACAGAGAGAGTGACAAACAGACAGACAGACAGACAGATAGAGATGGAGAGAAGAGACATAAACAGAGACAGACAGATAGACAGAAAGACAGATAGAAAGACACGAAGACAGACGGACAAAGACAGGGAAAAAGGAGACAGACAGACAAACAGGCAGGTTGCGAATACAGAGCAGAGTGGGAGAGGGAGACACACAATAATAAATTGTCTACCTGATCTGCATCAACAAAAATAATTTTCTTCACGTCAGAGGAAACAGCACGTCCAGGAACAATATCTTGTAGCTGTAATAAGAGAAATGAAAAGAACACATCTAGCTTTATCTCATGGTCAGTGAGATAAATTCTTGGAAGTGCAGAGATAACAGTACAGTTTCTCTTATCTATAAATAGCCTTTTTCTTTTTCTCTATTGTTTTTTTTCCGTTCCGTTTTCTGTTTTTTTTTGGCTTGGCTTGTCCAGACTTGATTCTAATATCAAGCTACTATGTCTTTGCTTTCATTTCACACACATCCACAGCTAAGATGATCTCAGGGGTCTTTGGTAGGATTTTGAGATTTTACCTGGACTGCCCTGTTAATAGGGGATCTTTAAGATACACAGAGTGATGTCGTCGGGACACCAAACTCCTTGTTATCATTTGTCTCCGATGGAACCAGGTGTCGATCCACCTACCTGAGTTTTACTCCCAAAAAAAACTCAAGAAAATTGTTCAACCTATCGGGCAATGAACCCATGACCTTTTTGCTTGAGAGGCTGGCACCTTACCTCTGGATCATGCAGTCTTCAGTTAATATATCTCACAGTAGGTAAGTAAGTAAAGTTCCTTCAAGGCCATTACAGCCCATAGAGCTGGAGCTTATCTCAGTTTCTATAGCGTGAAGTGGAACAAGTGATAACAATCACCTCCTCGATAGGACACTAGTTTGATGCAGGTTTTTACTCCCAAACTAGTGCTTGTACCCATTTTGCACCTGGGTAAAGTGGAGAAATTACGTGTTAAGTGTATTTCCCAAGGAACACAATATCTGGATTCGAACCTGGGACCTCATGATCTCAAGTCCGGCAGCCTAACCACTCGGTCACTGACGCCACTAAAAGTAGTCCAGGGGCAAGGTTTTGGCCTCTTAGCCAAAAGGTAAATGGTCGAGCCCCACCAATAGCTGAAAAATGTTCTCCAGTTTTATCGAGCAAAATCTCCCCTCTGGTCCAGGTAAGTGGATCAACACCTAGTCCCATTGGATACGGATGATAAAAAGGTTCCGTGTGCAGATCACAACACTCTGTGCACGTTAAAGATCCCTTGGCTGTTTACAGGGCAGTCCGGGCAAAATTAAAAATCCTACCAAAAACCCTGAGATCACCTTTGATGTGGATGTGGGTAAATCAAATCAAATCAAGAACACCAATGCCTTCTCCTGTAAAATATCCTTGGAGTTAACCTATATATACTCTACACCACCGATATCATTTTGCAATGTATTGAAAAACTTGTTAACATATCAATACGCAACCACAAGGCTAACAGGTTCATTCCTACCCCCAGATGATCCGTTGTTTGACTTTCTGCTGGTTCAACCACCGCGGCCACTTGTACTGCACCAACTCGTACTCAAATCCGTATTCCTGCGCCATGTAAGGGATGAAATCCTGGCGGAAACAAAAAAGGAAAGCAAAGGGAAATCACACTATCAGAGGTAAAAGTGTCTACCTCTATACAGTTGTGTTGTTGGAAAAGGCCAATTCATGAATAATCTAAATGACTGTGACAACATCGTTTGAGGGTGACAATGCGCTTGTGGTGCAGTCTAGAAATTCATAGAGGGATTCTAGGACAAACAGAAGTTGAGTAAAGTCCCTTCAAGCCCATACATAGAGCCGGAGCTTGACCTAGTTTCTATAGTGTGAAACGTAACAGGCGATAATAATCACCTCCTGGACAAGACACTAGTTTGATACAGGTTTTTACTCCCAAGTTAGTACTTGTACCCATTTGCCCCCGGATCAAGTGGGGAAATGCATATAAAAGTTTCTTTCCAAAGGAGTACAACATCGGACCTAGCTTTATTAGAATTTGAACCCGGGACCTCAAAATTTCAAGTCCGGCAGCCTAACCAGTTGGCCACCAAGGCCACAAAGATAAGGGTGGGCAAACGTTTATCTTCTTCAAAATAGCCGACCAACTCAATTCTTGAGTATTACTGTCAGTGAAAATATTTGAATCTAGCCCAATGTTGTTAACCAAAAGATTTCAAAATCAAAATTAAACACATCACTTTAATATCAAAAATTAGATTGACAATTTGTGGTTAAATTCAAAAGCATGCCTATCGGCAGTTATATTCAAGAATTGAGTAAGTTGGTTATTATTAAGAAGAAGAAGACCCACAAGAAACATTTCGCAAATCGTCCCTCGGTCAAATGCTGAACGAAAAATTTTAAAATGCGACTAGGAAAGATAAAAGCCTACAGTGATGCCGTAACTTTTCGCCATTCTGTAACATTTGGGAAGTTTACTCAGCCGCATGCCAAAGGGCTCACCTTGAAACTGGGGGACAGGTAATTCTTCAGGAACCAAAACTTGACCTTGGACTGGGTGTTCTTGAGGACGCTGAGCATCATGATTCTGGTGGATGAAAGAAGTGAAACGCGTTTTTAGTGGGAAACCATCAATTTACGTAACAAACAAATACAGAAGTCTCCGCCAAATTGCACACCGCCAAAATGCATGATGCGTCATGATGTACGTTTTTTTAATGTTACCTAATTATACAATGCTAATTAATCCCCCTCAAAATGCAACAACGGCTGGCTTGATTTCACCAAAATAAACTATTTGCATCATTGTAAAGCTGAAAATTTCCCCTGTCATAAGCAAAACATTCCTCACTATCATTATAAATAAGAATGTTAAGACTTGCTTAAAAATAGGTCAAAATCGTACAGCTCAGCAGGGATACGACCGGGTTCACTACCCTGTGACCCAAATGAGTTACGCCTTTGCTCTCCATCTTGTGTTTCTCTCCACAGTTAAAAAAATACATTCAAGAGACTCTTACCTTAAGAATCGCTCGTACAAATGCCCCGAGGCGACGGAGAAAATGTTGAGCGTACTGTCTTGCTCATCCTCCTTCTTCTTGGAACCGCCGGTGATGGTGCTGAAAACGGTGTAGGCCAGATTGAAAATACATTTATTTATCGTAGCCTTCCTGCCATAAAATCTATTTGTATTTGATCATAATATGTATGCTAATACAGCAATTCATGCAAATGCATTTTCTTTTTCGCTTTTTTTTTTCCTTTTCTTTGTTGTATCGTAACTTGTGAAAGGGTCGAGATAGAAAACAAATTGAACCCATAACCTTTGCATCAGCACCCATTGCCTCACTTGATTGTTTCTTTAATGTAAATCCTATCCATCAGTATCCTCCAGTATTTATAGAGACACAAAAGAAGTACGTGTTTGATCATTTAAAGGAAAAAAGGTTTGCTCAAACTTTGTTGCAAAAAAATCATGCAGCTGCCAAGGCTTAATTGAACCCACAACCTTTTGGTTGAGAGACACCTCACCTCTGAACCACCCCCCCCCCCCCCCCCCCCACCCCCACCCCACCCCGCCCTGAGCAGTAGTAATTCTTTTTATAAATAGATGATTTGAGGACAGAATCTTTTTTTTCTAGCAGCCCTGAATGCAAACACCGGGAAGCCAGTAATGTCAAAAGAGTAGCCATGATGATACTATCCAACACATGCAATGCTCACTTGGAAATGGAATCCCAAATTCCCCCATTTTCGGCATCATCTTGTAAGAGATTAACCTCTGCCATCTCTGGTTTTTTGGACACCTGCAGAACAAAAAACAAAACAAAACAAAAAACAAATTTTAGACTGTTTTTTTAAATTATTTTTGTTTCCTTTGATTAATTTGATTTACCCATATCCACAACTAAGGTGATCTCGGGGTTTTCGGTAGGATTTTTCATTTTTATTTTGTTCAGATTGCCCCGTAACCAGCCAAAGAGATCTTTAACGTGCGCAGAGCGTCGTGAACTGCAAATGGGGCATCCTTTGTATTCTCCATCTTTGATGGGACTAGGTGTTGATCCACCTACCTGGACCCGGGGAGTAGATTTTGCTCGAAAAAAGTCAAGAAAAATTTTCAGCCATTTGAGGATTGAACCCACTATCTTTTGGTTAAGAGTAGTGCCGAGCGGTTCCAAGTTTTCGGAACCGCGGTTCTACGGTTCTTTGGAACTGAGAATCGCGAGAATCGGTTCAATTCCGGTTCCGGTTCTGTTTTCGAACTGTGAACTGTGAGAACCGCGAACTGTGAGAACCGCGAACTGTGAGAACCGTGAACTGTGAGAACCGCGAACTGTGAGAACCGCGAACTGTGAGAACCGCGAACTGTGAGAACCGCTGGGACCTGCCGACAGTCAGTGCTGTGCTGTAGAGTCCAGAGAGAGAGAGTAGAGAGAGAGAGAGAGAGAGAGAGAGAGAGAGAGAGAGAGAGAGAGAGAGAGAGAGAGAGAGGAAAGTGAGGGAAAGTGATGTGTGCGTGTGCTTTACACTCAAGCATTGATCACGTCATGTGTGTGGCTGTTTGTATGCGTGGGTGGGTTGGCGGGTGGGGGTGTAATTTAAGAAATTTACCCCACTAAATGGAGATAATGGAATCGTCCAAGGCGTTGATGAATGACACGCGATCCTCACCTCCCCATCCCCGCATAATAATATTATGACAGGGCAGCAGTGATGAGGGAGAGCGATTGTCGTGCGTGGCGTAACGTTATAACAAGAGGGTGGGTGAAGTAAAAGTGCGTGTGTAATAACGGGGTGGGTGGGAGTGGTGGGAGTAGCGAAAAGAAACGTAGAACCGCTGGAAGGTAAATTGAAACTGAGAACCGAGGACAGTCAGCGGTTCCGAGAACCGCCAGCGGTTCTGAGGACCGTCAGCGGTCCTAGAACTGCCAAACCGCCAGCGGTTCTAGAACTGCCAAACCGTCAGCGGTCCTAGAACTGCCAAACCGTCAGCGGTCCTATAACTGCCAAACCGCCAGCGGTTCTGAGAACCGCCAGCGGTTCTCCTAAGTGGAATCGGTTCTTAGATCTCAAACCAAGAATCGGAGAACCGGTTCTGGGAACCGGTTCTCGCCCGGCACTAGTTAAGAGGACGACACGCCTTGCCTTTGGACTACCAAGTCCCCCATTTCAAACATTTTTTTCATATACGTAAAGCCTTCTACAGCCCAAGGGATATCAAGTAAGATTATTAGATCACGCCAGTATTCCATACCAACGTCATGCGGGTAGGTGCAAAACGATATAAACGATATACTGTTATAACTGTGTAATGATAAAACCTGTTAAAAATTGTGGCTTAGGTGGATTTAAATTCTACTCAAAGATGGGGGGGAGGGGAGGGGGGGGGGAGGAAACAACAATGAAATGTTCCATAATTAAATGATGTTCCTTCTTGTTGAAAAACTATTCAAATGGAAACGATCTTAGGATCATTTTAGAACCTACATGCAAAATGTGGATACTCTCAGTGGCTTTGTCACAGACCCTTTGGCGCACAAAGAACGACCCACTCAGAATGATAAAGATAGATAATTAACCATCTAAAACACTAAGAAAAATCCAAAGTGGTGTAAGGCCATAAGTGATAAACGACAAGTTCCTTGAAGGCCATTACCACCTATAGAGCCAGAGCTTATCCTAGTTTCTATAGCATGAAGCGGAACAGGTGATAATAATCACCTCATGGACAGGACGTTAGTCTGACAGGTTTTTTGCTCCCAAGCTAGTTAAGTGCTTGTACCCATTTGCACCTGGGTTGAGTGGGGAAATATGTGTTGTCTCTTTCCCAAGGAACACAACGTCCGGCCTGGCTTTGGCAGAATTCAAAATCGGGACCTACTGATCCCCAATCCGGCAGCCTAACCACTCGGCCATCGACGCCACAATTACGGTCTAACCCAGCCAGCTGTGTTTAGGCCAGCCAAACCAACTACCTCCCAATGTTCAAGCCGGCCAAAAAGCAGCTGTGGGTAACACCTTCTCTTTCAACAATCAGATTGACTCATCATACCTATTTTTGTGACTCCTTTTAACTAGTATTATTTCTAGAAAGTTCATTGGTCAGTTTAAGCCTCTTTGTGACGCTAAAGGCCATGATCATATGTAATAGCGCTCCTTTCCAAGAATCCAGTCATCAATCTGGTTGCCGAGAAGGTGAATCTAGGTCAGGGTCTTCTACACAGGTCAAGGAATCTACACACCAAAGGAGTAAACGGTTTCACTCCAATCTACTCATTAATGTTGATGTCACATCGTTTCTACAATGTAGAAATCACAGAACCATCACCGCCCTGGGATCACCACAATGGTGGATGGGGTAAATTTCAATTAAATAATTGAACAAACAAAAACCCTATACATAGCCTGCGTGGATTGCATGCATGTACCACCCACCTTGATGCGGATGATTTTACTCTTGAAACTGCTGATGGCAATGATGACGGACGTCGTGTTGTCGGGGGTGTCGGTATTTTCATGGCTGTAACAGACAGACAAAGAAAGAAAAAAATGATGAAACAGTGATCATGTCGTCTCCGATTCAAGGGGCGTAACATATGATACGCCTGTATTCTATTATGAATTTCTTTAAATTCATGGTACGCACAAATTCTAAATTCAAATTTCAACTCTATTTTTCAAGATATCAATTTGATATTTTGACATCACATATATATGGCCAGTACACATCTCCGGTTCATAGGAGTGACAAAGGTGTGTCATATGATACGTCTCTGTTCCATCATGAAAGCGATATATCCAATGCTTATTTTTTTTACCGAAGACTATAAATCTATGTAGGGGTTGTAAAGTTACCATTACACATTCTATGGTTGCAAAATGTATGAATCATTCTTAAAATATCAATCCCATTTGGTCAGCAAGTTAACTTTATAAAGTTCAAAAATCAAAATTAGGTCAAAAATGGGATCCCTGCCAGCCTCTTTCTAGCGGCACTTCCATCGCTCTATAAATAGACCTACTATTCAAAATCGTAATAACCAACAAAAAGAAACTCAGTTTCAGATCCACGTACTTCTAGATCTAGATTCTGTCTAGATGCAGTACGGTATAAATACATTGATTGAAATTTTATCGAACAAAAAAAATCCCGATTTCAAACTAGATGCTGAGATCATGGTGAATCGAAGGCAGGAAAAGCAAAACAAAAGATCTAGATCTATGTCAGCAGTCACGTTAAAGTCGTCACTTTAAGACACTTGAGAACCTTGAGAACTTACCTGTAAGGCTCCTTCTCATGGGAGCTCAGCCCAAATCAATGGCTGAGTTTCTCAACTTACCTCTAATGACCGACAGTAAAAACCTACTCCCGAAAGGGAGTTAAAGCTTCAACATTGACTGGGGAGCCCCCTTCTTACCCAATGTAATTTAGTGGGGCTCACCCGATCGCCGAAGGTGGATTAAACCGCAGGGATCCACAACTGGCCCCGAGCCAGCTGAGGCCATAAACTTTGAGTCTCCGTTCCAAGGGTTACAAAAAATGAACCAGTCCCTTCATGAGAGAGAGAAAGAGAGAGAACATACCTCTCAATGTTGTAAATTTCCTTTGACCTTCCTTCTCTCAGGTCAGTTGCCATAGCCCAGGGTTGGCCTTGAGTTGAAAATAACCCTGAAACAAAAAAAGTCTGTTCTGTCAATTTTGCATATATGTGAACTTTCACAGAGACACGAACTAAGTAACAATGTCAAAGACCCAATTAAACGTTTTCTAAGTCAATCAAAATAAGTTTCCTTCAAGGCCGTTACAGCCCATAGAGCTGAAGCTTATCCCGGTTTCTACAGCGCGAAGCCAGAACAGGTGATGATAAGAATCTCCTAGACAGGACGCTATTCTGTTGCAGATTTTTACTCCCAAGCTGTTGTTGATGCCCATTTACACATGGGTTGAACTGGGGAAAATGTGTGTTTACGCGTCTTTCCCAAGGAACACAACGTCGGATCTATCATTGCTAGGCTTTGAACCCAGGACTTCCTGATCCCAAGTCCCGTCTAACCACCCGGCCACCCATGCTACTGTTGATGTGTGTAAAATCAAATCACATCAAATCAAATCAAATGTAATCAAACAAAATCAAATTAAATTAATCAAATCAAACCAATTCTCATCAACTCAAATCAAATTAAATCAAATCAAATCAAATCAAATCAAACCAAATCAAATAAAATAAAATAAAATCAAGCCAATTCAAATCAAATCAAATTAAATCAAATCAAACAAAATCAAAACAAATCAACTCCAATCACATCATCAGTCTCCATTATCAAACCAAAATTGAAAAGTCAACTTGCCAGGTTGGCCATAACGATGGTGTCCACCGTGGCCGGGTCAGCGTCCGTCCCCAGCACAAACTGGAGGCCACGAGGAGGCTGCATTGTGGAGGCGTCGTGACAGTGACCTGGGGGGAAACAAAGCCAAAGAAAACCGATATGCAGTGACGTCTCGAGACACCAGACTACCATATTCCAGATCTCACGAAAGTCCCAAACATATGAGCTGGGGACGGATTTTTATTTCTTTATTTGTACCGTATGATCCGGAAATTCGGGATTCCAGATCCAAACACCTAATTTTGAAACAAGTTACCACAATTAGACAGTTTATGCTTCCATTAACCAAACACTCAACTGTTCGATATAGTCTAACCAGTCCACTGACGGCACATCAAAGCCATCTGACTTGACTTTCCTAACACCACTTCAACCATACAATTTAGCAACATGGCATCACAGCTAATTGACGGGTGTGCTACATTGCGCTAGCAGACGGATAGCTGCGGGTGGATGTCCGATCCGCTCAGACACAAAGCACCGCCGCTAGTAGGTGCCTCTAGGCTTACATTACTTTAAGTTCTGAGGCCTTTCGCTGATTCACAATGTGTCATTTTGATCAGCAATTCGATAATCCGGACAAAGTGCTCAAAACAGAGGTGTTGAAACCATCGAGACGTGAATGTACATCGCCAAAACAGTCCTTCAACTCACTCAAACCCATTGCTGATATCATTGGCAAGACTTGTATTCAGTCGTCCTGTTCTTCGTCTTCCTTCTGGTGTCCAGGTTAGTGTGATATAACATACGTTCCCTTGGTCTTGTCATATGTGTCATATAAATTTCCACTTTCTATATACATGTACTACCACTACTAACTACTACTAACTACTAACTATTAAACAACAACAATCATATGCACAGAATGAAAGCACAGGTCTTCCTTTAAAGGTCTCTGCTACATCTAATAATATGTATGTGGATCTGAAAAAAAAACCGTCACAAAGTGAAAGCTTTCAAAATGCGTTTTTTTGTTGGGGTTTTTCTTCACAAACTGATTGCCAAATGTGTTCTGAGCATTTCAAACATTATTTGGTGAAAATTGATAGAACTTTGACAAAGTTACATTTTTTGTAAGAAGCATTTAAATAATGCAGGAGATCTCTTTTGAGAAAATCGTGTTTAACGTTTTTCTTTTGTTTCAAAGAAAGTTTTCAGCTATATGCTAAAACAATGCCTTTTAAACACATTTTTAGACATTTTCGAGGCAATCGATGTCATCAGAGTGTTCATGGAAAATTATTTTTAAGCGAAAATGCAAAGAAATCAATTGTGATAAAAGTTGACGTCACATCACATTTTACCCCGTTCTCTCGTTTGAACCGCCTTCACCTTACGACAGCTTTGTTAAACCCACACATATTACTCATAAATACGATGATTTCAAACTCTTTCAACAAATATAATATTCAACGTTTTTAAAAGCCAATGAAAAACTTACCAGTATTCTTAATGTCCCTCAAAAATAGGCCCAAAATGGAAGCACAATCTTATCCAAATAACATGATGTTAATATATAATTTAACCATTCCATCATATGTAGTGATCTCAGGGGAAAACTAATAGGAGATGTCAAGATGATAAAGCAAAGGTAAAAGAATAGGCACGAAAATGGTGGAACTTCTCAGAAGCAGCCGCCAAAAATAGAGCGAATGCCCTCATGAACAGAGAATGGGACGGTATGAAGCAAAATTGATAGAAACAAGATTATGTTGAAGTTTCTGAACAAAAATCTACCCACCTTCCAGGAGGAGATATTCCAATTCAAACTGAGCACTGACACTGCGTTCAACCTGTGGATAGTATGAATATGGACATACATAAATACACGAACACACTAATACATAATGAATACGCAACTTAATGAACATTTACGTACATGAATACACAAATATATCAATATTAACACATAATATGAATACAACACAAATATGAATATTTACCCACATGAAAATAGTAAGAAAAGAAAACAAACAAAAAAATCCAGAAACGCTATCTTCTTGAAAGAATATATACCAATGCTTTGATAGCCAGGGAAAAAAGAAAATAAAAAAACAAACAAAAAAATCCAGAAAATTTCCCAATTGGCACAATAAAAACACAAGGTCTTCTTGAAAGTATCAATGCTTGATGACAACAGAATTTTGAATGAAAACAAACAGAAAAAAAAAATAAAATGAAACAAGGGAAAACTATCAAACAGACAAAAAAAAAAAATTTCCCAATTGGCACAATAAAAACACAAAGGTAAGAACAGTTTCATTGAAATTTACTCCCTTCAAATTGCAGTGAAATTTTCCCAATTGATTTTGCACAATAAAAATACAAAGGTAAGTCAGAAAATATATACTCCATCAGCTTGACCTTTTCTTGAAGACACTCATTTTTTCAGAAAATAATTTATTTTTTGAAGACACTCTTTTGAATTTATTTTTATCAAAAGTTTTCACATTACCGTCGTCCCGTTGAACAAAATCCTCCTCGCGGAACTTCATGCTTGAATCACAAGATAAATCTAGATCTAAATCTAAATCTATATTCCAATTATAAGCCCTTTAAAATTAATAATACGAGTCCAGATCTAGTTAGTCCAAACAGTCAAATCACAAATCAAACAAGATATCTCGGGAGTCGGAGTGAAACGGTGAATGGCGAGTCGTTTAATGAACAATTAAAATTCAACCAGTGATGGGCGGAAGAGAAGAGACCAGAAAAAGCATGAATATCTGGTCAAATAGTTTTTATAGGCTTGGGAACCGGACGGGTCGGTGACGGGTATAAAATGATCGCCCGTGATAAAAAGTTCCGTATAAATTTTTCGACTTTCGGACCGAAATAAATCGAGATACGGAGAATTTCGAAATGTCCGGGACATACGGAGAATTTTCAAATGTACGGATTTCCTTATAACTACGGAAAAAGGGCATCCCTGATGTATGTATGACACATTTTTATTGTAAAATGCTTTGAAACCTTGTGTGAAAACCACTATATCAATGATCTTATCTTATCTTATCTTAAGTCAATTCAAAAAGAAGGCAGCACGGGTGGCAAAGGCAAACTCACTTCCTCCAGAAGAATGTTGTCAAGGTCATAAGGGAGGTCACTGACTCCACCAACCAACTCTCAGGCGTGTCCATAGCCATGGTTAGAAGAGACTTCTGGGGCATGTCCAGAAACTTGGCTGTAGGACCCTCACTCAAAGAGCCGTCAGATTCAAATGTGACCTCAGGGTCAAGGACGTAACGGTAAAAGCTTGAATAAAAAAGACAAAGAAATAAGTAAACTTTAGAGAATAAGTATGAAAAAATAAATATATTTCATAAATAACAAATATAAGCAAAGGAATAAAGAAGAATTGAAACAAGTTAAGAGGATAAAGGCGATGAAATAAATAAAGTTCTGAAGATAAAGAAGATGAAATAAGTAAAGTTTAGAGGATAAAGAAGAGAAAGAAAGAAAGAAAGAAAGAAAGGAGGACTAAATAAAGTATATACGAGAAAGAAGAGGAAATAAATAAAGTTTGAATTAAAAAGAATAAATGAATAAAACTTAGATGATAAAGATGAAGAAATAAATGAAGCTTAGAGGATAAAGATGAAGAAATTAATAACGTTTAAAGAATAAAGATGAAGAAAGAAATGTTCAGAAGATAAAGATGAAGAAAGATATAAAATTCTGAAGAAAAAGAAGAATAATAAAGTTCAGAAAATAAAGATAAAGAAATAAATGACCTTTAAAAAAAAAAAGTAGAATAAATACAAAATATTGCTCAGAAAAAAAGATAAAGAAATAAATACAATTCAGCCGATAAAAGAATTGTGCCTGAGCTTTTAAACAAAAATTTGACCAACTAAAAGCAAAAGTTTCAAAATCCACATAAGCTGAATTGCATTTTCCTTTTCTTGAAGCAAAATCCCTATCAAAGAATGAGGAACTAATGAACTAGAGTGCACATATTTTCTCAACAAATTTTTTCTCATTTCTTTTTTATTCTTTCCTATTCTTCTTCTTTAAAAAAAACAAATGTTTAAAAATCAATCTGTAATAGTAGCAAACTCAAAAGAAAAGATTTACTCAGTGGCGCAAATCTCGTGAGTGTAAATTTTACCTCGCCTCACCTCTTGAGTGCAAATCTCAATTGTGTACATTCAATTTCACCTCACTCCTTGAGTGCAAATCTCATGTGTGTAAATTCTATTTCGCCTTACCTCTTGAGTACAAATCTCAAAATGCGTATGTAAATTCTATTTCACCCTACCTCTTGAGTGAAAATCTTGTGCATGTAAACTTTATTTCACCTCACCTTTTGAGTGCAAATCTTGTGCGTGTAAATTTATTTTGCCTCACCTCATGAGTGAAAATCTCATGAGCGTAAATTCTATTTCGCCTCACCTCTTGAGTGCAAATCTTGTGTGTAAATTCTATTTCGTCTCACCTCTTGAGTGCAAATCTTATGTGTAAATTCTATTTCGTCTCACCTCTTGAGTGCAAATCTTGTGTGTAAATTCTATTTCGTCTCACCTCTTGTGTGTGTAAATTCTATTTCGTCTCACCTCTTGAGTGCAAATCTTGTGCGTATGTAAATTCTATTTTGCCTCATCTTTTGAGTGCAAACCTCGTGTGTGTAAATGTTATTTCGCCTCACCTTTTGAGTGTAAATCTTGTGTGTGTAAATTTATATTTTGTCTCACCTCTTGAGCGGCATCTCTGACAGTTTTTCCCTGGGGTTCATAAAGATGCGAATATCCACGTTGGAGATTTCTTTCAAGACCATGAGAATTGGCGCCATCTTCTGGGCCTCCCTAGAGGCGGGGTCCACGATGGCTTCTACTGTGAATGCTGGGATGTCTGGGATAGCCGGGATCTTGATGACGCTGGTAAGAAAAAGAAAAGTATGAAATGAGTTCATGGTAAATGTCATAAGTTGGAAATAAGAAAAAGACTTACAGATTTTAACAAAATTCAATCTATAAGTGTCATTATGAAAAATTACTGGTAAAATTTCTTTAACCAGTTTGTGTTTACATTGCGGCGGCTATCTTGCTCTGTATGTTCAACTTCCTCTCCGCCGTGGCAAAACAAGCTTATTTACATTTTTCTGACTTCCTGCCAGCTGATCTTCATAAAAGAATGCGGATCAGTTTGTACTTTCATGCCACTAACCTCAGCTGGTCACGTGAAGCCACCCCGACCTTTAATCTTGTATTCTATTCTAAATTTAGAACAATAGCATCATTTGTGTGACCAATTAGAGCTATCAGAATGAGAGGTGTGTCCCTTGTCGCTTTCTGTTGGCTTGAACAATGTGGGTCTGTATTGGCAGGAGTCGGATTCTGTCATTTCAAACTTTCAGCGAGGGTTTCGTGCGTGTCGTTTTTGTCGGTTTAAACGCTAAAGGGTTAATGATGTTACAGCTCATACAGCCAGAGGTCATCCCGGCTTCCATAGCATGAAATGGAACAAGTGATAATTTTACCGCTGCCTCCTGGAAGGACGCTAGTCTCTCGTAGGTTTTACTCCTAGTTGGTGTTGGTACTCATTTGAACAGGGGTCCAGTGGTGAATTGTGGGTTTAAGTGCCTTTCCCAAGGAGACACAACGTTAAACACCCAGCAATGCCAGGATTCAAACCCCAACAGCTCACAATCCCAAATCCGGTTGCCCAACCACTAGATAGGCCACGCACACACACACTACAAGAAGTGAATAGCTGTTGAAAAGAGTCGTTATTGCAACCAACCAAAGCAGATAAGACTCAGCTCCAAGCTAAGTAACAACGTTCCTTCAAGGCTGTTACAGCCCGTAGAGTCGGAACTAAGTAACAACGTTCCTTCAAGGCTGTTACAGCCCGTAGAGTCGGAGCTAAGTAACAATATTCCTTCAAGGCTGTTACAGCCCGTAGAGTCGGAGCTAAGTAACAATATTCCTTCAAGGCTGTTACAGCCCGTAGAGTCGGAGCTAAGTAACAATGTTCCTTCAAGGCTGTTACAGCCCGTAGAGTCAGAGCTAAGTAACAATGTTCCTTCAAGGCTGTTACAGCCCGTAGAGTGGAGCTAAGTAACAATATTCCTTCAAGGCTGTTACAGCCCGTAGAGTCGAACTAAGTAACAATATTCCTTCAAGGCTGTTACAGCCCGTAGAGTCGGAGCTAAGTAACAACGTTCCTTCAAGGCTGTTACAGCCCGTAGAGTCGGAGCTAAGTAACAATATTCCTTCAAGGCTGTTACAGCCCGTAGAGTCGGGCTAAGTAACAATATTCCTTCAAGGCTGTTACAGCCCGTAGAGTCGGAGCTAAGTAACAATGTTCCTTCAAGGCTGTTACAGCCCGTAGAGTCGGAGCTAAGTAACAATGTTCCTTCAAGGCTGTTACAGCCCGTAGAGTCGGAGCTAAGTAACAATATTCCTTCAAGGCTGTTACAGCCCGTAAGTCGGAGCTAAGTAACAATATTCCTTCCAAGGCTGTTACAGCCCGTAGAGTCGAAGCTAAGTAACAACGTTCCTTCAAGGCTGTTACAGCCCGTAGAGTCGAAGCTAAGTAACAATATTCCTTCCAGGCTGTTACAGCCCGTGAGAGTCGGAGCTTATCCTGGTTTCAATAGCGAAGGGAACAGATGATCATAATCACCTCCTGGACAGGACGCTAGTTTGACACAGATTTTTACTCCCAAGCTAGTGCTTGTACCCATTTTCATCTGGGTTGAGTGGGGTAAATGCGTGTTAAGTGTCTTTCCAGAGGAATGCTTTGTCAGACCTAGCTTTGCTACAATTTGAACCCAGGACCTCATGATCCCCAGTCCGGCAGCTTAACCACTCGCGCCATCGACACCACTCCAAGCATAGGTTTGATTTTTAAAAATCCAAATTCGGTCAAAATTAGCGAATGTCTCACTTTGCACAAAAATTCTTCAATTGCATAGCTGCTATCCTTTTCAGATCGAAAGATAAGATTCTGACCGCACAAACTAATGCTATAGAATGATAGTTTTACCTTGAAAGTAAATATAACAAAAACGTGTGTTATAGGTCTTTCCCAAGGAACACAGCGTTGGAAGTAAGTAGCTTTGCTAGGATTCGAACCCGGGACCTCATGATCCCCAGTCTGGCAGCCTAACCACTTGGCCACCGTTGCCACATGTACCGGTCGGCAGCTACGCAATTGTATTTGTAACAAAATACATCAAATCGCATGGACGGGTCAGGCATAGCAAGGTTTGTTTCTTTGAAGTAACCCTGTCCACCGCGGTGATCTCCATAGTAAGGAAACATTTTGCCCTACACTGAAATCACCTGAATTTGTCACCAGAGAACTCCACTTTGTGTCGCTTTTCAATCTTTCCCCTTGTCAACAAAAAGACCGGCCACTTTCATCACAGAGTCGCTGCTCCTAAGAGAAGAGAAAAATAATTGGAACTTTCAAAATAAGAGTGAATGCAACACTTGAATGGAACAATGACAAGAACAAAGAAGAGAAAAAGAAGAAAAAAACTCCACCCAAACCACGTCCAAATGTGAAGTAGCATGAAATGGTTAATGAGAAAAAAAGAGAGAAAAGGTTGACAGACAAAATAAGTGAAAAAAACAGAGACAGAGAGAGGAGATAGTTAGATAGAAAGATAGATAGATAGATAGATAGACAGACAGACAGACATACAGACAGACAGACAGACAGATAGATATATAGATACATAGATAGGTCGATATATAGATAGGTAGGTAGGTAGGTAGGTAGATAGATAATTAAGGAGAGAGAAAGATGAGATGGACAGACAGATAGACAAACAGGTAGACAGAGATGGAGTCAGATAAAGATAGAGACAAACAGAGACAGACAGAGAGACAGACCATGTGAAAATATTAAGATTACATATCTTGAGTCAAAATTTGATCTTTGAACTCCAACTCCTCAATAAGAAGCTACAGAGAACGAAATAAAGAGAGCGAGAGAGATAGACAAGACAAACCGATAGACAGAGCAAGACAGAGAGAGAGAGAGAGAGAGAGAGAGAGAGAGAGAGAGAGAGAGAGAGAGAGAGAGAGAGAGAGAGAGAGACAGACAGACAGACAGACAGACATACATACAGACAGACAGACAGGCAGACAGACAGACAGACACAGACACAGAGAGAGACAGACAGAGAAGAGAGAGACATATAGACAGACAGAGACAGAGAGTGAAAGAGAGAGACAGACAAACAGACAAGCAGACAGACAGACTAGACAGAGTGAGGGCAAGAAAGAGAGTATAGATAGACATACAAACAGACAAGGAGAGTGAGACAGTAATTGTTAAGGAATGATAAGGCAAAAGAAAAGAAGAAAAGAAGAAAAAAAAGGGGAGCACAAAAATGACAGACAGTAACCCCTCCCCCTCCCCCCAAAAAGAAAAAACCACAAACCTTTCAGTGACAGTGATCTCCAAGGCTTCCTTGACCTTCCTACCACCCTGTTGACATGCCAGCTTTTCCACCAAATTCAAGTCTTCGATAGACAACTCCTCCTCCGTCCCAATTGGACCCAAGCAGCTAATTAGAAACAATCAAACAAAAAAAAACAGTCATTCTTCTTCTTCTTCTAGGGGGACTGGGTTATCCAGAGGCAAGGTGTCAGCCTCTCATCCAGGAGGTAGTGAGTTTGAATTTGAGCCCCACTAACGGTTGAAAAATTGTCTCGTGTTTCCTCGAGCAAAATCTACCCCCCCGGTCCAGATAGGTGGATTAACACCTAGTCCCATCGGAGATGGACGATTAAAAAGAGGTCCCGTGTACAGATCACAACACGCTGTGCACGTTTTAAAGTGATTTTTTTGCTTTTGAGTTTGGGTTTTTGCTTTTAGTATGTCCATGAATAACTGTCAAAATACAGTCATCCTATATCATTGAAAAGTTTGTGGCGTCCTTGGTTGCCATACAAACGGCCGTTATCTTGGATTTTAGGCCAATTTTCAAAATCTATCTCCTCCTTAGTTATGAATAAAATCACTCAAAATCTGTGCAGATCGTCTTTTCTATTCAACATCTAAAGAGTGACAACAGGATTTTTATATTTTGGATCGTTTTTTATTTATGAATTTTCTAAAATAATATTTATCGTGAATATACAAACAAAAGAAAATTCTCAAAAAATTTACAAGATATCAAAAAAAACCTGAGGTCATTCTTTTAACATTGACATGAGCAACCTGTGTGCCAAATATAATACAAATCGTTAAGTAAATGGAGGGAGGAGATAGAATTTTAGTTTTAAAAAAAACTACATTTCGAGAAAAATTGCAAGTAAAAAAATCAAAGAAAATAACACAAAACAAACGCTTCAGACGGGTTTCCCTTGTTTTGTAGCAGTCCCCTTACTCTTTCCACAGTCTCTGGCATTGTTACTAATGTAGAGGATAATATAAAGCTAGATTTAGATGTGCGCTGTTGTGAAAACAGACGTCAAAATGACCAATCCCCCCCCCCTATTCCAATGCTTGTGCGCATGTTTACATACACACTGACGCGCACACAGCGATGGGCGAAACGGCGACGAGCGGTGTCAGCAAAAGCCAGGTGACCTTGGTGTTGCCACATTTGGCAATTAGCCGCCAATATATGGGTTTTTACTGCCATCTTCTCAGTCAGTGTTAGGGTAATTTACATCAAAATTTTGACTGCTTTTACCTATTCTCGCACAAACTTGCAGATAAATGATCATTCTACCCAAATATGCAGAAAAACAGAAAATCAACCTTTTGGTCCCAAACTCGCCAGTCCCTTAAAGCGATGTGTTTAATTCTGTTTTTAAAGTCTTCAGCGCTACTGTAACTGCTGAGCTATATTTCTGCTGGCAGTCCATTCACTGCCTCACTGCACTAGTGTAAAACAAGTGCAGGTGACAATCAATGTTTGAAGATGGAACCATAATGTGTGTTTGACAGCCTGATCTAGCTGTTCTTGTATAAAGTTTAAGCTGATCTAATGGAATAAACAGTTAGCCTTTAAAGAAAAAGGTATCATGGGAAGTCGGTAGTCTAGAGGCAAGGTGTCGGCCTCTCCACCAAAAGGTAGTGCGTTCGAGCCCCACAACAGATTACAAATGTTCTAAAGTTTTTTCGAGTAAAATCTACCCGCCTGATCCAAGTAGGTGGATCAGCACCTAGTCCCATCGGAGATGGACGATAAAAAAAGATCACAACACTCTGTGCACGTTAAAGATCCTTTGGCTGTTTACATGGCATTCCGGGCAGATTTTATAAAATCCTACCAAAACCCCTGAGATTACCTCAGTTGTGGATGTGGGTAAATCAAATCAAATAAACTAAAGGCATCCATCACAATTAATGATTCATGTTGGCTTTGGTATTGCTTTGGCAGAGAAAGAAAAGATGACGACTGTTGTCACATGACCCGACCCAACTTACGGCTCCATTGGTCACCACTGCTCGGTCACCTGCCCTGAGAGACAGCACATTGGAAACAGAAGGTGCGGTGGACTTGCAGGAAGTTGCCAGATTCGCCTCCCAGCGCTTTCAGGAAAGCCTTCATGTCCATGCCCTGTGTGAAATATAAACAAAATCGTGGTATGGCATTAGTACAAGTCATTGAAGTGAACCCGCGGTATTATTTATGAGCTTGTGATCACTACGACGACACCGATTCAAACCCAAACCCCATGGCCGAGCCCAGGTGGGGTTTTTATTCAAACGATGTTGCACTCTTAGAATAGGTACTTCACTCTTCTTTCCGCACTTGACTCAGGTGTGAATAAGTACCCAGCTAAAGGTAGAAAGGCCTTGTCGGGGGGTTAGTACAAAGCACCTCACAGGCTGCTGTACTGAATGCTCCCGGGGGGAGTTGAGGAGGACTTGGAATGAAATGAATAAACGATGTACAGTCGGTGAAGCTACACTTACAAATCCCGATTTATCTTTGTTCAGGTCAAGCAAACAAAATTTGTAGTTATTGCACAAAACTCAAATAAAAACGATTTTTTGTTTTGTTTCATTGAAATTTACCACCG
Source organism: Doris montereyensis (assembly GCA_037039925.1). NCBI lineage: Eukaryota > Metazoa > Mollusca > Gastropoda > Nudibranchia > Dorididae > Doris > Doris montereyensis. The sequence continues at coordinate 343,673 of JAXRKP010000122.1, forward strand.
TCCATCATATACGGTGGTCTCATAGTGAATTGAAAAGAAACAGCAAGATGAAAGATAAGTAAAAGAGTGAAAGAAAGAAGTAGGACCTACCAGTACCACCTGCCAACCACACACATTATATAATAATAATAACAATAACAATATTCATATTAATAATAATAATAATAATAATAATAATAATAATAATAATACAGTGTCGAAACAGCAGTTCGAGGAATCCGTGATTCGTGGAACATGAAAATGTTGGTCCACAACAACCCTTTGAATGAAACTCGGTAAATCGAGGAATCCGTGATTTGGAACATGAAAAAATAGGACAGGGAAACAACCCTTTGCATGTCTATGCACAGTTGTCCACAATCATAGCAACTGTTGAAACCAGACAAAAAGGACCTTCTCCAAATCATCATTTTTTACAACTCTGTCACTTCCTGTCTGGTTGGCTAGATGAAGTCTGTTCAATCTTATCCCTGTTTTTGATGTACGTCAACAGGGTAGATTTCGAAATGTTGAATTCTTTCCAGATGTCCGTTTTCTTTTGCCCTTTATCAACTTCAGCGAGGATCTTTTTCTAGTTTCGAGAATAAGAACAGTCATTTTTTTCTCTGTGCCATTTTCCTGCAATGCAAGTGATGCGTCGACTGAGACTGGAGTTGGCGATATCGGCAAAGAAGCAGTAGATAGACCCTAGTAGTAATGGGCTACAACTGCACAGGCTAGGCTTTGCGCGCTGTTCTGTCTACTACGTCAAGCATGGTATGGGCTATTTATAGTCACCAGGCTAGGCTCTGCACGCTGTTCTTACTACTACCGCAAGCATGGATCTACGTTACCATGGTGTAGGCTATTTTTAGTCATCAGCTAGAGTACTTTCAGACCAAAATTAGGTAAAATTTTCTCAGACTGCTTGAGAAAATAGTTCGAGGAATCCATTCACAGGTTTGACTTCGGCGTGAAAACATTGTTAAGAAAACAGAGGAAATCATTCGGGACAGTACAGGTTGTTCGAGAATCAGGAATTCGAAACGACCGCGTGTTCGACAAATGACGTGCTGCACTGTAATAATAATAATAATAATAATAATAATAATAATAATAATAATAATAATAATAACAATAATAATAATAATATTAATAATAACAAAAATAATAATAAAAAATAATAATAATAATAACAATAACAATAATAATAATAACAATAATAATAATAATAATAATAATAATAATAACAATAACAAAAATAATAATAAAAATAATAATAACAATAACAATAATACTAACAATAGCAATGCGTGTTTTAAGTGTCTTTCCCAATGAACAAACACTGTTGGTTGGACCTAGCTTTGCTAGGAATTCAAACTCGGGGGACCTCATGATTCACAGTTGTGGACGTGGGTAAAATCAAATTTTAAAAAGTCTCAAAACAAAACTACGACAGAGCCATCATCAACACTATGACAGAACCATCAACAAAATGATATGTTGGCCGTATAAAGGAAGAAGAAGAAGAAGAGAAAATTGGGACTCACGTGGACTTCCAAATCCTCCATTGCTTTAGAGCCCGCGTTGAGGGCCACGGCGTTCTCCTCCTTGACCAGCTTGGTAACCAGGCTCTTGGCCAGCGGCATGGCTAGCGTCTTGAACGCCACCTGGATAGCCTTACTGATGTAGTTGTCTCCCTTGGGATGGCTGGGGTTGAAGACGAAGCTCAGACGGAGGTCCGAGGTGGTTTTCTGGGGAGGACATGGAAATTACAGCATGTGATCAATTGCATCATTCAATGGATTTTGTTTTGTTTTGTTCATTGTTTGTTTGTTTGTTTGTTTGTCTTATTGAAACTTGCCCCATTAGCTACAATGTGGTGATATTAGAGTGTGTTAATATTTTTTTTTAAACCAGCAATGAAAGCTAGGTGGAAGGAGTAAAAGGAAAAAAGTAAGACCTACCAGGGGCACCTGCTGACCGCCCACTTGTCTCATTGAGGTTTACCCAGTCCACCATGTGCGGTGCACGTTAAAGATCCCTTGGACATTTCAATGGCAGTATGGACAAAATTCTAAAACATCCTACCAAATACCCATAGATTTGTAAAATAAAATTCCTTCAAGGCCATTACGGCCTATAGAGCCGGAGCTTATCCCAGTTTCAATAATGTGAAGTGAAACAGGTGATAATATTCCTGGACAGGACACTACTTTGACACGTTTTGCTCCCAAGCTAGTGCTTGTACCCATTTGCACCTATGTAGAGTGGGGGAAATGCGTGTTAGGTGCCTTTCCCAAGGAACACAACGTCGGATCTAGCCTTGCTAGGATTCGAACCTGAAACCTCATGATCCCCAGTTCGGCCACCTAACCGCTCAGCCACCGACACCACATGTACTGGTTGGCAGTTTTAAATCAGGATAAAATCAAACCAAATCAAATCAAATCAAATCAAATCAAGGGAGTGGCAGGGGAAAACATGGACACGAGTTTGTTCTAAAGCTCACCAAGTGTTTCAGGGCGTTGTACATCAATTCCCGACCTTGCGTGGTTTCCGGATCTGCTACGATCCACATGCTTACGGCATGGATGGCATTCTTGTCGTCTGTGTAAATGGAGACAAATGACATGTAGGTCAGGGCAAATCAGGGCATAAAGCATGGTTCAAAGTATTTCACATATGGATCAATGTGGATCAAGGCATAAAATAAAATGTATGGATCAAGGTATAAAATATATGGTCCAGATATATCATTTAGGGACAAAGCATATAATGTCTTGTGTACGATCTACGGATAAATGTGTCAAACAAAAACTCAAACAGATATCATATATATATATATATATAGAACGAAGTAAATTGAAATACATAAATCAAGGCATATCCTATATGGATCAGGTCATTCGATATAGAATTCAAGGCAAATTTTAAATTGATTGTGATCTTAAAATATCTTCTTATATATTATTATATAGACTTACATACAAAGAAATTGTTACATGTTAATAACATATTAAAGGAAGTGTTGTGAAGATGAAGGTAAATTAAAAATTAATTGCAATCTTAATATTTTCTTATATTTATATACAGCTTTAATTATAAAGAAATTCTTACAACATTTTATTAATGTTTTAAGGAAAGGGTTATTACAAAAAAAAAAATTTTTTAAATAAAACAAAACTTTACCTTTTCTGGTCAGATAGTTAAGAGAGTCGGCAATTCCTGCTGTCAGCGTCTTCGAGTCCAAGCTTGTAGCAGCAGAACTGGTCAGTTCTACCTCTCTCCCTGTGTGAAACGAAAGTTAAGCATGGGTTCTATCAGTCTGATAGCTGAGATAAAGATGCCTTTGGAACAGCCAGGGGTTTAATTACGAATGTCAAAAATTTTGACAGATAAAGATGCCTTTGGAACAGCCAGGGGTTTAATTATGAATTGCAAAAGTTTGACAGATAAAGATGCCTTTGAAACAGCCAGGGGTTTAATTACGAATGTCAAAAATTTTGACAGATAAAGATGCCTTTGGAACAGCCAGGGGTTTAATTACGAATGTCAAAAAGTTTGACAGATAAAGATGCCTTTGGAACAGCCAGGGTTTAATTACGAATGTCAAAAAGTTTGACAGATAAAGATGCCTTTGAAACAGCCAGGGTATGATTACGAATGTCAAAAAGTTTGACAGATAAAGATGCCTTTGAAACAGCCAGGGGTTTAATTACGAATGTCAAAAAATTTGACAGATAAAGATGCCTTTGGAACAGCCAGGGTTTAATTATGAATGTCAAAAAGTTTGACAGATAAAGATGCCTTTGAAACAGCCAGGGTTTAATTACGAATGTCAAAAAT
>JAXRKP010000122.1:352500-450000 GCA_037039925.1 Doris montereyensis
TAGTAGTAGTAGTAGTAGTACTGGTAGTGGTGGTGGTAGTAGTAGTAGTAGTAGTAGTAGTGGTAGTAGTAGTGGTAGTAGTAGTAGTAGTAGTAGTAGTGGTAGTAGTAGTAGTGGTAGTAGTAGTAGTGGTAGTAGTGGTAGTAGTAGTAGTAGTAGTGATAGTGGTAGTAGTAGTAGTAGTAGTAGTAGTAGTAGCAGCAGTAGCAGCAGTAGTAGTAGTAGTAGTAGTAGTAGTAGTAGTAGTAGTAGTAGTAGTAGTAGTGGTAGTGGTAGTAGTAGTAGTAGTGAGTGGGGTGGGCACTGATCGATACTGGCCAGTATCAAGTACTTTATCGATTAACAGAAGCCAGTATCGATCGATAGTGAGTACTCGATATTGGTTATACAGAGATATATAGCAAAAAACAAGGAGCTGACAATAATTAATTATCGTAGTGCCAAGAATAAACTATCATGAATTACCTCCTTTGTGATGTAAAACAATCCTGCATGTTTTATCATGCCTGAGTTCTTTTTCTATTTTTGTTGTTTTGTTTATAGCAGTGCATAGGACTGAAAGTGGGTAAAATCACTCAGCAAATTAATTTATTTCTATTTTTTATTTCATTTCACCTAATAGGTTTCAATATCGATTGCTATCGAGTATTTCACAAAACTATCAAGTACTTGATAATTTTTGTCAGTATCGACCATATCAATTATCGGTATCGATAAGTGCCCATCCCTAGTAGTAGTGGTAGTAGTAGCAGTAGTGGTAGTAATAGTAGCAACAGAATTCTCATTATTATTTACAGCAGCAGCAGTAGTGGTGGTAGATCCTAATGCCGTCTTTATCATCTTTTTCAGGTATATAAGGCTGTCTTTATCATCTTTATTCAGGTATATAAGGCTGTCTTTATCCTCTTTTTTCAGGTATATAAGGCTGTCTTTATCATCTTTTTTCAGGTATATAAGGCTGTCTTTATCATCTTTATGCAGGTATCTAATGCTGTCTTTATCCTCTTTTTTCAGGTATATAAGGCTGTCTTTATCATCTTTATTCAGAATCTAATGCTGTCTTTATCATCTTTATTCAAGAATCTAATGCTGTCTTTATCATCTTTATTCAAGAATCTAATGCTGTCTTTATCATCTTTATTCAGGTATCTAATGCTGTCTTTATCATCTTTATTCAGGTATCTAATGCTGTCTTTATCATCTTTATTCAGATATCTAATGCCGTCTTTATCATCTTTATTCAGGTATCTAATGCTGTCTTTATCCTCTTTTTTCAGGTATATAAGGCTGTCTTTATCATCTTTATTCAAGTATCTAATGCTGTCTTTATCATCATCTTTATTCAAGTATCTAATGCTGTCTTTATCATCTTTATTCAAGTATCTAATGCTGTCTTTATCATCTTTATTCATCTACGGCTGTTTTATCATCTTTATTCAAATAATTATGACTGTCTCAATCATCTTTATCCAAGTATCTAAGGCTGTCTTTATCATCTTTATTCGAATAACCATGACTGTCTCTATCATCTTTATTCAAGACTCTAATGCTGTCTTTATCTTCTTTATTCGAGACTAAGGCTGCGTTTATCATCTTTATTGAAGAAACTACGTCTGTCTCTATCATGTTTATTTGGGACACTAAGGCTGTCTCTATCATCTTCAATCAATGCATCTAATGCTGTCTTTATCATCTTTATTTGAGACACTAAAGCTGTCTTTATCACCTTTATTAGAGAAACTACGTCTGTCTCTATCATGTTTATTTGAGACACTAAGGTTGTCTTTATCATCTTTATTCAAGTCACTATAACTGTCTTTATCCTCTTTATTCAAGTAACTAACGCTGTCTTTATCATCTTTATTCAGTATCTAAGGTTGTCTCTGTCTTCTTTATTCAAGTATCTAAGGCCGTCTTTATCATCTTTGTTCAAGTAACAATGGCCGTCTTTATCATCTTTATTCAAGACACTAAGGCTGTATTTATCATCTTTATTCAAGACGCTAATGCTGTATTTATCATCTTTATTTAAGACGCTAAGGGTTAATTACCTCAAAGGAGCCTTGTGCACGTAAAATGCCTCTGCCATGTTAATCAAACTCTTGCTGCTTGGGTCGGCTGGATTGACCACGAAGATCTGAGATAGAAATGAATGTGAGAGCCAATTTGACTACTGCATACAAAGGACAAACTAAGACTACATAGAATTCTGGGGACGACTAAAATAATATAAACTCTGGGAACGATTAATGGAAATAATTTTTTTCAAATTTTGGAGATGACTAATAGCATTACAATTTTTTATAATGACACTACCTGGCAGATATTCTTGATCTGTATGCACCTATACTTAAAACTGTTCAAAGATACTTCTATTGACTTCTTAGAAGTCTTTTTGCCTTCTCTTCCTATTGCTTTATAATACACTTGTAGAAACATTTTTCCATACTTGTATTATGATCACATCTCATCTCAGATTTATGCTTCTTCATAAGTTGTGATATCTATTTCCTATTATAAATTTTCTGACCACTGCTTTGGACCTTTGTGCTGATAATAATGTCAAGTCAACGTTTAATGCAAATGCAATTCGCAAAAACAAAAATGAATTAGATGACGGCAACACTTTTTGACATCCAGGCATTTGGAAGCTATACTAAAAAGACAAATGTTACATTAAGATTTAATTAAAATTCTTAAAAAAACACACACAGACACAAACTGCGTTTTTCAATTACCAGATGGAAAATATTTTTTGCCATGTGTCGCAACATTCCAGGAAATGTTGGTCTCAATAGATCTTGAACAGAGTTTGGCCAGCCTCGGTACTTTTTGTCGGTTGCCAAGTCGTTAAGAAACTGGGCAAATAGAACAATGGGAATTATCAATTGTAAACCAATTCACAGTTACAGCAGAAGAGAAGGTAAACTGACTACAGCCTATCCTTATTCGGTATTTCTTTTTTTAAAGAGAAGGGACAAAAAACAAATGAAACCTATTGTCATTGAAACTGTCTAAACGATACATGGGATATGAGATTTGTCCGTGAAATGGTGAAATGCACACTTGTTTTAATTCTTAATATATATATATATATTGGAGACCTTGATCAATAGAAAGACTCCAACTACGCACATGATCTAAACAAAGAATTCCGTTTTTGCTTCCCCACCTCGGAAACTCTAACCTCGTAAGTCAAAGGGTGGACTCCCTTGTTTCAATCTTTCAAAAAGTTGAACTCCAACCAAGCAAGCCCATTTTATGCACAACTAACTATTTCCTTCCATTTACTACATTCTACAGACTAAAATAGTTTTTAAAAATTGAAATCTAAAAAGCATAACATAGTGTTTGCAGCCATAATTTAATTATTCTTTACGTTTTTGTTTCTGGTAAAACATTTTACAGCATACAGACTTGTGTGTTTAGACCGTTTCACCGATGATATATTTGTTTGTTTCATTAGAATTTACCCTGCCCACCATATGTAGAGATTTGATTTATATTTGACTTTGATTTGATTTTACCACATCCACAACTTAGTTAAGCTGTGGGTTTTTAGTAGATTTGATTTATTTTTTTTATCTGGACTGCCCTGTAAAACGGGCAAGGAATCTTTAACGTGCACATTGTTGTAATCTTACACAGGACCTCCTATCTAGCGTCCGTCTATGATAGGACTATTTGTATATCCACCTTCCTGAACCAGTGGGTAGGGTTTTACTTTTTTTTGGAAGATTATCAATCCTGTCAGGCACGAACCCGAGACCTTTTGGTTGAGAAGCCAATACCTTCCCTCAACCATGGAGATCTCAGGGTGAATTAAAATAAATAATAATAATAATAATAATAAGTATAGTTATATAGTGCTAACTACCACCAAAAGGTGCTCGGAAGCGCTTTACAAAATAGATGGGTTACAAAAAAATAATAAACAGGAAACAGCTAGATGAAAGAGATATAAGATTCACGCAATAATATACGTAATACATTACGTATGGTAAACATACTTTATAGCATAGGAAGCTAATTAATACAAAAGACAGTTGACATAATCAAACACAACCAGAAACGTTTTTTACCTAAAGACAGTGGGGTAAAAAAAATACTACTGGCAAAGTCAAATACCTGGACGGCAGTGTGCCGGATGTCAACAGCGTAGCTCTGGTCACTTCCTTCTTTCAGGTCAAGTTGAAGAAACTTTGCAGATTGTCACCCTGAATATCAATTCAATTCAATTCAAAAATCTTTTAATCATCCCTGAAGGGCAAGTATTTATATCCACACAATAAAATTACAAAGCATAAAATCTAATATAAAGTTTACCATTGACCAAAATCACTGTCTACATACACAGATTTTTTTTTTCCCCATGAAAAAGAAGAATAAATGAAAAAAGATTTTTTTTTTAAATGACAAAGTGCCACACAGCATGGATGCAACATATAAGACAAACATGGATGCAATTAACACGTGCATAAGAAGGACAAATAATAATATCGAGAGAAAGAGTGAAAGAAAGAAAAACAATAATGAACCACTGCTAGAGAAACACATGCTTATTTATTTATGTAGAGTTATCAGAGGAATATAGCAAGAACAAACAGACATGGACAATTAATGACATCTAAGAGGCCATTCAGTCTGGTGACATTTCTGGTGTATGGTCTATTCATCCACATTTCATGTCAAACTATTTCTTGAAGATAACAAAACTCAAAACAGTTCAAACACATGAACGGCTCAATACATAAATCATTAGTATTTTTAAAGCAAATCTTGATTTTGGGGGTTAAGGTTTGCAAATATACGCTCTTATGTCCTGAGTTTGAATCATGTCAGGTTTAGGTTTCAACATCTATGTCTTATGTCTAGAGTTTGAATCATGCATGAAGAGGAGATATGAGAATAGAAATGAAGGCCTTATAGATAGATAACGGGACAGGACAAGACAAGGACAGAGAAATTTTCAAATAGAATCGTTCTTCTTCAGCAACAGGAAGACAAAAGAAACAAAGAAAAAAGGGGACAGTCAACTGCATTGTCACTTAACACTACAGGCACTGACATAAGCTCAAGCTCTCTAGGCATGTAAAAAAAAGGGGGACAGTCAACTGCACTGTCATAACACTACAGGTACTGAGATAAGCTCAAGCTCTCTAGGCCTGTAAAGAAAAAGGGGACAGTCAACTGCATTGTCACTTAACACTACAGGCACTGAGATAAGTTCAAGCTCTAGGCCTAGGCCTGCATTATGCCTAAACTGAGATAAGTTCAAGCTCTCTAGGCCTGTAAAGAAAAATCAAACTGCATTGTCACTTAACACTACAGGCACTGACATAAGCTCAAGCTCTCTAGACATGTAAAGAAAAAGAGGACAGTCAACTGTATTGTCACTTAACACTACAGGCACTGAGATAAGCTCAAGCTCTCTAGACATGTAAGAAAAAGGGGACAGTCAAACTGCATTGTCACTTAACACTACAGGCACTGACATAAGCTCAAGCTCTCTAGGCATGTAAAGAAAAAGGGGACAGTCAAACTGTATTGTCATAACACTACAGACACTGAGATAAGCTCAAGCTCTCTAGACATGTAGTGTGAAAACGGCATCAGCCAGTCACTTTCCGAGAAGCCCAGAGAGTGGAGACCCTCCACCAGTCCCGCCTCCGAGGTCATCAACTCCAGGAGTCAAGATACCTGTAGATTTCCATGTCAACGGCAAGGCCGTTGATGTCACAAAGACTCTCCGGCACCAATGTGCTTGCCCTCAAATACCTGTATTTTGGTTGAAATAGAGTAAATAGGTCAAAGCTCACAGTCAGACAAGAGTGGTCAGGCTGCAAGAATGAGGATCATGAGGTCCCGAGTTCGAATCTGTGTCAAAGCCAGACCCGACCTCGTGTTCCTTGGGAAATACACAACACGCATTTCCCTACTCGACCCAGGTGCAAAATGGTACCAGCTAACTTGGAAGTAGAAACTGTCCGAGTAGAAACCTGTTCAGACTGGCATCCTGTCCAGGAGGTGATTATTTTCACCTGTTTGGCCTCTCACACCGGGATAAGCTCTGGCTCTATGGGCCATAATGGCCTTGAATAAATTTAACACAGTCAAACAAGACGTCAGTGAAGCATAGAACACATATACGAAATGGCGCCGTCCATTGCTGTGTGTGCAAATGTTTGGATGGATTTGCCCCAACATATCTCCAGGAGTACCCCTATATGTACCAGGCTGGTGCTTAAGAAGATCATCTTTACGGATACAAAAACTTCTGACTACAGGCTGGCTATCAACGTTTGCTCATTTTGGTGCCACCATTTGGAACAAAACCGCTAGCCAGCATTAAACAGGCATTCATCCTCATTAACTGACAGTCCATATTTTTCGGTTCCCATTTTGGTATTTAAAACATAACTGTCCTTAAACATACTTTTTCGGTTCCATTTGGTATTTAAAACCATGTAATTTTGATAAGCTTGGTGTAATTGCGCCCAGAGCCTCTCTCTCTCTGTGACTATCTCCTTCCTCTCTGTCTATCTCTCTCTCTCTCTCCACCAACACCATATATAGGTCGATGAAAAGCTGAATGATCCAACGATGGTGCTATGTGTGCATTAGAGGTAGTGTACATTTAAAAACACTTCAATGATTGCTCTTTCTTTATGTATCTATACACAAAGAAAGACAATAATTGAATGTTTTTAACAGCTTCAAACAAAAAAATTTGGTGGCAAAATGTGCAAAAATAGACATGAAATAAGTAAGATGATATTAAATACATCTAATTTTGCCCTGTTCCTAATTGTTAATACAGTAGTTCTCATGAAAGTACAAGTGCATTGGCAAAACAAACAGTCGTAGATCTTTATCTTTAAAGCTTAATTACAGTGTGTTCTTCTGTCTTGTGGTGTATAGCTGAAAATGAGGTGTTGCACCTGAACCGTAGTGCTGTGAGCATGTCATCACAACGACACTGGTTCAGCTTGGCTGGCACAGGTGGGTTTTCTTTCACAAACGTTGTACTCTTAGGAAAGGTACTTCACTCTACTTTCCTCCACTTGACTCAGGTGTGAAAGAGTACCCAACTATAGGTAGAAAGATCTTGTCCGGCGTTAATGCGTAAGGCCTATCAGACTTGTGTTTTGTGTGCTCTCCCGGGAGTCGAAAAGGACTTTGAATGACATGGCCTGTTGGGGGATAAATTATGATGTACGGTCGGTGAGCTTGCACTTGTGCGCAGATACAGACTATAAATCCATCTTTACCTTTATCTTCTATAGTTGTTTTAAAATGCAATGTCACACAACCAACGCTGAGTAACAGCACTCTTCAGCGTGGGCCCACTGTAAACTCTCGCTGAGCTCTCACTGAGGTCAACCTCTACATTCAGCAACAAACTAAACGCTAGCCGAAGCACAGCTGTGTCCTTGAGTTCTAGTGTCTACACGTAGATCTAAATATCTAGAGCCTGGATCTACATGCAGGGATGATAACCCTAAACCATAGTGCTACACTTAGCAACATTTCAATCAAAGCTTTTTGTTTTCTTCCAATTTTTTCCTTAAAAAGATTACTTTGCTGATACTTCAAAAGAGGAAAAAAAAAACTTTTTTTCATTTGGTTGGGTGAGGAAATGTCTTTCTTTTGCTTGTTTTGTTGGGTTTTTTTTTCTTTTCTAATTATCTCTTTGTGTTGGTGGTGGCTCAGTCGGTAGAGCATCTGACTACCACCCAGGAGCAGAGTTTGATTCCCAACCCGGGCAAATATTTCTGGCCCTCTCTATCGACCTAGGAGCGAAATAGGTAGCTAGGTTTATACAGACTCAGCAAAAGCAAAGGCGGCGTGGAAAACAACAGCAAACTTCCCGATTATGCTACATGTCTAGAAACATCAGGACTCGACCTAAGCTCTCCACTCTGAGTATGAAACTTACTTTACGTTTTACTCTGTGCTGCTTTTTATGCAGTTTTTGGGGGGGATGGGGGGATTTGTTTTGCTTTTTTGATTGTTTGCGACATTATCTTCTCACCTGTTGGTTGTCCTGAACTTCTTTGCGATATTCACTCGTCACTTGGGTTCGCACCAACGATCTATAGAGGGGGCACACGACAACGTGATAAAAATCAAATAGGTCAAAATATTGCTCATAAGAGCTGAAGGGACAAGCGGGCAAAAGTGAGAGGAGGGAGTTTTGTATGTGTTTTATTTTAATGGAACCCCCCCCCCCTCCCCCCTTCATGCGGAGATCTGAAGGTGAATTTAGAGAAAACAACGAGATGAAAGGCAAGTAAAATAAGTGAAAGCAAGGAAGAAGTAAGACCTACCAGCAGCACATGAGATGACATGACATGAGTTTCCAATTCAAACAATACACTCTTACCAGGGTACTCTAAACGTTTTGATATTTTAAATAATTTGATGCGATACATCATGCATTGCCATTTGTCGAAAGATAGAGGCAGAGAAATAGAGACACAGAGACAGAGAGAATGAAAGAAACAGAGACAGACAGACAGACAAACTGACAAAGACAGAGGGGGATGAAGTATGTTTTTCTATGCCTTTCATCACTAAACAAACTGTCAAACACACTAATCTAACGCACCTTGCTTGGGTTGGAAAATTCTGACTGATGTCCCTCAAGTACTGAAGAGCATTATCGGCTGGCGCAGACACAATCTTCTGGCCAGCCTGATAGCTGAGATCTGCAGGGAAACGCATATTATTAATAATAAGGATTTTTTTTTTTTTCAAAACTTATTCTTAATTCTTAAAGTAAACGACAACACTACCCAGTAAACAGCCAAGGGATATTTAATGTGCACAGAGAGTTGCTTTGTACCGTCCGTCTCAGTGTAACTAAATTTCAAACCACCTACCATGACCAGGGGGTGGATTGTTGTTTTTTAAACTCAGAAAATTGTTCAACCTGTCGGGCACAAACCACGATTTTTTGGCTGGGAGGCCATGGTCCTGAGAAAAAAGCTGTTGGCCAACAGCTTTCCTCTAAAAGCTGTTGGCCAACAGCTTTCCTCCTAAAAGCTGTTGGCCAGCAGCTTTCCTCTAAAAGCTGTTGGCCAACAGCTTGCCTCTAGGCCACTGAGCCCCTCCTCTCCACCTTGAACAAGTTCCCACTTTATCAACTTTACGAGGGATTTTGATTTGATGTAATTTACCCACATCAGCAACTAAGGTGATCTCGAGGTTTTGTAGGAATTTTTATTTTGCCCGGACTGCCCTGTAAACAGCCAAGGGATCTTTAACGTTACGGGACCTCCTTTTTATCACCTGGACCAGGGGGTGTAGATTTTGATCGAAAACACTCGGGGGCAATATTCAACCGTTGGCAGGGCTCAAACCCACTCCTTTTGGTTAAGACCCCGACACCATGCCTCTGGACTACTGAGTCCCCCTTTAGGAGAGGGAAAACCATTCCCTTACTGTATTTGCACTTCTTCTGGTAAATTATGACAACGTTCAGAAAAATCCTGGGCCAACTAGATAAGCGATAAATATTCAGCATGCGTGACACAACTCGTAAAGGCTTCGACTTAATTCGCACGCGCGTGTAACTGTAAGCCTGCTCCAATTAAGTTTCCCGTCTTCCGCGCTTTCCAACCATAGGGCACCCAGAAAGGAATCTACCATAGTGACAAAATTAGTTTGTTTTTATAAATAATAAAAATCGTAAAAAGCGCAGTTCAGACCGTAGCGATATTTCCTGTCATTACTCATAACCGACCTTGCAGTTGCCAGACTTTGAATGGCATCAATTCAGTGGCCGAGTCTGTCAAATGGTTTTTGAATTCTCGAAGATCTTTTTCAACTCTGGATGCAGCTCACTGAAAAGATGAGCCAAAATCATCAATCATTAGAATCAGACAAAGCATATGTGTTTGTTTCATTGAAAATTACCCGTCCACCATTGCGGAGATCTCAGGAGGAAACAGCAAGATGAAAGATAAGTGAAAGAAGGAAAGGAAAGAAATTGGACCTACCAGCAGCGCCTGCCAACTGCCCACATACATTGAGACACATGACTCCGACACAAAATACCCTTTAGATACATCAAGTAGACATAGAATACACAAATCAGACACAGAATACATTAAAACATATCAATGGTGAAAGTCGCAAACTGTGTAAGTCTAAAATTAGTAACACCTTTTTTTCTGGGGTTTTTTAACATTATGAAGCCCCTATGCTTCATCTAGTTCGGGTTCCGTGGCACAAGAACCAACAAGCCCATATAATAACCCTATGAGCAATCTGTGCTTCCCTATTGGGTCTATTTTTTACACTTGCAAACCGTGCATATCTGTGAAAAAAAATTAAAATGTGCAGCATCTTTTACTTTGATTTTAGCAAAACATCCAAAATTGGACTTTTCACAGTTTGTGACTTTCACCGTCAATATATAAATGAATGAGATACAGAATACCTTGACACACATGAATCAGATATAACATGCCTTTAGGTACAAGAATTAGATACAAAATATATTTACCCACATGCATGAGATATAACATGAATCAGATACAAAATATATTTACCCACATGAATTAGATATAAAATGCCTTCATAAACATCAGTCAGATACAAAAAGGCCTATAGACATATGAATTTAAAAGAAACTTAACACAAAAAGTACCAAACAAAACTCTCTTCAAACATTTTAAAAGTCCTGTTACACCCATGAATGATAAACCAAATAATATCCAACAAACCGAAGTTTTGAGAAGACAATGCCCTTCACATCCTCTCCCTCGTCGTCATCATCGGCTGAATCTCCTGATTCACTTCCTGTTATGAAGCAAGATGAAAGGACAAAATAGATAAATAAAATTCATTTAAGTCATCAAGGTTAAACTAAAAGCAAACAACACCCCCCACAAGTGAATACTAAAATAGATTGCATTTGTCATAACAATACAACATAATCGCCTTTGCTAGGTTATTTATCACTTAGCAATTCAAATTTCAAGTTTATTTGGTGCCGTTTAGAAATTTTTGTCCTGGTTTACAAATCGCTTCAAATATTTAATAATAAAAAAATATAATAATACACAAGGGTCAAAAGAATATGTACATTATGTAAAAGAAAACGTCGTCTTAAAACTGCAAAATAAGATACCAACGCACTCGCATAAAGCATGGACATGCCAGTCCAGTTTTGAATCTATTGTTATTGCTAGGTATTCGTATTATGCTGCCATTTCACCTTCTTCATCTTTGATGATAAAGGGCTGGAGGGGATCTTTCTTCTTTCTAAAGACTTTTTTGCCTTCACTCCAGTCATTTCCACAGGGGACAAGATGTCGGAGTGATTAAAAGGCATTGCACTATGATCCAGAGGTACTGAGTTCAAGCCCTACTTCAAACAGTTCATTTCGTTTTCCTTGGCCAAGAAAATTTACCCCATTGGCTCATTTGGACAACGCGGGTAACTCCTGTTGCATCGAGTGTAAGCCTGATGATAGTCTATACTTTACCTTCTCTAAAGAATTTGGAATGCCAGGCGCGACACTTTTTGGTGCCTGCAAGGATGGCACTATTTATTTTGTTTATTACTATACAATATATTACGGAGCCCTTACTATACAATATACTATACGGAGCCCTTACTATACAATATATTACGGAGCCCTTACTATACAATATATTACGGAACTTTTACTATACAATATATTACGGAACTTTTACTATACAATATATTAAAAAATGTAAAGTTACTTCAGGGCCGTTATGACCCATAGAGCCAGAGCGTATCCCAGTTTCTATAGTGAGAAGCAGAACACGTGACAATAATCACCTCCTAGACATGATGCAGGTATTTACTCCCAAGCTAATGCTTGTACCCATTTCCACCTTGGTTGAGGGGGGGGGGGGGAATTATGTGTTAAGTGTCTTTCCCAGGGAACACAACGCCGGACCTAGCTTTGCTAGAATTCAAACACGGGACTTCGTGATTCCCAGTCTGGCAGCCAAACCACTCGGCTACCGATGCTAACAGACAACATAGTATGGCTCCTTTACCATACACAACACACAGAGGCTTTGCTTTACCTTCCACCTTGGTGTCGTCCTTTGCCTTGTACTCCGTGCTTTTGATGGCCAGCTCCACACCATAGCCAGACAGACGGACTTGTTTCGGCTCAGATTCCTGTGGGAGGGGAGATAATAATAAGTAATATGATGAAAACAGTATGCGTGTGGTCAGCAGGTCTATTATAAAAAGAAAAAGCATAAGTCGGTGAAACTGTCTAAACGCAAAAGTCCACGATACATTGAATAAAAGATTTATCTGTAAAATGATCAACCGCATGTTTCTTTTGTGTCTTTAAAAATATTGGAGGCCTTGAACAAATAGAAAAGCTTATTTAAACCACATGATTTAAACAAAGATATCCGTTTTCTTCCAAAAGCATCTATAGAATAGTGAATGCAGCCCTATTCGATGAATTATGACGGTCTTTGCTTCTCTTGAACAATTACCTCAGTCGGACATACGTGATTAGATAGTCTCACACATGATAACAAAGAATAACGAAAGAAAAGTATATGCGCCAAAATTGATTTCCAATTTACATACCAAAGCAAAGGACAAATAATACAAGAAAGCAGAGGTGACGGTTTCTGTTGTGAACCAATGTCATAACACATCACTGCCATGTTTGATATCATTGATAGTGAACAGCCAGTTGGACAACAAGTGAAAGAGTGGAAGGAAAGAAGGAGGGCCTATCAGTAGAACCTGCTAACCGCCCACCAGTACAAAACCACTCAGTGTCATGCAAATCTAACAAATTTCATTTGTTATTCAAGACATCAAACAGCTTCACGAGATGATCGCTTAAGTAAGGGAAAGCAGCACTGGTGTCAAGCAGACCTTGATGAAATGCCGCAGGCAATAGGTGATCTCCCCTTTCTTAGCCAGGTCGGCCAAGGCAGGGTGGAAAGATCTGAAGCCCTTGGTTCCCATCTCCGTATACAAAATGACCACCGGGCCTTTTGTCTGGGTGGACTTGAGAGGACGTGGTCAAACTCGTACAAGGCAGAGGATGACCTGGGAACAAATAGAACAACAAATTATACGAGAAGAGACTATAATATCTTCACATGAAAAACTAGAGCTAAAACTAATTCAGCCATTGGCTGAAACTGAAACTCTAGAAATAAAGAAAGAAAAGGAGTGCAAAAATGTTCGTATTTCTACTAAACATTTCAAACTTCCCCTTCCGTTGACAGTTGAGTTAAGAAGACATACATGTAGCTGACAACCAACCTTGTCAAATAAATAAAAACAAGACTCTGACCATATACATGTAGCTGCCAACCAACCTTGTCAAATAAATAAAAACAAGACTTTGACCACATACATGTAGCTGCCAACCAACCTTGTCAAATAAATAAAAACAAGACTTTGACCACATACATGTAGCTGCCAACCTTGTCAAATAAATAAAAACAAACTTTGCTTGTCAAAGCTTGTCAAATAAAAACAAGACTCTGACCATATACATGTAGCTGCCAATCAAGCTTGTCAACTAAATACAAACAAGACTCTGACCACTTAAACTAATTTTAACTCGCACAACGGCCCATTACATTCCAGAAAGCATTGATAATTTAACTTAAAGCAACTCCCTTTAAGGTGGAAGCAGTGGCTGAATGGTAAGTCTTTATGGCTGGGGATCATGGGGTCGGGTTCAAATCCTAACCCAGCCTGCCGTTATGTTCCTTGGGAAGGACACTTAACACGCATTTTCCCCACTCAACCCAGGTGCAAAATGGGTACAAGCACTAGCTTGAAAGTAAAACCCTGCGCCAGACTAGCGTCCTGTCCAGGCGTAGGTGATTATTATCACCTGTTCCGCTTCACACTGTAGAAACTGGGATAAGCTCCGGCTTTATGGGCAGAACTTTACTCCCTTTAAGGTAAATGTAACAAGTCCGCCAATTGCTAGCCTTTCTGACAAAGAGTGACAGCGGTCTTGCCAACTCAGAATGCTGTCTCCACACTCTCACAGGAGTCTTTGCTGTTATCGTATGGATTCTTTAAAAACAAACTGCACATAAACCTCATAATTTTCTTCTCTCTCTCTCTTTCTTATTCTCTCGGCATTATAATTTGTGCCCCTTATGCATGTGTGAATATATGTGTTATATGTTGCATCCGTGCTGTGTTCCACTTTGCCATATATTTTTTATAATCTGTGTATGTGGAAAGTTGTTTTGGTCAATGGTAAACTTTATATTAGATTTTGTGTATTGTAATTTTCTTGTGTGCATATGACTAAATGCCGTTCAGGGGTGATTAAAATTTTCTTGAATTGAACTGAAAAGAATATAGAACTTTTCAAAGTAAATACAAACCTACAGGAGTCAAAGCCAAAAAAGCCATACTAAATATGTAATTTAACGTACTGGTTGGCAGCTATGCATGCATTTCTCTTCTTTTCTTTCTTCACAAGACTGTTTTCAGTTTCAGAAATTTCTAAAATTCATGGTTGGATGCAACTGTCCAAATCAAGTAGCATGCAATACAAAAACATGGACCTCATCACCAACAGTTCCGACTCCTTTGAAAACACAAAGAGAAATGTTCTTTCAAGGCTGTTACAGCACATGAAGCTGGAGCTTATCCCAGTTTCCATAGTGCAAAACGGAACGGGTAAATAATATTCATTGCCTTAATACAACTGTCAATAGTCACCTTCTTGAAGACGTCGTCAAAAGCTCAGCAAGATTATTGGGTTCAGGTAAATTCTCCATTCACTTCAACAAAAGCGGCACAGTTTTTCTTGGTGGTCACTTGGTCTGCCAACTGAAAGAGATAATAAATCATCTTGACGGATAGATAGATAGATAGACAGACACAAGAGTATTTGCTTATGGTTAGATACAGTCAGACAGAATGGATAGTTTAGTAATAGATAATATGCGAATAAAATGAGAGACACATGCAAGCTAATCTATAAATATAATTCTGAGTTAGTCACTCTTTGCCAAAGGCTCTGTTGCCAGGCCACCAAGAGTAACCATATTTTGCATGCTGGTTTTGAATGATCTCCAGATCGTTTTCATTTCAGGAAGTTGTCTACAAGAAGTGACTTTTAATTATTGAAAGTTTCACTGTTTCCCTGTCTTTGAGTGGAATTTTCATTCACCCAAGCCGCCAATTTGAAAGTTTTATTAATTTAAAAATTGGAATGGTACTGTTCCCGCCTACCTGTGTAAGCTTAGAAATCAAAACATCACAACAACCAAAAAGATCAATCATGCCCCCCCCCCCAAGCATACCAAAAAAAAAAGGCTTTTCTCACCTGTTGATACATTTGGATGGACGGTGAGAAAGCTCTCAGTGACAGTGAGAACTTTAAAAAGCTCAGTTGCAGGGGAGAGAGTACCTGGGCCGCATACTTCAGGGAAAACATGTACTTGATCTCATCCGATGCTGCAGAGAGAGAGAAAAAGAGAATCTGACTTTAAGAGCTTCAGTTTTTAACTCAGCTCCTAGATTTATTTTTTCCCCCATTGAAATTTACCCTCTCCACCATATGCAGTGATCTCAAGGTAAATTTCGAAGAAACAGTAAGATGAAAGGTAGGTGAAAGAAGGAAAGGAAAGAAGTAGGACCTACCGGAAGTGCACATCAACCGCATGGGTAGCAATGATTCTACAACACACACATATAATATATATACGTACATGTTCAAAAACTCATTATAAAACATTAAAGAATCACAGGTAGGATACAGTATAAATTATTTGGCAACGGATACAAAAGATGTAAACATTAGTTCAATGGTTTACATTTAAAATGACGTCGATCTAGTCATGATTGGACCCGCATCAAAGACCTTGTTGATGGAAACTATTTGTTAAAGAAAAAAATCATAATTGACATGGTTCACAGTGCCCTTTCTCTTAACGACGTCGAGACAACCAATGCCAATGCAGAGGTTCAATTTACATTACTTTAGAATATCAAATTAATTCAAACGTTCAAGTTTTGTAAACAACAAGGTTCTAAAATGTATATTTTTTGCCATGACAACATGTCTGAAGCATAGCTGCAACGTACCAAGCTCGAAGAACTCAATGTCTTGATCCGCAATCCAATCGGCAAAAGACCAAAAGTGTTCATTAGATTCTTTGGCCAGAAACTCACTGGAGAAAAAAAAAAAAATCAAAAGAGACATGGATTTGTTTGTTTGTTATATTGAAATTTACCCCATCCACCATTTTTGGTGAAATCAGGGTGATTTAAGAGGGAAACAGCAAGATGAAGGAAATTTGGAAGAATGAAGGGGAAAAAAGTAGGACCCGCAAATAAACACATTGGGAAAAAAGAAACCCCTTTACAGGAAAAACTTGACAGCAGGCTTGAAAGAATAAAGCATGTCTTTAACATTATACCCCCCACACCCACTCACATTTTTTTCTTAAATTTTCGCAAGAGGTATGGGTGGCATGGGTAAATTCAAGTCCCATACTCAGAGTTTTGAGAGCCTAGTGTAATCAGTAGAAGAGTTCGGATTTTTCTGGGCATATGGCATAGTGGGGGTAGTTGGCCATTAAATAATCATCCTTGGTATCTCCTGGAGTATAACATGCTTGTATCTATATATTATATTCATAACTTAAACTAAAATTTTCTTATAAATGGAAAAAAAAAAAAGAGAATTCTTATTCTACAAGATGTGGAAGAGTAATCCTGAAACAATGTGATAGAGAGAGATATATAGGAGATCCGTCTCGCCTTGTTCTCTTTGGTTTTTATGAGAAAGTGATACACACTACAAGTTTGCTGTTGCTGTTGATATTGTTGTTGCTTACTACCATTGTCATCTAAATGTCATTATAAATATTATATTACACCCATACTACTCTATTTACATCTCCCTAATAGCTTCGTATATCATAAACTTTTTAACTTATGTTACAACCTCTTATGAAATAAATTTGCTTTGAATCTTTAGTCATAAATTAATCATGTACAAACTATAACATATTTCTACACCTTATATTTTTAAACACATCGATATTTTAACTAACGATAGGATCAAAATTATGTGCCAATGATGGACTATAAAGTTTATCATCATCATCATTATAATCTCTGCATCTTTTCAAGTCAAACCTGGCTTCTAGAAGTAAAGCTCCATTTCCCGTTCAAGGCCAAGTTGATAGGCTTCTGTCTACCTTCAGCTGCTATCGTCAACAGCACCAAAGGGCTGCCCACAACCTGGCTTGTTTGTAAGTCGGCACCACATGACTCTTTTAACTAAGGAGAGAATTAAGAAAATCCAAGACAATTTGAACCAATGGGCTGCCAATTCAATTTAACAGATATATATAATCTCTATCTTATATATTAAAGTCATAAAAACCATGAATTAAGAACCTGGCAATTTAACAAAGTAATATTATGGGAGTAAGAAAAATAGGAATTTGATAGATATATATATATACTAGCTGCTATATATATATATATATATATATATATATATATATATATATATATATATATATATATATATATATATATATACACAACAGCACCTTTTATATAAAAAATATTATGGGAGTAATAATAGGTACAGACGACTTGAAGACCCGGCTTTAAACTTCATTTACTAAGGTCAGTGATAAAAATGGGAGTAATAATATTAAACTTCATTGAAGACTGTAATGAAAACCTGGTGTAGTTTTAAACTTCATTTATTATTACGTGTGCTAAAGTGGGAGTAATAATCGACTGGAGCACGTGAGAGTCAGACACCCTTCATAACATGGTCAGTGATGCTAAAGTGGCATAATGTTTGTAATGAAAACATACAGAGTGATAGGGAGGCTATCAGGACAGCCTTTTGATAGAGCATAAACTGTGTTACATAATAAGCATATTCAAGTAAAGATGAAATCGAGAAAGTGTGATCATCCCAAGAAGGAACCTGGAGAGTGAAACTATGGGCTATCAGGATCATGACCTATAAATATTATTAGCCTTCGAGCAAAGTCTACTATGGTCAGTGATAATCTAAAACCGTTTGCTTTAGCAATCGAGGAGTAGAGTGTGATCATCCCGAAGAAGGAACCTGGAACAGTGAAAACTATGTGCAAGTTAATATAGTATATAGACCTATAAATATTATTAGCCTTCTCAAGTCTACATCTAAATTTTGCTCTAGATCTAGAGTTAGATTCTAGAGCTACCTCTGGATCTCTAGAATTAGACTGGACTATACTATATTTAGAGTAGATCTAGATCTAGATCTAGAATCTAGATCTATATTTAAATTTAGATTCTAGAATTAGAATAAGAATAGATCTCGAGAATAACGGAGGAACAAAACATTCATCAGGTACTCTGTTACAATGTGACCCCTTTCAGTAGATATTTTAGCCAAATATATCTATGATAGCGTTAGAAAAAGATTCAAATTTCACCAGACGTTGTTCAATCAATATTTTCCCACACGACAGAAGTGTCCACCGGTCGAATGTTTACGACGTAGAGAAGACCATGGAGGCTGCCATACAACTGGAACGGAGATTGAGACATGCAGCGGCCAAGTGTTTACGATCTATTGGATAAAATTTTACTTTCGATTTTGATGAACATTAAAAAAAAATTAAATAGAAATATTTACCAGTTATGGATACACATGTTTATTTTTATCCCTCATTTATCAGGGTAGATTTATAAGCAAGACGATCGATAATATTTTATTTGTAGAGTGTCGATAAAAGTAGTAACTGCGGACTATGAACAGCTGGACACTTTCTGGGAAAACTTATCTGTAGTCTGTAGTTCTTATACACTGGGCCGACTAAAAACACTGGGGGGGGGGGGTTCTTATAAAGGGCTCAGTAATATTTAGCCTAAGCTTATTTCATTTGTTATAGTATAATATAGACAAATTGAATGTTATACATGTGCATGAATGAACATAGGAATTGATGACCCAGGCTAAAGTTGATAAGACCTATAATTTCTGACAGCAGCAAAGTGAGGATTGCAGGAGGATGGGCATATAAATGATGAGAAGATCTAGACAGTATCAAACTTTGGTCGATTTCAATTGATCCTGTTTAGATATAGGTGGGCCTTTACTGTAGACCTATTTATATATTTATGTTGTGTCGTCAATCTCCACATTATCACAAGCAAAATAATTAATATCAAGGTATGCTGAACAAAAAGTGTTGAGAAAAAGACTGGGGATGATGAAAGAGAAGGAAAAAAATTGATGACGTATCGGACACGTGTAAATCAACTGCACAAAGAAAGCCTACAATAAGTTGGTATCAAAAGAAGCTTCTACTATATTTGGGTATGATAATTATTGACTTCAGTTAAACTTTGAACTGAGTAGTAGGCCTATTCTTACAAAGGCAAGAGGAGGGGTTGAAATTGTACAACTTTGGCTTTTTCAAATGAAAATGTTGTAAATTTTTCGATAAAATAAATTGAGTGAGTGTGGCTCTTTCCACGGCATAGACCATGACAACTGCCAAGAATGTTTTTATTTCTTTCAGGGTAGCATTGTCCAATCGATCACTGACGGGAAGGATATTTTTACTTTTATTCCGACTTTCACGTCATCTCGTTGGGAGAAAGAGAGAGAGAGAGAGAGAGAGAGAGAGAGAGAGAGAGAGAGAGAGAGAGAGAGAGAGAGAGAGAGAGAGAGAGAGAGAGAGAGAGAGAGAGAGAGAGAGAGAGAGAGAGAGAGAGAGAGAAAGAGAGAGAGAGATATATACAGAGAGAGACACAGAGAGAGAGAGAGAGAGAGAGAGAGACAGAGAGACAGAGAGACAGAGACAGGGAGACAGAGACAGAGAGACAGAGAGAGACAGACAGAGAGACAGACAGAGACAGAGATGTTGTTGCGATGGGGCGGGGCTAGGCATCAAAGTTTATATTGGGGGAATTATCGAACACATAGTAAAAGGATGGAAGTAGGGGACGGCAGGGTATAGAGACATGGGGATGTAATAAGATTAAATAAAATATTGTTTGAGGGGAGAAAGTGATTAAGAAAGCATAATACAAATATATTAATGCCATGCAAATGAGTACTGGTGACTGGGATAAAAGTGGATGAGGCGTGTCTGTCTGAGACCGTGGGAAGAGGTGGCTTTGGGAATAAAGAAGAAAAAGTAAAGTAGATGTATATATGAGAAGCATTGTCATCGTCTATGCTCAGTTTGCAACTTACTTACTTAGGCCCCCTACCTCTGGGATGAGCATATGCCATCGACGACACCCGGCCATCGCACTCTGTTCAGGGCTGCCTGCTGAATTTCTGTCCAGTTAGTTCCCTGCATCCTCATCTGCTCTTCGGTGTCTCGTCTCCAAGTGCTGCGAGGTCGGCCCGTCTTCCTTTTCCCCTGTGGTTCCCAGGTCAGGGAGCGGCGTGTGGTGATGGATGCTGGTTTCCTGACGGTGTGTCCAATCCAACCCCACTTTTTCCTCAGGATCTGTAAGGTCACTGGTTCCTGTCCTGCTTGCTGCTTAAGGTCTCCATTCCTCATGTGATCTTAAAAATGCGCCTCATAATGGTGTTGATGAATGTTCAGAAGAGGAATATGGGACAGTAATTCAAGTCGCCCATTACAATTTTGATATCTCGGTGTTTCATTTGCTTGAAGGCTTGGTCCACCTCTTTATAGAGTTGTTCTATTTATGCATCGCTATGGTCAGATGTTGGTGCATAAACTTGTACAATTCCAATATCAAAAGGTCTACTTTCTATTTCGATAAAAAAAAAAAATTACGCGATCTGAGATGGTCTAAAACTTAGACGACCTAAGTCTAAAACCCTTTCAAAGATTTTGTCGTGGATGGATCTAAAATGAAACCAACGCCTCTTTCTGATGTTCACCTCTTTTGTGGATTATTCGGTTTCCATAAAATAATTCTGATCCTGATCCTTTCCATCTGACTTCTGACAATTTTAAAATATTGATTTTCACACGTTCCATTCGATTTCAACTCGATGTTTTCAAGTTTATCGCTTTGGGATATTGTTCTCACGTACCAAATCCAGATCTTATGGAGTTGTACATTTCCAAATGAGGAAGGAATGATGTCCTGATGAGGTTTAATGATAGGGTTTTCCGTTGCATTCTGTCATTGGTAGTTGAATAATAGTTGCATTTCTTGACATTCACAGTATATGGTGTGCTTTTCTCATTCTTTTCATTGCACGGACTGGAATGCATTGTGTTTATTTACATTTGATAGAGGGCAATGTAGAATCTTTTACGTGACAAGTTTGAGTTGTGGTGTCCGGATAAGTCAGGTTGTTAAGATTTGATTTGTGCCTGAGGGTAATTTTGGTGATCTTTTGCAGGACAGTGGCCGGTTGGTGTTATGATCGGAATTGGTGAAACCTTTTGCTTTCACCTTCACCTTCCTCACTCGAAACTTACGCTGCCCCTTTGTTGTGACTTTGTAGTGTGTCTTCACGATAAAACTAACAGTTCACCAAGACTTAGTGGTACCGTAATAACAAAACAAATTGACTAAGATTAGTAGATTGAAGTAAATCGTATTCATTTTAAAAGTGACCAGAGATTTATTATAGAGCTCCTGCCACTTCCATAAGTTGAGAGCAGTCCCCAGATTTCGATTTTGATTTGATTTATTTAACCCACATTCACAACTAATGTGATCTCGGGGGAGGGGGTTGTAGGAATTTTGATTTTGCCCGGACTGCCCTGTAAAGTAAACAGCCAAGGGGTCTTTAACGTGCGCAGACTGTTGTGATCTGCACATGGGACCTCCTTTTCATAGTCTGTCTCCGAGGTGGACTGGGTGTCGACTAGAGAGAGAGAGGGAGGGAGAGAGAGAAAAAAGAGAGAGGGGGGGGAGAGAGAAGCAGAGAGAGAGAGAGAGAAGAGAGAGAGAGAGAGAGAGAGAGAGAGAGAGAGAGAGAGAGAGAGAGAGAGAGACAGACAGACAGACAGACAGACAGACAGACAGACAGACAGACAGACAGACAGACAGAGACAGAGAGAGAGAGAGATGGAGACAGACAGACAAACAGCTGGTGGGGAGTGGGGGCATGTTGCCCTCGGGCCGAGGCGAGCTTACTAAGTAAGCTCGCCTCGCCTCGGGCCCAAACATTATCTTGCGGCCGTGACTTTTCCTTTCTATATATAGCATCTCTCTCTCTCTCTCTCTCTCTCTCTCTCTCTCTCTCTCTCTCTCTCTCTCTCTCTCTCTCTCTCTCTCTCTCTCTCTCTCTCTCTCTCTCTCTCTCTCTCTCTCTCTCTCTCTCTCTCTCTTTGTCTCTCCCTGTCTCTCTGTTCTCTCTCTTTTTCTTTATTTATCTATCTCCTCTTTCTCCTCTCCCCCTTCTTTCTCCTCTATTCTCTCTCTTCTCCCCTATTCCCTCTCCCCCTTTATCTATACCTCTCCCCCTCTATTTATCTCTCTCCCCTCTCTCTCTATTTGTCTCTCTCTCTCCCTTTACCTATTTCTCTCTCCCTCTATCTCTACATATCTCTCTCTGTCTCTGTCTCTCTCTCTCTCTCTCTCTCTCTCTCTCTATCCTTCAATCTCTCCCTCAATCCACCTCTCGCCAATGCATATACTCCTCTGTTTGTCTCTTTCATTCAGAGTGCTTGTCTCTGTCTCTGTCTCTTTAGATCTACAATTTTCTTTAAATTCAATTGTCTATATTATATCTCTCCATCAATTCATCTGCTATCGAACCATCTACATTGTATCTATACAATAATCCCTCCATCTCTCCAAATTTCTTTTATACTTCAATATCAATTCATCTATCAATCTGTTTATCTATATTATATATCTATGGATCTACATCTATTATGTATGTATCAATATCCATTCATATCAATCTGTTTATCATATCTATATATCTATGGATCTACATGTATGTATGTATGTATGTATGTATGTATGTATGTATGTATGATCTCTCCTTTTTTTATACTGTCAATATCCATTCATCTATCAATCTGTTTATCATATCTATATATCTATGGATCTACATGTATGTATGTATGTATGTATGTATGTATGTATGTATGTATGTATGTATGTATGTATGTATGTATGTATGTATGTATGTATGTATGTATGTATGTATGTATATATGTATGTATCTATCTGTCGTATCTATCTATCTGTCATCTCACATCGTGCACATTCACAATACATACAAATACAAAATAACTTTTCTAAAATTATTTACTAGAAAACACACAATTTCGTCATTTTCTTTCAGTTTTCTTTTATTTTTGCATAAATAGACAAATCTCTAGAGAGCCATGTTGATCACAGGAAAAGTGTAAGGATAGAAAAAAAAGTAAAACAAGATGAAAACATGACCTCAAGTTAAAAACAAAAAAAGACACAAAATTAAATAAAGTAATATATGTACTACATTCCGGGCAAGCCAACACCCACGCCCCCCCCTCCACAACCCCCCCCCCAACAAAACGACCAAAACAAAACAAACATCTAAAATATGGACTGCATTCCAAGCAGACCAACGCCCCCTCCCCCCAAAAAAAAAAAAACCAAAACCAAATCCAGAAACACAAAAATGAATAAAGTTATATATATATATATTACGATTACAATCCCCCTCACACCCTCAAATAATGATTTAACGCCTCCCCCACCAACCCCCCCTGCCCACAAAATTCACTCAACTAAAATACCCACATCGGCCCTGCCCCAAAATTTAAAAAAGTAGAAAGCCGAAACATCTTCAAGCTAAGATACTAAGAAGATGACAAAGATATGACAATGATAGTAATTAGGACATTGTCATTACGCTAGTTAGTTAGTTGCTACAACCTTTGTTTTGTTTTGTTTTTGCTGTATACCCTGTTAACTGTAACAATGGGGAAAAAACAACAGCCTTATCATTTATAAAGCTTTGTCAGTCAGTTTATATTTTGTTTGTTTGTTTCATTGCAATTTAATAGGCAGTGATCCGAAGTTGATTTAATACAAGGAGACAGCAAGACAAAAGATCAGTGAAAGAGTGAAAGGACAGGACAGAAGTAGGACCTACCACTATAGTACCAGCAGCGCCAACCAACCGTCCACTTTCTGTAAGGCGAAGAAAAAAAACCCAACATTCATTGTGCATATTATAGAAAAGACAAGCTTTGTTTAATTGAAATTTACCCCGTCCACCATTGTGGTGATCTCAGGGTGAATTAAGAGGAAACAGCAATATAAAAGAGAAGTGAAAGCGTAAAAGGAAAGAAGTAGAACCTACCAGCAACGCTCACCGGCCGCCTGCACAAAGACAAGCACAGTGATGCAAGAAAGGGGCTATGTCAAAAGTGATAATGCTTGTAGTATAGACATAATATAGATGCTAGACCCCATACAGATTATGATTAAGAAGAGACTGATTGATTTATTGATTAAAAATTACGCCGTCCATACGTACGATGATCTCAGGGCTGAATTAAGAGGAAACAGCAAGATTAAAAATAATTTATATTGTTTCATTGAAATTTACCCCGTCCACCATTGGTGAATTAAGAGGAGACAGCAAGATGAAAAATAAGTGAAAGAGTGAAAAAGAAAGAAGTAGGACCTACCAGCAGCACCCTGCAAACTGCCTGCTTAAGATGAGACAAATGCAAGGGGAAAAATAAACAGAAAAAAATCCACGAATCTAGGACAGAATTGAACCCGTGACCTCAGCATTATAATAGCACACTGTACAATCTACAAACTTGTAATAAGAACACTCCTAAAATAACGAGTTGTTTCCTCTAGCAGCTAGATATATCCAACTTATGATTATTCCCTTGCACGCTGCTATTTCACATGGAATCCACAAGGGAAAAGATCTAGAGGGCGACCAAGAATGACCTGGAGACGAGAGATTGAGACGGAGATGGCGAGATGAAGGAAAACCTGGGGATAGTTACAGACATTGACACAGAATAGGGATGACTGGCGGCTTTTTGTTGATGGCTTGTGCTCCACAGGGAGCTGGAGGCAAAGAAGAAGATGCTGCTGGTATTGTAGATCTATAATATTTTAAAAAGCTTATATAAGTTACAAAGCCCTAAACAAAACATTTCATTTTAAAAATAATAATAATAATAACTGTAAATTGTCTTGTTATAGGTGTTTTTTCTTCTATACAATCAGAGTTTTCTTCCAGAGACAAATCTATTCAACGGTGACACTTTCTGGCATACAGGTAATTTTGTGTGGGTGTAGTGCATGTGGTGTGAAAATAAATCTTTAAAAAGCTACAAAGCTGAGAGAGAATTTTATGCCTATTTTACCATCCACTTGTTCATTGGTCATTAACATATAAATATAAATACAAATAAAATCGTCTATACTAATAATAAAACTGTCCCTATTTCTACCAACGCTGCACATTTTGACAGAGACGTCCATAGAAATTTACAAATAAAACAGAAAAAAAGAAAAGAAAGGCCATTATTTAATGAGTGGTCAAGTATACCAAAAAAAAAAAGGAAAAAAAGAACCCAGTAAAAAAACAAAAACAATACTCAATAAAACAAAACAAGACACTGAAAACATGGCAAGATCTTAATTTCACTGACAAGAAAAACATGAGGGAAAATATTTGAGAGGACGAATAAAATTGTACACATGAAACACATTTTAAAAGCATTTAACAATAGATAAATAAGCGATTTATTAATAAATACTAGAATTCTAAGATTATTATTGCATCTGCTGGGGAAAAAAGTGGAAACATGATAAGGTCACATTCATATTATAATATATTCCTCGACCACAAATATTTCACCCACATCAAAAATAAACTTTCGACTTTTGTTATAGGACCATGACAAAAATCGCTTACTTTTCAGTATTCACATGTATTATATAAATATTTTTTTAAAAAGAAAAAAAAAAAGTTAAAAAGATAAGAGTGACTTCATTTTACCCAGGTTACATAAGAAAAGAGAAAAAGAACAATCCAAGATGTAAAAATAAAAAAATAAAACATAATGTAGTAGCCTACATACTACATGTAATCCACTAAAAGGCCTGGTGGTTATGCACAAAGATGCTGTAAAACAGCTCAAATTCATTCAAGCTGCATCTTCTTTATTTTTTTTTAAAACAAAAAAAGGGAGGGAGGGAGGGGGAGGAGTCTTGTTTAGCCTACACCTTTGTCTGTCCGACAGCGCAGGTGCAGGTGACAGACAGTTTTAATGACAATGTGATATCATATACTTCGATCTATAGTAACTCTGCTACAGCTATAGAATGAGAAATGTCATGATGAGCTTGAAAGATTCCGTGGATGGATACATATATGGGTGAGAAGAACGAGTGGATACATAGCGTGAACACATTTTTGTTTAGCATTTTTGTAGACGTCACATCTTTCGGAAGTAAGAAAGTAAAGCATTATATATATATATATCGCATAGTTCAAAGATACAAAATATTATCTATCAGAATACATGTAATAATATTATAAGCAAAAAAAATTTTCAATTTTGCATATATATATATATATATATATATATATATATATATATATATATATATATATATATATATATATATATATATATAATATATAAACAACCATGGTTTTGTAATTTTACAACTGTTTCAACTGCAACCACAGGTTCTATCTTCCCAACCTGAAAAATACTGGTAGAAGTTATACAGTGTTAAGTATAAAATGAAAATTATGAAAACAGAACAAGAACGAAGGTCCGCAATATTCCACAAAACATTGGTAATTTAACTTGAATTAACTCCCTTTAAGATAAATACCAAAAAAGCCTGCCGATCAGTGTCCTTTCTGGCAAAGCATGGTAACAGTAGTTTTACGAACTCAGAATGGCGTCTCCAGACTTCCACACCAATCTGCCGTTAACTAAGGGTTTCTTTAAAATAAAAAAAGTAAAACAAGTAACCTTCATATATACTATATATACTTTTCAAGCTAATCAAAACTTATGTGCTTATTTAAAGCCCAAAATTCCCATACTAAATACACCTTCTTTTTTTTTTTTTTAACGTATTGGTTGGCAGCTATGGAAGTGTATGGATACAATGCTAAATAAATCAACCAACCAGAACAATGACAGTCAGTTGTGTGAGGTAATAAAAATTGCAGCTGCCACACTAGAGGATCAAACGTCTGAAACTTAAAACTGAAACAACGTCAAAACATCTTGTAACGTAACAGCCCTATGATGACAAACAGCAGGTCTACTCTAAGTAAGGTATAGCACTTGGTCTAGATGAAAACATCATCGGCTCAAAAATATATATATAATATTGTCTGATGTACACATTTGACATTTAACGAGTTATCATCACTACTGTCAGATTCATAGTCCCTGGTTATTTGTCCTGTCTCACAAAAAAACAAATTTTAGTCTACATTTGTCACAAATTTCACTCACGTTTTGTCCTAACTCCAGATTCCCTCCCTTTCCAGCTGAGAACTTTAGAGCCTTCTTCTTCTATCTCAAAACTGATTGAAGTGTCGTTACTCTGTTTCATTGAAATTTACCCTGTCCACCATATGTGGTGATCTCAGGATGAATTAAGAGGAAACAGCAAGATGAAAGATAAGTAAAAGAATGAAAGGAAAGAAGTAAGATCTACCTGTAGCACCCGCCAACTGTCCACAATAGAAGTTACAGTCAAGACAATAAAATTTTGAGCCATCAACAAGCTAAAAGACAGCGTACCCATAAACCCTGCATGACTACGACTACAAGTAAATCTGTAAACTGAAGTTGTGACGTCCATGGCGAGTGGTTAGGCTGTTGGACTGTAGATCATGAGGTCTCGGGTTCCGATCCTGGCAAAGCTAGGTCCGACGTTGTGTTCTTTGGGAAAGACACGTAAAACACATTTTCCCACTCTAACCCGGTGCAAATGGGTAGAAGCACTACCACTAGCTTGGGAGTGAAAAGAACATGTGATAGACTAACATCCTGTACAGGGGATGATTATTATCACTTGTTCCGCTTCACGCTATAGAAACCCGGATCAACTCCGTCTCTATAGGTCATAAGGGCTTTGCCTCCTGGACAGGTTTTACTCCCCAGATGGTCAATGTACTCATTGGCACCTTGAGTCAAATGAGGACATGTCATCTTACCGCACGGAACGTAACAATGTCGGACATGACATTGCTAGGATTTAAATCCAAAACTTCATGATCCCAAGTCAGGTACTGACACAACAAACGTTTTACACTAAACCATACTACATGACGACATGCGACTGTGACTGAGCATGTTCAGATCAGAGCCGCCAAAGGTCAGATTTGAGAGGAAAAAATTTACCTTTGTTTTTTCCTGAAGCATGGAACAAAAGCATTTTGACGGTGAAAGTCGCAAACCGTGTACGTCTAAACTAAGTTACACCTTTTTCCCAGCTTTTTAAATATTATTTATTAGGAAGCCCTTATGTTTCGTCAAGTTAGGATTCCGTGGCCCCGTATAATAACCATATGACAATATGAGCAATCCGTGTATCCCTATTGGGTGTAGTTTTTACACTTGCAAACCGTATATATGTCTGTGAAAATAGATTAAAAAGTGCAGCATCATTTCCTTTGATTTTCTCAAAACATCCAAAAGTGGACGTAAACGGGTTTGCGAATTTCACCGTCGATTTTATTCTATCATCAGACTTATCAACACGTCACTGCGACACTTTAAGTCAATGACACATGCGTAGTGTGAAAGAGAATGGCATTTGATCGACACCTATCTGGTCTGGATTTACGTTTGGTAAGTTCAAGGATCAAAATCTGACAGCTTTTTCTTTTTTTAACCAATTCTAGGATCAAAATAGCATTGTTACATCCATGTTTGTTGTCCGATATTTGCTCTCCTTTCTTTTCTTATGGATGTGGTCAGTTCTTCCCCCCCCCCCCCATTGTTATCCATTTATACACATTTATTATGGTTATCTCCCTTTTGCTTTCTACAAAAAGAAATTATACAATGCTGCGTCAAAGACATAATAATGTAGGAACAGCAAATAAATAAAATTTTGTGCAAAGTAAAATGTAAATTCTGTAAAACCTTTGAACGAAAAAAGAAACAAATGATGATATATATATAATAAAATTATAAAAAAAGTGATAAATTTACACAAGTGTTCTACAAACCTCACCCAAAGCTTACAATGATTTGGATTTGGCTAATGAACGCAAGAAGAAGGGGAATAAAAAATTGAAACGCTCCGTTACCGTTCAACAATTTAAGTAAATTTCACAATACACCTAAGATCAAATGATCATCAAGCATAAAAATTTCACTTTTTCTTTGGCAAGAGGACAAAATATAAAATAGCACGTAAATCTCCTCAGAAATAAACACTACATTGCACAATAACAAAACAAAATAAGGACTCAACCTTCAATTTCAACAGCCAAGGATTATCTCATGTTCCAAGAAATCTTGTCTAGTTCCCTCACTAGCTTGAAGAAACCATTTTCAAAACACGTAAATTACCCCATGTGCTGATCAACTTTCTCTGTTCGTGAGTGTCGGGCTCACGCTCACTCATAGCCTCTAGTTTTGTGCCGTAAAGGTTCTAACCTGATTAAATTTTTGGGTTTTCTTGCTCTGCTTCAATGATAGATCTGTCACTCTCTACAACAACGTCTGTTTCTGCATCTCTCTTTCCCTCTCTCAATTCCCCCTTTCTCCGGCACCTTCTCTTAATTCCCCCCCTTCCTTTCTCTCTCTCAACCCCCCTTCGCCCCTCCCTTTCTCTCTCTCTCTCTCTCTCTCTCTCTCTCTCTCTCTCTCTCTCTCTCTCTCTCTCTCTCTCTCTCTCTCTCTCTCTCTCTCTCTCTCTCTACTCTACTCTCTCTACCCTCTCTCTCGCTCTCTCTCTCTCTCTAAGCCACTAAAGATTTGTAGTAACTGACTATTCAATCAACATGACGCTAACATCAATAATCAAAACCCCACACATGTGAGAGGAGGCACTGCTATATATAAGCAAAAGTTTAAAAAACATCAACTTTCCATCAAAGAGATCATCCCTGATCAAGAGATTGTAAAGATGAAAAAAAAACGAAATTATAGAAATTTCACACGCCCAGACATTACAACACACTAACTATGATAAAAAAAAAAAAAAGATTTAAGAACTAATACTTACAATCATTGCAAAACATTTCTTCTTCTCTTCAGAGGATTTCTTAAAGGAATGGTTTTAAAATCTTCGGGTTTCTCGGATGGGGGTAAAACAAAAAAATGTTTAATCCCAAATCCAAACACACACACCCACGTACATATATGTATATATATATATAAAAAATATCAAAATGACTAGAGATGACATGAGGGAAGATGGGAGTGAAATATCACAATTGAAGAGGTCATTTCAATGGTGTGCCTATTGTCTATTTTCGTGAAAAACGAGACAGAGAGATCATCCTAGGGAATTAAAGGAAATCATGCTTCCTGAAAAGTATGAAAATGATAAGATGACAATACATCACACATTTACAGTCGTTTGAAACTTGGAATTCACAAAGCCAACAGTCCATGGTGTTGGCAATTTTTCTCTGAACGACATAATTGTGACTTAGGCACACTATTGAAGTGACCCCTTCAATTCTTATACACAAGACTTGCATCACAGTAGGAAGCCACTCTTCAGAGAAAATTTTCAACATGAAGCGAATCCTGTAGTGTAAACGGCTTGGGTTTTCCAAAGACTCAAATTCCGAACCAGATGTGTCGTTGCTCTTGTAAGAATTGGGTTTTCGTTTGGGTTTTTTTTTGGTCTTTTGTTTTCTTTTTTCTTTTCTCGCATTGTATCATGTTCTTCCTTAAAACCACCTCCACCGTCAACAGATAAAAATACAATAATCAGGCAAAACCCTGCGCGATCCACAAAGAAAAAAAAATCAGTGGGAATAAATTCGTGTGAGAGGCAGTCGGTCGGTTGCTGAAGGGACATCATCGTCAGACGCCACACCACAGCCAACCAACAGATTTTGTTTCGATGAAGTTTACCACGTCCACCATATTATTATGTGGTAATCTCAGGGTAAAATCAAGGAGAAACAGTAAGACGAACGATAAGTGAAAAAGAAAATAAAAGGAAAGAAGTAGACCCTCTACCAGCAGCGCCTGCCAACTAACCACCAGCCAACAGACTATGATAGAGGGTTTGTGGAAACACATACATCTAGTTTTCAAGTCTTCAAGTCTGTAAGTCTTCATGTCGTAAAGTCTTCAAGCCTTCATGTCTTTAAGTCTTCATGTCGTAAAGTCTTCATGTCGTAAAGTCTTCAAGCCTTCATGTCTTTAAGTGTTCATGTCGTGAAAATCTTCAAGTTCTTCAAGCTTTCAAGTCTTCAAATCTTCAAGTCTTCAAGCCTTCAAGTCTTCAAATCTTCAAGTCTTCAAGTCTTCAAATCTTCAAGCTGTCATGTCATAAAGTCTTCAAGCCTTCAAGTCTTCAAGTTTTCAAGCCTTTAACTCTTCAAGTCTTCAAGTTTTCAAGCCTTTAACTCTTCAAGTCTTCAAGTTTTCAAGCCTTTAACTCTTCAAGTCTTCAAGTTTTCAAGCCTTTAACTTTAACTCTTCAAGTCTTCATGTCGTAAAGCCTTCAAGCCTTCAAGTCTTCAAATCTTCAAGTCTTCAAGTCTTCAAGTCATCAAGTTTGATCCAGGTTTAACTCACTTAACCCTAGGTCTAAGATTCCATGTTGAAGATTTGGTCCAAGAATTTTTACCTTATTTTTCTTTATCAGTTCCTATTTGACATGCCGGTGTATGGCTTCAGCTGCCCACACTCCAGGCTTCTCTGCGCTGACGTTTTCTGTTTCCTTCTGTGAAGGTTAAAATCCTTTGTTACAGGGCCTCTTCTATATCCTCTTTCTACATTCTCCAAGGTAATTTTGATCGCTTTTTAATAATTCACAGATCAGGAAGTGATGAGACCAATTTTAGACTAATTTCAATAAATGAAGAGCTCCACTTTCATTCTGTACATATATATTGTCATGCTTTATTTCAATTAAGAGCATAGCTTCAATGTGACAGTGCACCCTCTTTTCATGGCAAGGAGATGGGTCACCGGTTCAATTCTCTCTAGTGTCCACATTTTCTTCCTTCTGTTTGTTTTTTAGATTTTTCCCAGAGTGAAGGGAGAGTCGTATTCCGATAATATCGGGTGTCAGGGTTGAGGAGAAACGGACGTTGTACAGATAATTTTCTATTGACTCTATGGTTGAGTGGCGTCGGTGGCCAAGCGGTTAAGCTGTCGGACTGGGGATCATGAGGTCCCGAGTTCGAATCCTAGCAAAGCCAGGTCCGACGTTGTGTTCCCTGGGAAAGACACGTAACACACATTTTCCCAGGTGCAAATAGGTACAAGCACTAGCTTGGGAGTAAAAACATGCATCAGACCAGGGTCCTGGCCATGCTACAGAAACCGGGATAAGCTAAGCTCTATGGACCTCAAGGGCCTTGAAGGAACTTACTGCGATTGAGTGAGTCACTATGGTGTTACTAGAAGACAAAGGTAACTGTTGCTACTACTGTACCTCATAACTTTTTTTTCTCTATCAAACATAACTGACGCTGAGTGTAAGTATGAAAACAAACAATGAAAAAAAGAAAAAGACAGAAGTTTGTTCCCTTTGACAGAGACAAAAAGAAAAAGATAAGCTAAGACTCCGAGCGGTTAAGTTCTGTTAGGTCTATTGGTCATGATTTTGATGGCACCACTGAAATCAGCTGAGATGATGATTTCTCTCTCCTCCGTGTCGTCTTCCAGCAACAGGGGCTGACCCTTGACCTCCAGGCTCTCCTGTTCCGCCATGCGGAAAATGAAGGACGGGTTGGGGGCAAAGATGGCGGACGTGACCACCGCATTGTGGACTGCATGAAACAGGAGAGGAGAAAAAAGAGAAAGTTACAAAAATAGTTTTGCATATATATATATTCATGAGAAAATCCAATATAATGGCTGCCATGACCACATGGCCTCATTTGCATATTTGACGGTACGCAATCAAAGCTCGTCCACTATCCCGTCCATCCCACAATTGTCATTCATACTTATGGAGATATGGAATCTTATTTCTTTTTTCAAATTTATCCAATTTCATCCTACAATTGTCATTCATCTGGCTTGCATACTTATGGAGATATGGAATCTTATTTCTTTTTTACAAATTTACCCAATTTTTCGAACCTTTTCTTACTTAACACTTGGCATTGAGGAAATCCTCGGGCCTCATAGAGCCAAGTAGTTAGGCTGCCAGACTGGGGAATCATGAGGCCCTGATTCAAATCCTAGCAAAGCTAGGTCCCCGACTTTGTGTTCCTTGGGAAAGACACTTGACACGCATTTTCCCCACTCGACACCCAGATGCAAATGGGTACAAGCACTAGCTTGGGAGTAAAACCTGCGTCAGACTTGCCTCCTGTCCAGGAGGTCATTATTCTCACCTGTTCCGCTTCACACTATTGGCACCGGGATAAGCTCCGGCTCTATGGGCCGTAACAGCCTTGAAGGAACGTTACTTACTTACTTCATAGAGCTTGGCAACCAAAGAGTTAATAAAAAAAAAAAAAAAGAACTCAACTTGTTGTAAAACATGAATAAGACTAGCATGTAGATGCAATACACATTTGAAAAATAATCAATAATCAATAATTAAATCAAAGGAAAGAAAGAGAGAGAGAGAGAGAGAGAGAGAGAGAGAGAGAGAGAGAGAGAGAGAGAGAGAGAGAGAGAGAGAGAGAGAGAGAGAGGGAGAGGGAGAGGGAGAGGGAGGAGGGAGGGGGAGGGGGGAGAGGGAGAGGGAGAGGGAGGGGGAGAGGGAGAAAGGGAGTGGGAGGGAGGGAGGGAGGGAGGGAGGAGGGAGAGGAGGGAGAGAGAGGGAGGGAGAGGAGAGAGAGAGAGAGAGAGAGAGAGAGAGAGAGAGAGAGAGAGAGAGAGAGAGAGAGAGAGAGAGAGAGAGAGAGAGAGAGAGAGAGAGAGAGAGAGAGAGAGAGAGAGAGAGAGAGAGAGAGAGAGAGAGAGAGAGAGAGAGAGAGAGAGAGAGAGAGAGAAAGAAAGAAAAATGTGCAATTATTATTTAGAAATGTAAAATCTGAAAAGAACACACTTTTGATGGCTTCCCAATAGTCGTTACGGTCACGTCTGGCTGACGTGAACTTGATGAACTCATGGTGCGTTTTCCACACGTACAGGAAATGATCCTCTGAACCACACACAATGTACTTGCCGGTCGGACTGTGATTACAACAACAAACAACAAGTTCAAGATTAAACAAACACATGCATATGTTTTTTTTAAATATAGAAAAAAAAGAAAAAGACAGAGAAGAAGAATTGTTTGTTTCATTGAAATTTACTCACTCCACCATTGCGGTGATCTCAGGGTGAATTAAGAGGAAACAGCAAGATGAAAGATAAGTGAACGAAAGAGAGGAAAGAAATAGGACCTACCAGCATCACCCGCCAGCCGCCTGCCAGATAAGAAGAAGAAAAAAAGTTTTTTTTTTTTTGTTTATTGTTTAATTGAAATTACAATGTCCACCACATTCTGTGAGGTTAGGGTGAATTAAGAGGAAACAGCAAGATGAAAGAGAAGTGAGAAGTGAAAGAGTGAAAGGAAAAAGTAGACCTTACCAACAGCGCCCGCCAACTGCTCATAGAAGAAGAAAAAAGTGTAAAAAAAGAAGAAAATGAAGAATAAGAAGAAGAACAACAACAATAAAAGAAGAAGAAGAAGTTGTAGCAGTTTGTCATCAAGACTTTTGTATTTGCCATCATGTCTGTTACCACCATGCCTGCTATAGTGGCTATCAAAATCTTACATATTAACACACAAACAAACAAAGTTGCCAACTGACCTGAAACTGGCCCTGATCTGACTGCTGTTGTTGGTGCCGCCTTGTACTTACACGACAACGTCAGGTCTTTCAGGTTGTACAGACGTATTCGTGAATCGTTGGACGTGACAAGAATCTGCGGGGAAAGAAACACCAACGTCAGCAGCTAGAGTTAACAAAAAAAATGATCTCAAGGTGGTAAAAGATAAAGGTGGATTTATAGTCTATATACCCCCCCCCCCCCCCCAAACACAACAACTTGTGAAATGAAATATCATAAAAACAGCTGCATAGGAAACAAAGAGAGATAGAAAAAAAAAAAAACCCACAAAATCATCCCAGAGACTATGATGGGAACAACACCATGTCTACAACGCGCGTCTAAAAACAAAATTTGCAAAAATCACTGGTTGGGTCACATCATAAGAATGCCGCCACATCAATCATCCACACCATGTTCAAAATGACTTATTTCAAACTTGATACATAAATAAATAAATAAATAATTAAATAAATGAATAAATAAATAGTAAATAAATGAATACAGAAATACAGAAATAAATGAACAAACAAATACATAAATAAATAAATAAATACATAAATTAATAAAAAATGAATAAATAAGTAAATAAATAGATACATATATAAATAAATAAATAAATAAATAAGTAAATTAATAAATATGTATACAAATAAATAAATAAATAAATAAGTCAATAAGTACATAAATAAATACACAAATACGTAAAGAAAAAAGAAAAAAAGAAACACAGCAAAAAATTGAAACAAGTGTCACTGCTCTCATTATGCTGAAGTCGCCACCTTCTCCTCTCCAGGCATGGTTTCGATTCCGGTGATTTTTCTTCCCTTGGAGTTTTTCCCCTAGTAGACCTGACATTCACCATGGTATAATATTTAAGTTGCTGGACGAAAAAGAAAGAAAGAAAGGACAAAGCATTAACTCAATGATACCTTGGCACATGTGTTGCTGGCAGCTCAAGTAGAATTGATGTTGCTGGATTAAAATCTGCTATATTGACCATCAAAACTGTTATATTGGCCATCAAATCTGCTATAGTGGCTATCAAGTCTGCTATATTGCCTATGAAATCTGTTATGTTCCTTATCAAATAAGTTATATTGATAATGAAGTCTGTCATATCGACTATCAAATCTGACAGATTGACTATCAAGTCTGTTATATTTGCCTATTAAGTCTGTTATATTTGGAATCATATGTTATATTGACTATTAAATCTAACCGGTCAGCAGTGCTATCTACATATAAATAAAGCTGACTTTCTATAACTTTGAGCACAATAAACTCAGGAACCATGGCACCCACGACCTCCCTATTTGGCATGTAGATTTCAAATAGCCTGCTTCAGGTTCGTAGTGAATGAACTACTGGATCAAATCAGTTATTGAATTGATTAGAAAAAGATTGTTTGGCTGCATTTGAGGAAACTTTTTACTGTTACTTATTCTTCCATTTGCGGTCATTACAATAAAAAGCCCACGTAACTTCTGTATCGATTAAATATCATATCACCCCTATCTGAGTTTACTAAAGTTTGAGAAACCCAGCTTTATCATAAATATAAATCATAACCCACCATCGTCTCCGGGCATGTTTGTATATATATATATATATATATATATATAT
Source organism: Doris montereyensis (assembly GCA_037039925.1). NCBI lineage: Eukaryota > Metazoa > Mollusca > Gastropoda > Nudibranchia > Dorididae > Doris > Doris montereyensis. Next base: position 389,041 of record JAXRKP010000122.1, read on the forward strand.
ATATATATATATATATATATATATATATATATATATATATATATATATATATATATATGTAGTAGAGAGAGAGAGAGAGAGAGAGAGAGAGAGAGAGAGAGAGAGAGAGAGAGAGAGAGAGAGAGAGAGAGAGAGAGCGAGAGCGAGAGAGAGAGAGCGAGAGCGAGAGCGAGCGAGAGAGAGAGAGAGAGAGAGAGAGAGAGAGAGAGAGAGAGAGAGAGAGAGAGAGAGAGAGAGAGAGAGAGAGAGAGAGAGAGAGAGAGACACACACACACACACACACAATGCTTACGTCTGTGGTATAAAAAATGCATTTTCCATCATAAGTTCCCACCACAGCCAGGCGGCCATTGTAGCAAAAATTGGCCGTTGGATCAACGTCGAGGCACCCGACAGTTCGTTCCACAGAGTGACCTTCTTGTCCGGAATATTCCACAGCCGTAACTTTCCATCCAAGGAGCCGCTGAGGAAGTAGCGGTCATCCTGGCAAAAAATTAATAAATGGCAAAATATAAATGACAAAATAATAAATGAAAAAAAATTCATGATAAAAAAAAAGAAAAATATAAAAAATATAAAATAAATGAATTCAGTGACAATTTCTCTGCGCAGCCTAAAGTTCCTTTAAATTTTCCATTGTTTGATGACTTTTTTGTGCGTGTGTTTGTGTATTTTAGGTTCATGTCGTACAGAGATTTTTCCCTTTTTTAGCGCCTTCATTGAAAATAACCCTATCCACCATATGTGGTGATTTCAGGATGAATTACAAGGAAACTGCAAGATGAAAGTGAAATAAATGAGTCAAAATGAAAAGAAAAAAGTAGAACCTACCACTAGTAGCCCTCGCCAACTGCCCCCTTTTGGCACCAATTAAAGATAATTTCATAGTTTAGAAAAAATCGGGTGGGAAAGGGGGGGGAATAAGAGAATATCAACACGTAGACGTACAACACAAACACATCCACACAAATTAAATATCATATCTCCAACCTCTCTTGAAAATACAATGATAAAAAAAACAACATGTAAACGCTACAACTTGCGATACACACTAGTCGACGTTAAAAAGAGTTATCTGACCTTGGGGTGGAAAACTATGGCGGTGACAAAATCAATGTGCTGGAAGGTACATAGGCATTCCCGCCGTGAAATGTGCCACAGTCGCACAGTTTTGTCCATCGATGACGACAAGATGAAGTAGTTCTGAGAATAATAATAATGATAATAATAATAATAATAATAATAATAATAATAAAAATAAGATGGACATTTATAGAGCGCACATGTCTGGTCCGAGAGAACAAGCTCTAGGCACTGTGCATTAAAATCCATGACATTGACTACAAAAAAAAGGTTAAATGGACATAATGACATTGGCAATATATGAATTGGCAGAATGTATATGCAAGCGCTCAAAAATTACAAGACGAAGCATGAGGAAGGCATGTTTACCCAAAGTTGGCCAAATTTAGTTTATTGAATTGTTAGATGGAGCAGTTCATTCCCTTCACATTGATGTCATAAAAGAAGCTCAGTTCTTTCATTTTATACAATATTTCTCAGAAACAAAACAAGCCTAACCATCAACACATCTGCTGTACTATAAAAGCCAGAAATTTTGTCAAAAGTATCATCAGTTGGTACTCATTTTAATCATCACAAAGTACTCTATCTAAAAAATCTAATTTTGACAAACTACACTGAACATTGCCTTACATCGGCCGTGAATTACATGTGACACACATTCTGCATGCCTGTTATTGAAAAGTGTCATCCGACACGAGCATAAGGGAGCCAGGGTAGTTGAAACAGGGTCGACTTTCAACCAAATCTCTGAGTCTCTGCTGTTAACTTAGAGTTTCTTAAAACACAAAATACAGTTGACTCTCATCATATACCTGTGCTTTAAGATAAATGCAGACTTATGGACTCAAATTAAAACAATGTACTAAATATGTTTTTAACTTACTGGTTGGCAGCTAATGTAACGTAATCAGTAACACAAGAAGACAGAACATGATTACACTGTTCTCCTGAGCGAGCCATTCACCCTTGGAAAAAAAACAACAACCCACAAACAACATCCCATCACTCACGCTCACTACATTTCATTTCCATTCAGGAAAGACACAAAAGTAACCCGACTTCATATCTTTCCCGCCACTGACCTTTGACCAGGACAAGTCCAAAAGATCAGCCGTGTGACCTTTGTAGACACAGAATGGCCGACGCTTGAAGGGAGCTGTTATCTCATCTTCCTCTGCTTGAGGATTCAACTCTTTCTGCAAGGAAAAGTTTGTTGGTTTCATTGGGAATTAAACCATCTGTTATAGGCGGTGATCTCAGGTTGAATTAAGAGCAGACAGTTAGATGAAAAACATAATATGTGAGAGAGTGAAAGGAGGGAGGTTGGACCTACCAGTAGCACCCACCAACTACCTTTAAGGCGAAAGAGGTGGAATAAAATAATAAACACAGTTAGTTTTGATTGGGCTTTACCCATATCCACAGCTAAGGTGATCGCGGGGGTTTTGGTAGGCTCTTTAAATACTACCCAGACTAACCTATGAACAGCCAAGGGAGGGGTCTTTAACGTGCACTGAATGTTGTGATCTGCACATGAGAACTCCTTTTTATCATCCGTCTCCGATGGGACTAGGTGTCGATCCACCTATCTGGACCAGGTGGGTAGGTTTTACAAAAAAAAATAACTCAAGAAAACTTTTCAACCTGCCAGCAGGACTTGAAACCATAGCCTTTTTAGTTGAGAGGCAGACACCTTACCTCTGGACTTCTGAACTCCCCACAGACACACAAGAATTCAATAGCTCTAAATCGTTTCCTTTATGATTTTACTTGTAAAGCATATGGAAATTTACTCACATCTAATAAAAATAATATGATAAAAATAAAAATAAAAATAATTTAAAAAATAAAATAATATAAAATAATAATAATAATAATAATAATAATAATAATAATAATAATAATAATAATAATAATAATAATAATAATAATAATAATAATAATAATAAAATAAGTTCTTGTATAGCACCCCACCTCAATATATATCAAGTTCAGAATGCCAAAAAATGGATAAACATTGTAAATCAAAGAATATGTATATAAATAATTTACACACACCAATGCAATACAAGTTACGCATGACAAATACATTTTAAAGCATAGGATGATAATACAAAAGACAGTTGACATTATTGAACTACATTTATGACAGCAGTGAGGAATATGAATATGTGTGGGTTTTATGGCTGTATGGAAAACAGGTGGGTTTAAAGTTTTTTCTTAAATATCTCAATTGATTCTATTTCTCTTATGTGTTTGGGGAGAGAATTCCAGACTTTTGGGGCGCAAAATGAGAAGGACTTTTCACCAACTCTTTCAAGGCGTCTACAAGGAACTTCTACCTTTTATGTATCGGCTGAAGATCTAAGCTGCCGATTTGGAACGTATGGGGTGATCATGTCATATAGGTAGATGGGGGCATTATAGTGCTAATATCTAACAAGAGAGATTCAAAGTTACAGGCCTAATCTTCCATTAATATACATGTTGCTTGCGTACGTTGTCACTATAGATGTGTATGATAAACTAATTGATTGAGAAATTCTAAAAATCATTTAATTTACATCATGCAGACGCACAGAAAAGAAGGAAAAAAAATTAAAATGGAAAACTTAAAATAAATATCAAATAAAATAGACACTCCTCTCCTTTCCTAATCCTCCACTCTAGAGAAAAAATACAAACACACAGACATAGAAGAAGTAATTAAGTAAACTCTCACCCCCTCAATGCAAATACACCCACACAGTCACATACGGAACTTTCAGACATCCACACAGTCACATACGGAACTTAAAAAATACAAAACACACTCACCAGAGGATCCAAATTAGCAGCAGAAATATCAGAGGATGCTGAATTTAGACTTTCATGAGATTCTGCAGGTGAGAGACGCACTGTGAGAAGAAGAAATAAATTCAAGACACAAATTTCAAATTGTGGTATTATTATTATTATTATTATTATTCCACTTACAGCATGCTTCTTTCAAATTTACTTTGTTTTTTTATTTCACTGGAATTCTACCCCCTTTTACCACATGGGGTGATCTGTCTGAATTAACTCATTACGGTTAAACTCGGCTGAAAACGGCTGCATGTTAGACAGCCCGCTGTGTTCAACCTGGCCATACCCGGCTGCCCGCTAACTGCTTCCCATTGTTCAAATCGGCCAAACAACGATCAGGTTGGCTCGGCAAACCCATTTTTGTCACTGATTTTAAATGTCATTATTTCTAGAAAGCTGATTGGTCTGTCTAAGCCTCTCTTTCTGACCCGAAAGGTCATGATCCTAATGTAATGGCATCACTTTCCGTGAAGCCCGTCACTGATGGTATTTTTAGCTACTGTACTGCCTTTGTTTGAACACACACATTTTATCATTCTGCCTCAATCATCTATGTTTTTTATGCGTTTTCTGACACAATCACAAACACAACACACACAGATTTTATCAAACAGTGTAGTTAGCTTTTGGCAGCATGCTTTCTTTTCATGGCACGAGAGACGATGCAATTTCATTGCAAATACCCTGTTCTTTTCATGGCGAACGATGCAATTTCACCCATGCAAACTACCCTGTTCAACTTATGCAGCGATCTCAGGATCTCTAAACCCAGTTATTTCATTGCAGACTACCCTGTTCACGGTATGCAGCAATCACAGGATCCCTAAACCCAATTATTTCATTGTAAATTGCTCTGTTCACCTTATGCAGTGATCTCAGGATCCCTGAAACCAATTATTTCATTGCTTTTCCCGGCAAAAACAACAACAGATATTGCAGCTCAAGGTAAATTAAATTTGTTTATTTCATGAAATCAACCACGTCCATCACATGTGGTGCTTTCACTCTCAGGATAAATTTAGAAAAAAAGAATGAAGAGACATGACAAGATGAATGAAACATGAAAGAAGAGAAATAAAACCTACCTGAAGAGCCCCAGTTAACTCAACTGCCCACAACACGAGGAAAAACAGAGAGAGCGAGAGCAAGAGAGAAAGAGGGAGGGAGGGAGGGAGGGAGGGTGGAAGAGGAGAGAGAGAGAGAGAGAGAGAGAGAGAGAGAGAGAGAGAGAGAGAGAGAGAGAGAGAGAGAGAGAGAGAGAGAGAGAGAGAGAGAGAGAGAGAGAGAGAGAGAGAGAGAGAGAGAGAGAGACACACACACACACGCACAGACCAGAGTGAGACAGAGAGCGACAGACAGACAGACAGGAAGAGGGCAGACAGAGACAAGCAAACAAAAGTTACCATCTGAATATTTCTGCCGGAAATCCTCAAAGTAGGTGTAGCAAGACTTCAAGACCCAGATTCTCAACACACTGTCCTGTCCTCCTGTTGCCTGCAAACAGTGTGAAAAGTGTTTTGGTTTTGTGTTGTTTTTCAGGGGGATCGGGGGAGGGACGTGATATTGGGTAGAGGGGGGGGGGGGTGATGAAAAAGGTGAATTTTTCACATATATCTTCTTATTATCATTCTCCTCCCTTTTAATTCTTCTTCATGTTCTTCTTCTCTTTTTGTTCTTGTTCTTTTGTTCTCCTTTTCCTTTTTCTTCTTCTTCTTCTACTTATGCCAATTTATGCAACAGCATTATAAAATGGCATGATTACTTAAACCGACTTAACTGACACTGACAAAAACTTTTAAAAAAAACATCTTTTAAAACTCAAGACAAAAACAACACAGAAAAAAAAGAACTGATACGAATCATACCCCTTCCCCGTGACAAAGAAACTCACCAACAACTTTCCACAAGGAGAAAATTTCATGGTCCATATGGCACCCTGAGGAAATAGGAAGCCAAAAATATAACTATAATATCGAACATGATGGGTTAAAGCTTATTGCAACTAGGAACACATAATGCAAACAGAGCTTAGACTAACAATAAGATCTAGTGGAAATTAAAATCCTAAGGAGGCGGGGGGGATGGGATGAGAGGAGATGAGAGAGAGAGAGAGAGAGAGAGAGAGAGAGAGAGAGAGAGAGAGAGAGAGAGAGAGAGAGAGAGAGAGAGAGAGAGAGAGAGAGACAGAGACAGACAGACAGACAGACAGATTAACAGAGACAGAGAGGCACAGACATACAGAGAGAGAGACAAAGACAGAGAGATAGAGAGAGAAAGGCAGAGCGAGAGAGAGAGAGAGAGAGAGAGAGAGAGAGAGAGAGAGAGAGAGAGAGAGAGAGAGAGAGAGAGAGAGAGAGAGAGAGAGAGAGAGAGAGAGAGAGAGAGAGAGAGAGAGAGAGGGAGAGAGAGAGAGAGGGAGAAAGAGGGAGAGAGAGAGAGAGAGAGAGAGAGAGAGAGAGATAGAAAGAGAGAGGGAGAGAGAGAGAGAGAGAGAGAGAGAGAGAGAGAGAGAGAGAGAGAGAGAGAGAGAGAGAGAGAGAGAGAGAGAGAGAGAAAGAGAGACAGACAGACAAATAGACAGACAAACAGACAAACAGAGAGAGAGAGTGATAGAGACAGACAGATAGACCAGCAGCAGCATGGACAGACAAAGACAGAAACACTCACCGTATGATCTCCTGACAGTTCCTGTAAGATATTGGGCTGAGAGAAATCATAGGGTCCTTTGTTCTTGCTTGATGATTTGATCTGCCCACCATGAACAAGACATAAAACAAATAAAAAAAACCAACAAATCATTAACATAAATGACAACCTACTAACTAGAAAGAAGTGCAATTGTTAAACTCACTCGGCCCTAAGGAAAACGGTTCCATCTTGTTCTCTCAGCCTCAGCCTTTTGACTGTTTACAATTTTTTGTTATTGTTTTAATCTAAATTCTAGTGGCAAAGTGGAGAGATTATTCGGACACATATTAAACCTTACGATGCCCTAGCCCGTAGAAATTTGCAACGAACGGGCAATCATGCTCGTGTGTCATGTTATGCAATGAATTTTCACAGAGTGAAGAGAATTGCAATTCCGATAGCATCGGCGTTAGTCCTGTTGCATAGAGGAAGTCGTACTGTGATAAAATCAGGGTAATAGGTTGGGTGATTTAAAGTGGTTATATCATATCATATCATATCGTATCATGTCATGTCATATCATATCATATCATGTCATATCATATCGTGTCATAGGCCATATAGGTCATTTGACCTTTAAATGCCCAATACATCTGAATACAATCATGGAGTTTTAAAAATGATTGAACATAAGGTAATCAATAAGAACAATGCTCATTCAATCACCATACAAATATTTTAAATTACAGAGCTCCATACCAATGTCGTTTTTAAAAGAATTAATATTTTTTGAATTTTTTTTATTTGAACAGTAAATTATTCCATGTTTTGACTGTTCTTATAACAAAACTACGTCTAACAGTGGTAGAACTTCCTGTAATATAAATCTTGAATCTATCTTTATGTTTGGTGGTGGTGGAGGGGGAAATCACACCAGCACCAGCAGCAACGAATCTCACCTTAAGGACTTTGCCGTTGACAGAAACCTCTTCCTCCACAGGCACCTGATCACTGTGTAATGCTGGAGATGAAAGAAAAGATGACAAACAAATTAAATTAGAAAATACGTACAAAAAGTTATTTTAATCTCAGGCAGAAGGCTTGTTTATTTGTTGGTTTCATTGTAATTTACCCCGGCCACCATTGCGGTGATCTCGGGCTGAATTAAGAGGAAACAGCAAGATGAAAGATAAGTGAAAGAAGGAATGGAAAGAAATAGGACCTACCAGCAGCGCCCGCCAACCACCCGCCAGGCAGAAGACAACAATTGAACGTCTTAAAACACTCTATCTTTGAAAGCTTAACTTTTCCTTTTTCCATTAAAATATACAATAATGTCTATGCTTGAAATTTTCTGTGGCATCGGTGGTTAAGGGGTTAGGCTGCCAGACTTGGGATCATGAGGTCCCGGATTCGAATCCTATCAAAGCTACATCTGACATTGTGTTCCTTGGGAAAGACATTTAACACACATTTTCCCCACTCGAACCAGATGCAAATGGATACTGGCACTAACTGGGGAGTAAAAACCTACGTCAGATTAGTGTCCTGTCTAAAAAGCGATTATTATCACGTGATCTGCTTCATGCTATAGAAACCAGGATAAGCTCCGGCTCTATGGGCTGTAATGGCCTTGAAGGAGCTTTACTTTACTTGAAATATTCTACAGCTATTTGCAATTACTGTGTTATGTTGTACGTTATAATGTCATAATGTCATCCTGTGACATGAGCACACAAAAAAAAGGAGGGGGGGTGTGATGACTTGGTAGTCCAGAGGTTTGGTGTCTGCTTCTCAATCAAAAAGTTATCATACCAAAACGCCCTGAGATCACCTTAGTTGTGGGTGCAGGTAAAATCAATTAAAAAAAGCTAACAAAGGACAAGAAATAGATTGCAACGTACCTTGATCTGCAGCGTTCTCACTTTGCTCACAGTTTTGCCAAACAACCTGCGAATTTTCACTCTGTTCAGGCACAAAGAGAAAAACAGCAAAAATGCATGAGTCATATAAATCGATTATCATTATTATTTTTATCATCATTAATATTATCATCATTATTATGATTATTACTATTATTATTATTATTACTATCATGATTAAAATTATTATGAAACTTTACTGATATGAAATGGTCGGGTTTGCAATTTCCTCAATACAACATTAAGTCCTAGTGAAAAACAGAACTTATTAATAATATAAAAGAGGATGTCCATAAAAGTCGAGGGCCTATCCTCACAGCATAAAATTGTTTAAGACTCAACTTTGATACTGATACGCTTTGAGAATCAAATTCTTTTTTAAACTTAAAGCTTTATAGAAATATTTAACACTTGTAAGAAAAAGTCAAGGTTTTTTTCCAAACAAACGTTGCAGATTTTACTTTTTTTACAGAAAATAAAAACTAGGAAATTTAAAAAAGAATGCATAAATCACTTTTAAACTGGAACCCCCTCCCCACCCCCTTTTTTCTTCTTCTTCAAAGCAAAATAAACGCAAAAACCCTGCAAAAACAACAAAACAAAAGCAAACCCCATTTCAGAATGATAATTAAAAAGACTAATACTGCAGTATGCCGATAGATAATGAAGAGGAATATGACAAAGAGAAATGAAATGCCTAATAGATAGAAAACGGAGCAGATAGAACATCCAAAATTTTTTAATGGCCCGCCCCAACCTTCATCAGCAACAAAAGAGACAAGAAAGAATCAATTGATTGTTTCTTTGTCTCCTTGTTGCTAGTGAAGGGTGGGTCACCTGAAAACGTCTCTCTTCTATCTCATTTTCTATGTCTTTTATGTAGGCCCTTCATTTCTGTTTCATATTGAGCTCCCCATTTCAGAAATAACATTGACTGGGCGGACTTCTCACCGTTTCCTCCTGACGTTATTACTTGAAGAGGCCCACGCTTTTCTCCGATCTCGAGTCTGACTCGTCACTAAGACCGTCTACATGAAGACTCGTGTCACTGAAATAAAAAGAGGAAAAGCAGGAAAACGATGAGGAAAAAATTGGAAAATAATTAGTAAAAACAAACAAATGACAAGGGAAAAAACTGGAAAATGATGAGAAGACACGCTTTATTGTTTGTTGCTTTCAGTGAAATTCACACCCCCACCCCATCCACCATACTCAGTGATCTCAGGGTGAATTCAATTCAAAGATAACAGCAAAGTAAAAGAGATAAAGGTTTAAAAAAAAAAGGTAGCCAGTGAAACAGGCAAATGATAAGGAAAAGACATGAGCTTTGATTTACTTCTTCCATGAGGAGCATTTAATCCTCAAGTGTGTCAAAACCATCAAGTGGGAAGCAAAACTATAAGGGACTGGCCGGACATGGGGTTAAATAACAAGTTACCAGTAGCGGGCTATGTTCTGAAAGTCCACAAGAAATGATCGCCGACATGCAATAAACGATTACCGACCTGCAAGAAACAGTTACCAAGAAACCTGCAAGAAACAGTTACCGACCTGCAAAAAAAATGGTTACCGACCTGCAAAAACGATTATTGATCTGCAAGAAATGGTTACCAACCTACAAGAAACAACTACCGACCTGCAAGTGCAAGAAACAATTAACAACCTCCAAGAAACAATTAACAACCTCCAAGAAACGATTAACAACCTCCAAGAAATGATTAACAACCTGCAAAAAATGGTTACCAGCCTGCAATCTATTATCGACCTGCAAGAAACAATTACCAACATGCAAGAAACGATTACCAACCTGCAAGAAACGACTATCAACCTGCAAGTGCAAGAAACAATTACCAACATGCAAGAAATGGTTACCGACCTGCAAAACACGATTACCGACCTGCAAGAAACGGTTACCAACTTAAAAGAAACGATTACTGGACCTGCAAGAAACAATTACCGACCTGCAAGACATGATTACCTACCTGAAAGAAACAATTACCAACCTGCAAGAAATCATTACCAACCTGAAAAAATTACCGACTTGCAAGAAATGATTACTGACCCGCAAGAAACGGTTACTGACACGCGGGAAATGGTTACCGACATGCAAACAATGATTACGACCCCCAAGACATGATTACCGACCCCAAGACATGATTGGCAACCCTCAAGACACGGTTACCCGACCTGCTGTATTCTTTGGTGCGTCGCATGATGTGCAAGGCAAGAGGTTGACACACTTAGGCAATTTGTCTTCGCAGTGCTGAGAGTAATCATTTCACCGGTGTCCAGGTTTCGGACAGTTACCAATTCCAGAATTTCCTGAGAGAGAAATATAATTCAACAAACAACCAGTTATTGTCAAACTCTATTTTTAAGTAACAAAAAACAAACAAACAAAAAATTCAATGGAATATATACATCACAATGTCAAAAGTGATGAACAATGACATGATATAATCTTGAAACCCTGAAGGTAATAAGATGAGACAAATATAAAGGAATAATAATAGTGATAATAATAATAATAATAATAATAATAATAATAATAATAATAATAATAATAATAATAATAATAATAACAACAATAATAAAGTTTATCTCTATAATATATTATACTGAAGTCTCAAGGTGCTTTACAATCACAGACACCACAATCATACAATACAACATTCCTAATGTCATAGATATTACTGATTAAAATTTTTTTTTTAACTATGAAAGATAATTTGCTATATTAATAAAATACGTCTGTATAAGGGATTCATCATACATTAATATTATTTAAAAGATCATGAAATTTTAAAACAAATATTTCTAATAAAGATGGATCTTTAGATGTTTTTTTACATATAGCAATGCTACATTCACCAGTATCATATCTAAAAACAAGCAAAGAAAGAAAAAATGCTTACCTCATCGCTGAGAATTCCCCGGAATCTGAACGCGGTCGTCTGTTGGGACTAGCCTCCCTCTCCGTATCTTTCAGATGTTGCCATTGTTGTAGCTGCATGGTTAACGAGCTCATGTTCTCGTCCATGGTGTGATACGGGCTCGTGTTGGCCGAACCAGATAATGACGGGACCTTTGGGGGATCAGGCATTGACAGGGGGTGCTCTTCCAGTTGTTTGTGTTTGGCCACACCGCTAGCACCAGATTCCGCATCCTAGTGGGAAATGTGAGAAAGACACATTACAATGGCTTAAATCCAAGGTCGTTCAAATGTGAAAAAGACACATTACAACAGCTTGAATCCAAGGTCGTTCAAATGTGAAAAAGACACATTACTACAGCTTAAATCCAAGGTCGCTTTCAAATGTGAAAAAGACACATTACAACAGCTTGAATCCAAGGTCTTTCAGTGTGAAAAAGACACATTACAACAGCTTGAATCCAAGGTCTTTCAATAAAAGAAAGACACATTACAACAGCTTGAATCCAAGGGTGTTCAAATGTGAGAAAGACACATTACAACAGCTTGAATCCAAGGGTGTTCAAATGTGAGAAAGACACATTACAACAGCTTGAATCCAAGGTCTTTCAAATGTGAGAAAGACACATTACAACAGCTTGAATCCAAGGTCGTTCAAATGTGAGAAATTTACAACAGCTTGAATCAAGGTTGTTCATTAGAGAATATTTAACATAACACATTAGTACCAATGTTTAATATAACAAAGGTGTACCAATGTTTAAGATAACACAGGGGTACCAATGTCTAATACTGTACCATTATTTTATACCACATGTGTACCAATGTTTAATATAACACAGGGGAACCCATGTTTAATAGAACACAAGTCTACTAATGTTTAATATAATACAGGAGTATCAATGCTAGATATATATACATATGACAAATTATATAGGATTGTCATTGACAGTTACTTTAAAAAAAATTATATTTCTCTCTCTCCCTCCCTCCTCCTCTCGCCATGTCTATATTTTCAAATATATAAAACACATGCATAACATTTGAATGACTGAAAGTCTTTTTTTGCTTTCTTCTCCTTCATAATAACTGAGCAATTCAATTCTTGAGTATTACTGTCACACGCATATTTTGATTTAACCCAAAAACATTAATCCAATTTTGGTTTTAAAGTGATGTTTAATTCTGATTTTTAAACTCTTCAGTATTATTACTGAGTTATATTTTTGTTGGCAGTCCATTGCACAGCCTGACTGTAATAGAATCAAACGAGTGCAGGCGACAAAAAAATATTTGAAGATGAAACCATGTATGTTTGACAACCTGATTGTTTTAAATTTAGGCTGATCTAATGGAATAAACAGTTGACCATTTATAGCCTCAAAGAATCACCAGTGAAAGGGGAAAAAAAATTAAAACACTTCCCACCTGAGCATGAATATGCCGATTCCCTTCTAAGGCACTGCGGACATCGGGGACGTTGTCTCTCCCTTGGCCATCTTTCCCCAGCTTGGGAGATGGCGGTTCACGATGACTTAAGATAGGCGATGGCAGTGACGGTAGCTGCTCATTGGTTGGAGACATCGAACCCTGTGACTGGGAGCACAATTACAGAAAGCAAAAGCAATAAGCAAGCGCGGAAAAAAAGTGTTTTCTATATTATATATAATCTACTTATATATAATCTACATTTCTGAGGTGGTCAGGTTTTTTGGGCGTCAAAAGTTCTGTTGCCAAGGGAAACATACAGACTTACGGACTCAAAGCCCCCAAAACGTACTGATTACGCTTTTTACATAATGGTTGGCAGCTTTGCATATACATAACAATTCTATAGAAAAAACGATACCACCAGCATCCAAAAGGAAGCAAGGAAATGTAATGCATCACCGTTATTTGTTAGATGATACGGAAGATTCAAAGTCATCAAAACTTACATAGCGTCTTAATCTGAGATTAATGCACACGTCAAACAAAACACACCACACAGCTGAAGCAAACACAACAGAAAAACTGGAGAGGGGTAACAGATTTGTTCGGCAATAGGTTAGTCTTTTCATCCGTGCCAAGCGTTAAGTATTTTCACCTGAATATATTGACTTAGTGTTTTCATCTGAACGTAATCATTTAATCTTTCATCTGAAGATATAATGATTTAATCGCTTTGTCTCAATATAAAAATGTAATCTTTTTCATCTAAATACAATGTAACCGTTATATTTGTGTAGATGTAATGAGTTAAACTTTTTCATCTGTATAAATAATATTTTTTCATATGTTTAAAACAAGTCAATCATCAGAATATGATGAGTTAATGTTTTTAGTATGTTTTTAATGACTTAATCTTTTGATCTGTCTACAAATAATTAATCCATTCATTGATATGAAAATCATATATAACGATTCAACATTTCATTTATATACCAAGTTCCACCTTTCATCTGTGTATCAGTTTATATGTAATCTTAAAAATAATCAGCTATGCCTTTCATCCATATATTATAAGGAGTTAACAAATCATCTTTACACAACAAGTACCGCTTTCATGCTTATACAATGAGTAAAAACATTTCATCTGTTTATAACGAAGTAATCTGTTTCTCCTCTGTGAAACGGGAGACACTGACACCGAACGCGTCTTCCTCAGGGGAAAACTGCGTGACACCTTTAGATGACATAAGTTATGAAACAGATGCTATGTTTCTTTATCAACAATCTAAGGATTATGATCCAAAGTCACCATTCCTCAAAGATATTTCTTATATCACATTAATATTCAAACAAACAAAAACGTAAATAACCTCCTTCCCATTTAAACAAAAAAAGAAGATAGATTTTTGTTTTGTTTCATTTTTTATCGTAAAAATTCATAAGTCAAAAACCGTGGCCTTTGTTAAAACTACACTACTATCCATATAATTCTTTGTTTGTTTGCTTTTATTAAAATTTACCCCATCCACCATTCCAGTTATCTCAGGGAAGATTAAGAGGAATCAGTAATATGAGAGAGAAGCAAAAAGTGAAAGGAAAGAAGTATGACCTACCAGCAGCACCTGTCAACCACCTACTTGCCATAGAACACTTCACAATAACATCAAACATTAAACAAATCTAACACAGTGCCTGCTTAAAAAGACAAAAACTTTTTTTCTTAAAAGAATTGGGATGGTGGGAGGCGAGAGAAAGAGGTGGGAAAAGTATTTAACGATTAAATGACGGACAAAAAAAATCATAGCTTGAAGGGAAGAGGTCAGCATGTGACTTTTTGGTGAAACTGAGATTCCTTTGGGAGGAAACTGAGATTTTTTGGTGAGGAAACTGAGATTTTTTTGTGAGGAAACTGAGAATTTGGTGAGGAAAAGGGTGCAAGACATTCCACACTACAAGGCAAACAGTGCAAGACATTTCACACAAGACAAACAGCAAAGAAACCTTTCAGACTTCAGGCAAACAGCGCAAGACATTTCACACTTCAGGCAAACAGCGCAAGACATTTCAAACTACAAGACAAACAGTGTGAAACGTTTCCCACTTCGGGTAAACAGTGCAAGACATTTTCACTTCAGGCAAACAGCGCAAGACATTTCACACAAGACAAACAGCAAAGAAACCTTTCAGACTTCAGGCAAACAGCGCAAGACATTTCACACTTCAGGCAAACAGCGCAAGACATTTCAAACTACAAGACAAACAGCGTGAAACGTTTCCCACTTCAGGTAAACAGTGCAAGACATTTCACACTTCAGGCAAACAGCGCAAGACATTTCACACTACAGGCAAACAGTACAAGACATTTCACACTACATGAAAACAGTGCAAGACATTTCACACTACAAGGCAAACAGCACAAGACATTTCACACTACAGACAAACAGCGCAAGACCTTTCACACTTCAGGCAAACAGCGCAAGACATTTCACACTTCGGAAAACAGTGCAATACACTTCACACTACAAGATAAACAGCGTGAGACCTTTAACACTTCAGGCAGACAGGCGCAAGACATTTCACACTTCAGGCAAACAGCGCAAGACATTTCACACTACAGACAAACAGCACAAGACATTTCACACTACATGAAAACAGTGCAAGACATTTCACACTACAAGGCAAACAGCACAAGACATTTCACACTACAGACAAACAGTGCAAGACATTTCACACACATGCAAACAGCACATGATATTTCAAACTTCAGGCAAACAGCGCAAGACACTTAGCACTACAAGGCAAACAGCGCAAGACGTTTCCTACTACATGAAAACAGCGCAAAACATTTCACACTACACACAAACAGCAGGCAAGCAGCGCAAGATGTTTCACACTACAAGGCAAACAGCGAAAGATGTTTCACACTACATGCATACAGCACAAAACATTTCACACTACAAGGCAAACAGTGCAAGACATTTCACATTACACGCGCAAGACATTTCACACTAGAAGACAAACAGTGCAAAAGATGAAAAAGGGTGGAAAGGATGATTACGAGAAGTCTTGACTTTTTCGTCGAGGCGGAGCCTGGGGGAGGTTTGAGGTGGAAGGAGGAGTGCGTTGCGATTTGGTGCTTTTTACAATGTCAGGCTCAGAGTCTTCGTGCACGTGAGTCTGTTGTAGGATGGTGTCCACCACCGAATCCGTGGAAATGTCCGCACCGTCCAGCTTGCTGCCCGTGATGAGCAGGGTCAGGCTCTTGTTTTGCTTTTCCTTCTCTGGCTGGTATCTGGGAGAGAGAACAAGATTGGGAAGAGTCACAGAGAGAGGATGCGTGAGGGAGAGAGTGAGTGGAGAGAGGGAGACAGACAAACAGAGTGGGAGAGGGAGAGGAGACAGACAAACAGAGAGAGAGAGAGAGAGAGAGAGAGAGAGAGAGAGAGAGAGAGAGAGAGAGGAGAGAGAGGGAGGTGGGAGAGGGGAGGGAGGAGATAGAGAGAGGGGGAGGGAGGGAGGGAGAGAGAGTGACAGAGAGATAGAGATAGATAGATAGATAGATAGTGAGAGAGAGAGAGAGAAAGATAGAGAGAGAGGGAGAGAAAGAGAGAGAGAAAGGGGTGGGAGGGGAGAGAAAGAGAGAGAGAGGTGGGAGGGGGAGAGAGGAGGTAGCGAGAGGGGGAGATAGGGAGGTAGAGAGGGGGGAAGGAGGGAGAGAGTGACAAAGAGATAGAGATAGATAGAGAGATAGATAGATGGATAGATAGATAGATAGATAGATAGATAGATAGATAGAGAGATAGACAGACAGAGAGAGAGAGAGGGGGTGGAGAGAGACAGACAGAGAGAGAGAGAGGTGGAGAGAGAGAGAGAGAGAGAGAGAGAGAGAGAGAGAGAGAGAGAGAGAGAGAGAGAGAGAGAGGCAGACATACAGAGACGGAGAGAGAAAGAGAAGAGAGACAAATTCAAAAACTTATTCTCACCTGTCCAAGTTGAGGTCCAAATCATTAAGCTTTGAGTCCTGGTTAGATCTCAAGCTAGCGTCAGATCCTCTACTGGCCGACAGTCGACCTTCTCTGTGACCTTTGACGTCATCCGATGGGCTAGTCGTGTCAGCCGGAGGTAGATTTGAACAGGTAATGTTACTACTGGTGTTGTTGGGTATCTTCAGGTCGGAATTGTTCTTGGGAAGGTCACCCCACGACCCTGACCGCTTCTTCGCATGCTGCCGATACGACGAGTTGTGACACGTTCCGTTGTTCTCCATTTTCTCGATGGTGTGAGATTTCGGGGTGGTGGTGGCGGTGGGGCCCCCGTGGACATGGCAAAGATGTCCGGGATGTCCATGGACGTACTCGCGAGTCGTTGTCCACTGATGAATCGTGGGACGTCGTGGAGCAGCCGGATCTGTCGGTGCCGAGAGCCTGGCGCATTTCTTCCAATTTCTTCATACGCACCTCATGTTCCTGGGCTTGTTTGTCTGCTCCCTTGAGAAAATAAATGAAAATAATTTTTTTTAGAAGTTTAAGAACAGAATTGTAAAACATTTGATCAAAATTAGAAGAAAAATCAAAATTGGGGGGTGATGAAACAATTTTATATGACAAAGAAAAAAGAAAAAGTGACATATATCAGAATCCACAGTACAAGTCGACCGTTGAAAGCAAAATTGTCTTCTTAAATGCCAATAAATTCAACAAAACGGAGTTAATGCCATGACAGGACTTAAACAAAGAGACTCTGACAATGGCTGGGATCTTCTATTTGGCAGCCTATAACAGGCTTGCCCTCGAGATGAGGCTAATTGAGCTCTGGCATTGAATGTGGGGCAGGCCTCTTAAGTACCCAATGTATCTGAGGTCTCCCGATAACCACAGAATAGAGCCTCAGGTATCCATGACTGGCCTCCAACCAGCTGAGAGGAGTAAAGCTTGATAAGCTGTTTCAGGGGTTCTCTTGGAACTCAAAACCACCTGGACCCATTAACTCTTGTCCTGCGGGGGTGGTATCTTTACATATGGCGATCATGCAACATACATTCAGTGCTGGGGTAGTATGTAAACAATTGTCCAGCCATGCCAGATGGCCACCGCACCCTGGGGGTGGTGGTATCTTTTACATCCACACGGCGTCTTAGGATTCGCCTCCTTTTGACCAGTGCCTACATCTGAATTTTCCAGATGTTAGAACCAATATATGCTAATCGACCAATAATAATTCAGGAAATACTGCTTGGGTCCACTCTATAAATCGAAGGGAAAATTGTAAATAAACTAACTACTTTGAATTTCATAAATGCATGTTTCGCATCGAAACTGTCTCATTTTTGCACAGAAAATGTCAATGAAGATGTGTTTTGTAAGTGAATTATTTATTCCAGCCATTATTTTCAGTTAAAAGTGTTTCAGAAGGTAGAAATTAATGTGTGTATCTTGTAAACCGGTCACAAAAATTATTCCTTTCGATAATACTATTTTTCTAGGCCTTTGCTAATGTTACTCAATGACCCTATGTCTTGCGAGGGGAGCCGCTCGATTCCCTTTGATCTTCAGAGAATGCAGACTTCTACTCTCCGGTTACGGCATGTCCTTTTGTTTCACTTGCGAGTTACAAACATTGATTGAAAATGATGTGTAGGCGCCTATTGACTACACGACAGTAGTATTAGTAATTCTATTTTCGTTCAGCTGATCAGGCCGGCACTGTCGATGTAAGCGAAGTTTGACCAGCGGCTACCTGTTAGGTACCGTCATACAATGACAAAGTAGGTCACTGGGGGTAGGCCAGAAGGGCGCAGAACAGACGTAAAGAAAAAAAAAGAAAGACAGACAGAAAGAAAGAAAGACACAAAGAGACAAAAGAGAAAGGAAGAAAGAAGACAAAGTCACATCTTTTAAAGCAACTTGGTTTCAACTCAATGTTTACACAAAGCATCATCTTAAACCTAGTCTCATCTCTATATGTACATAAACCATAATTAATCCAAAAGAAGGAGGAAAAAAAAAAGAAAAAGAAAGAATGAGTATCACAGAAATTACAAAAACATAACATTTGCATCTGGGACAATGTGGTCTTCTAGTGTCAAGGTTTAATACTGCATAAACCTGAGGTGTGGCGAGAGGGGATAATGTGTCTTGCATGCCTTTCCCAAGGAACACAGCTTTGGAACAAAAAGTATTACCAGGTTTCAAACCCATGACCTCATGATCTCAATTCCAACAACTTAAACTCTAAGCGAAAAGATAAAGATGGATTTATAGTCTTTGTCCCCGAACAAATGCAAGCTCATCGACTGTATATTAATTATCCCCCAGCAGGCCATTTCACCTCAACTCCCTGAAGAGCATACAGTACAGCAAAAATAAAGATAAAGATAAAGATGGATTTATATTATAGTCCATATTCCCAAACAAGTGTACAACATTCGCCCCCCCCCCCCCCCAGCAGGGCAGGCACTTCAGTCAAGTCAAAGTGAGGAGGGCAGAGTGAGGCATCTTATCAAAGAGTACAACGAAAGAACACCTCTGCCAGCCACAGGGTTTGAACCAGTGAGTGTCATCGTGATTACAAACTCACAACACTACTCAAAGGTTACCATAGACACCTAGTACACAAAAGGACAGGTGGCCTAAAATTCAGGTGGGGAATTACAATCAACAAATTATTATGCAAAGCGGAGTAAAAACAAAAAGCTGAAAGTGCTGATCCTTCTAGTACTGTTGGAAGCAACGATATTTTAATATATTGAACAAACCTGTGCCTCTGTTTCAAATCTTTTCTGATGTAACTGATTCAGACGTTGTTCAAGCTCTTCATCTTCTCGTTTACGTCTGAAAATCATTGTAAACAATAAATTAAAACCAAAATGTATTTAAATGACAAAAATAACATCATGCCTAAAATAAAGCAATATATGATATATTCAATAGAGTGACATCATCACTAACAATTATAATAGACGAATCATGAAGAAAAACACTTGTTAAA
Organism: Doris montereyensis; assembly: GCA_037039925.1. NCBI lineage: Eukaryota > Metazoa > Mollusca > Gastropoda > Nudibranchia > Dorididae > Doris > Doris montereyensis. Next base: position 408,874 of record JAXRKP010000122.1, read on the forward strand.
AATAAATAAAAAGGAATACAACACATGTAAAAATATTATTTGTATTGTTGCATGGAGAAAATAAGGATGGAAACGAAATTTTAAAAAAAGCAAAACAAGGTGTTTGTATAAAATACAACATGACATATAAACAAAAAATTGTGTGGAGAAAATCAGCAATCAAAAAATAAAATAAAGCGTTTTTTATAAAATACAACAACACCAGTAATAAACTAATGTCCCATATATGTTGTCGTAATGTTTCTGTGTATATGGGTACCTCTCCTCTGCTATTTTCTTCAATTGTCGCAGTCTCCTTTCCTCATCCTCAATTTCTGACAGCTGAAAGAAGAAAAGGTTAAGCGGTAGTTTAACACCTAGCTGGTGGGTAGCTTCAAGATTTTTTTATGGAGTTTTAAACCTACACTATAAGTTACCGTATCATAAATGTTTTAATATCTTATTTTTATGTAATATTATCAATATCATTGTTTGTTACTATTAGCATCCTCGTTGTTGCTGATATCATTACTATAAAGTACTATCATATTCCTATTATGTTTTGCTAGTAATAGGGACAAAATATCTGAAGGAATATACTAGACCTGTAGATCTAGAATTTAGATCTACTGAACCTAGATCTAGATTTCTATGGAAATGTAAGCAAACTGATCATGTGAATTGGTCTCCACAGAAGGTGTAACAATAGAATTAGAATCTAGATAAAATAGAGCTAAGAATAGTCTTTAAAATGTCTACTGAACTGTGTATCTCGTTTATCATGGCCTTGACGCGTTGCCAAACTTGAAGGTGAATAAATAGGTGCTCAATTCGTGGAAAAAAGAAAAGAAACAAAAAACCCAAAAATGGAAATTCATGGCTGAATATATTATCCAATAAGTTTCCCAAATTACAAGCATTTAATGATTTTTTTAGATTTTATATAGTGGTCAGTTTGTTTCTCAATTTTTTCTTCCAAGAACCTTAGTAAATATAAAAGCAAACATTTTCCTTTTTCTGTTACTATTATATATAGCATTGATCCTTTTAATCACTATTATTATTGTTATTATCCTAATTAATAGTAAATATCCTACTTCACTAGAGCACCACCTGGCGCTCAAACAAAAAGAACTTAAAAACAAAAAAAGATTCCTTCATAATACGTTTGTTTGTATTTTGTATGAAAGAGAAACAAATCCCTTTCTTTTGTAAAACCTGGATATAATATAACAACCCTTGAATTAGAGCTATTTCATAGCAAAAATATTATAAAACTAGGGTCAAGAAAATTGTACTTGAAAAAATTAGAGAACATTTTTCAACAGTTTGGGGCTCGAACCCACTACCTTTTGGTTGAGAGGCCGACACCTTGCCTCTAGACTACCGAGTCCCCTAAGCCATACTAAGATATGTTTTTAAAGATACTGGTAGGCAGCTATGCTATATAAACCGGGACTTGAAGAAACCTAACTTTCTACAAGAAGAGAATTTAAAGCATAACTTGCTCTTATGCATCCTAATTAATGAGTTTATTCTTGGACTTACTGTGACAGCTGCTGGGGGTTTGCCTTGTTGTTGAAAAGAACTGTGAGGCAGGAAAAGAAAATTACTGTCAGTTAAAAATGAAGTAAAGAGTGTAGGGTGCTCCAAAGGCATGTTGTTTTTTTTAAATTTAACATGTTACTATCTGAGTACGGTAGCGACTATTATTGGTCGGTGCTCCTTAAGAATTGATGTCCCAGTGACACAAGGAACGGTTGGCAAGATAGGATGATTGCTGCCAAATTTTTAAATGAGAATCAAGTGAAAATAAGGTGGAGGGAGGGGTTGTTCAAAAGGGTCTCCTCCTGATTACGTGAGAACCCAGCAGGAAAAAAAAAAGGATTACACGAGAACTCAGTGAAAAGGGGGAGGTTTGAGGGGGTCTACCCCTGAACAAATCATAAGGTAGACACATCAATACTGAATATTATACTTACAATTCATCTGATAGTTCATACTATTTGGCATAACAATTATAACACCTTGACACTTAAGTCAAGTGAGGAAAAGCAGATGGAAGTGTCAAAAATTTCGGAAAACCGGGAAAACCTGGAAAATCCTCATCATGTTTGAAAAGGCAAAAAAAAAAGCAATAAATAAGGCGTAGTCCCAACACACGGTTGGGAATAACGCATCTACAGTCAGTGTTGGAATTATTCCTAACCATATTGGGAATAAGAAAATTAGTATTCCCAACACTGTTAGGAATAACAACAACGATACATTATTATATAGATCTATAGGGCCTAAGAAAATATAGCAATTTTCTAGAATCTAAACATCTAGATTAGATCTCTAGATCTATAAGACATCTAGTTTGATCTATAATACTATGATTATTATATAGAATCTATACCTTACTAGATTTCGATCAAGATCTATAGCTTATAAATTATAAATTATCTAGATCTAGATCTAGATAAGATCAGATCTAGATCCTAGGTCTCTAGATGTATATCAAGATCTAAATCTAGACCAAAAGAAAATGTTGAGAAACAGACTTAAGTACACATAAGGACTTTTTTGGCATCTATTGAAATGATTTGTTTGAAGGAAATGAAACGAAATAAGGAGGAAACTAAAGAGTGTGTGCAAAAGAAAAAAGACTCAAGATGGCAAAATAAAATAAAAACAAGCAAAACAACAAACCAAGGCCCATCGATCGATCAAAACAGTACAGAAAAAAAAGTTCTCATGGCTGTGAAAGGATATGCACTCACTCAAACGGCGTTTCGTCCGCTGCATCAAAGAAGTCATCTTGGTCACTACTTGATGACATTTTCGGACAGCAGATCAAAAGCTATTATTCTATTTTCTTCACTTTGTCTTCAGAAAAGCTCAGAGGTTTGTTTACCATCCATCTTGGAAAAAATCTGTCTTCCTACTTCCGGTTAGAGTTCTAGATCAGAGACCAATAGTTTTTTAAAGTCCATGTCTATACAGTCATCAGTAAAGGCTAGTTTAGAGAGCTGCTCCAAGAAAAATCACTACATACTACATGTAGTTTGGAACGTGAAGAAAAATAATAATATCAAATAATCTAGTGCATGCAGAAACTCCAAATCCTCAAATTGAACACATACCGCTTTGTGCATGATTTTCACCGATCAAAATCATCGAAATACCACACATTCAAAGCGGTTTATTATTTTGTTTTTTGTTGTTTGTTTTATTTGATTTGGGTTGTAGTTTTTTTTTAGTACACAGCAAGTAGTTCTACGGGTCAGTGATTTCTAGAAACATGCGATGAGCTTCAACAAAAGATTTAGATACAAGTAGTATTATATAATCTGTATGTGTTTATCTCTCTGGTGTGTGCGTGTGTGTGTGTGTGTGTTTCTGTCTGCCTGGCTCTGTCTCTGTTGCTTTCTGTCTTTCCCTTTGCTTCTGCATGTCTGTCAGTCTCTCATTCTGTCTCTTTCCGCTTGAATATCTCTCTATTTTTGTCTGTCTGTCAATCTGTCTCTCTCTGTCTGTGTGTGTGTCTCTCTCTTTGTGTGTGTGTCTGTCTATATATATATATGCCGGTCCACAATTGCCAGGTGAAGGAGTGAAAGTGAAAGCAAAGAAGTAGGATTTACTTGCAGCACCCACCAACCATCCCTCTCCTCGTGTAATAAGATATATTATAAGATATATAACCCTACATGTATCGACTTGTTGCCTTATTTTATGATGTCGCCCTCCCACCCCCCTCCCCCCCCCACCCCCTACAGAATAGAGACAGTGAGACAGTTTAAATCAGATGCCATTCCCAGAAAGCATTGCACACACTCAACCAGAGAAACAAAGAAAGAGAGCGCCATATGAAATTGAGGTAGACTGAAAATAGGGGGAAGGGGGATACAAGGGGTAGGAAATATGAAGAGAGAGAGAGAGAGAGAGAGAGAGAGAGAGAGAGAGAGAGACAGACAGACAGACAGACAGACAGACAGACAGACAGACAGACAGACAGACAGAGACAGAGAGAAGAGGGGCGGGGTTTGAGAGCAACACACAACTTGTCAGTCCGGGAAGCAAACATCACCTTCCTATCATAATCTCCCGAAAGACACAGATCTCAGGAGTTAAAACAATTAAATGATTGCAGCAAGCAGGATCTGCACCCCCTCCCCATCCCCGCCCCCCCCTCTTGTGCATTCACAACTGCCACTTTTGATCAGATAATAATACGCCCTAGTGGAAGTGAAAGAGTGAAAAAGTTCATATTAATTCAATACTACATGTAATCATGTACATGTAAATCAAAGCCTCTCATACACGCTCACTCCTCAGCTCGTGTTCATGCTCATGTTTCCACTCGTGTTTGAACCTACATCCCCGCCTTGGGTACTGTTAGATCTAGCTCTAGATCTACATTTAGATCTAGATCTAGAGATAGATCCAGAGCTACTCTAGACCTACTAAATATTTTTGGGCCGAGTTTGGGCTCGGATTAGAATGATAACCCGCTCATTGAGTGGGATGTCAGGGTTTTTTTTATGCGAACAATTACATCGTCATGCTTTAATAACAACCTGCTCATTGAGCGGAGATTCAGCTTGTTGTATATATAGCTATATCCATGTTTCTAGATTCGAACTCTAGCTAATGCTAGATCTAGATATCTATCTATCTATATCTAGATCTAGCTCTAGCTTTCAGATCTAAAATCAAGAGCTCTGAAATGTTTCATTATTATTCTACAGATCTGCGGTTTCTTTTTGTAGACCTAGAGCCGATCTAGAGCTAGATATAGATTCTAGATCTAAATCTAGATCTAGAGCTTAATCTAGCCATAAGGGGAAAACATAAAGGACCCCGATTTCGGGATAAGTATGAATAAGGACGACTAAGTATGAGTGTTCCTCTATCAAACCCAACAACGCACACATAGAATATCCTTATTGTGGATACTGATCCGTACTGGTAGCTCGTACCGATTTTATAAGTATTGAGGGACAATACTATCTGCCAAGGGGTCCCTAGTCCCTGGGGAACTCGCAGCTTTCACACGCCTTCGATGATGAGGGACAATACTTCTTGCGACCGAAACTCACCGACACCACCGTCACTATTCGCGTCTCGCTACAAGGTGTGGGCGTCGCGATGTCTGGGATGGACTAGGGACATTTTCAAATGACCATAGCAGAGCGGCCGTTGATCGTAGAAAAAAATCTAATAACACTGTTGAACTCTGCATCATCCAATTATGGCAAGACTAGAACTGCAGTCGTTATTTCTCTATAATTTAGAAAATAATATTTATCTTCATTTTTAGAGAAACAATACCCACGTGTTGGAGAGGAACATTGCATCTTCCCTATCGAACACGTGTGTAGTGAGGTTTTTCTCTAGATGGACACAAAGTTTACAATGGATGTTGATTTGCTTACTGCCAATGTTTTTAGGAATGTTTTCTTTTTTTCCTTCTTTTCTTTCTTTTCTTTTTTCCACGCTCAGATTGGTAGGCGTATATCGAACGTCAGCAGATAAACGGCTATTCGACCATAGCAGATTTGTTATATAGTCCCATTTCAATCAAACTCTATTATATATCTTTGTTTTTCTCACTCTGCCTATCTATCTACCTATAGCTTCCTCTTTCCCCCCTCCCTCCCTCTCTCCTCTCTCTCTCTCTCTCTCTCTCTCTCTCTCTCTCTCTCTCTCTCTCTCTCTCTCTCTCTCTCTCTCTCTCTCTCTCTCTCTCTCTCTCTCTCTCTCTCTCTCTCTTTCTCTCTCCATTACGCGTCTTCTCTCTTTCTCTTTGTTTTTTGTTTGTTTGTTGTTGTTTTGTTCCCCCCCCCTCTCCTTAGTGGGATATATAGTTGAATGTACTGAAACAACGCTTTCTGTGCACTGTCTCTGGGTAGTTTAGAGTGCCGGTATCAAGTGTCATCAACATATTGTAGGTTCCGGAAGTCGGGCTGGCACCTTACCTCACGAAAGTTTAGAGTGCTCGTGCTTTCAAAATGGCACACATGTTGTGTTTTCATATATTGTCACAAAATTGTACTTGGTTCCAATATATCCCATAATTTGTTTTGTTTTGTTTTTGTTTGTTTTTGTTTGTTTTTATTTTGTTTTTTTTTGCAATACAAATTAGATATCTAAAGGATAATCATACGTAATCCAAATAGTTCTTATTAAACTTTCCTCACCTCTCCCCCCAACTACATGCTGTATAATTTAATTAATGCAATGACTGTTTGCTAACGCTATCAGTACTATCATTTTACTATTTACACCATCTTTACTTTACTAGTATTACTATCGTCCTCTAGCACCACAACCACTGCCCTAATATTTGTTCTTCTTTCTTTTTTTTATATCAGTATAAGAGATGATTATAATGCTATTTATACTTGTAGAAATTTTGACTATTTCAAAACACCACTACAAACATGAAAACAAAAACAAGAAAACATTAAAAGAATATAAAAATAAAATAAAATAAAGCAAAATACCCGGGACAAAACATCCGAATAACAACCGTCCCCCATCCTCCAAACCGTCTTTAAACGAAAAAAGAAAAGCAAAAAGAAAAACATGTCAGTTGTAATTACGTGTGAATATTTCCTTTGTCATTCGTGTATATTGGAAATATCTATCGGGGTGATTATCTTTTAAACGAAGAAAGAGGTGGTGAGATTCACCAAAAGTTTGCCTCTCTCTATTGGTGGCATAGATTCCATGTCTTCTCTGTTTTAGTCTAGGAAGCACGCTATCAAGTAAAAACAAACTCTTCATCAGAAGACGAATCCATTTTCGACTGACTGACAACACACTGTGCTGACAAGAATAGAATAGACCAGAAATAAGTATCCTTTGTGTGCACACAAGAGAAGTAAGTTCCTTACCATAAGTAACATATTTTAAGGATACTTATTTTCGGGATCCTTTATATTTTCCCCTATAGACAACAGATCTGCAGTTTTCTTATGAAGAACTACAGCCGATTTAAATCTAGATCTAGCTATAGACTATACTCTAGATCTTGATATAGGTCTAGCTCTTAGATATTGAGATGTAGATCTTGTTTTAGATCCAGGTTTATAGATTATGGAGATCTACAATCTCAATCTAGAATCAAGAACTGAAATATGTCAATATTATTCTACAGATCTGCGGACTTCTTTTCCCATTGCCGAAATAAGTGATGTTAATCATTCAGAAGAGGAATGAGAAATCTTATCCTGGCACCAAATGGAACAACTCGCAACTCCGTTTTAAGTAGGTTTTCGCATAATCAGGGGAGGGAGGCTTATACCCCCTCCCACTTTTTTTTTTTACTGGGCTTTCATGTGATCAGGGAGGGGGGGAGGGGGCCTTTCACTTCATTCCCATTTTAAAAAGTGGCGGAAATTTGGCGAGGAATTCCTATTCGGCCAACCATTTCTGGGTCAAACGGGACATCAGATCTTAAGGAGTACCACTACACCTGGAGCAGTACCAGTATATTGACATAGGCCCTTATAGATCTAGAGCTAGATCTAGATCTATGTCAATACAAAAGCATTTTTAATGCAGCCACAATTGTTTGTGTTGATCTCAAGCCCAATAAATACAGAGGGACAATATTTGTGTTGATTCTGTATATACCTGTTATTTTAATTAACTTTTATTACAGAGCCCTTTAAAGTTTATTGGTTTACTTTCTGCTCTCGGACCTAATCTTCAACTGCTTTGCAATTCATGAAAGATTTGTACAGGTAATCATTTTTCTTTAATTATTAGAAGAATCATACCATAAGGGGAATATTAATTGCAAAACATTCTTAGTCTATTGTCATTTTCTTGATTTATTTATTGAAGGGGTACCATGTTTTGTCCATATAGATCTACATCATCCTGAATTTTTTCTTTTCTCTACATATTAGCGGACTTTACGACATTGCGTTTTCATACAGTCAGAATAGGCTCTCAAAGCGCTGAACAGATAATGCTCAAATTTTAACACCACTTTTGTGCATTACCTGTGCATGTTTTAGGCATATTTCAATTTGAAAGACATTTTCTTTCTTCAAAGGATATTTTACACATTTTATTTGTGATTGCCACCGAACCCCACACTTTTCGGGAACCCACAAAGCCCGCGAAAGTTCGGCCGCCGTTGACCTACCTATCCATGCCCATTGTCCCCAGTCCACCGCTGAACGGTCCATGCTAAAATTTTAACCTAGATCTAGCTTAACTCTTTTCTTTCTTTTTTTTGTCAACAGGTCAATTCTTAGATCTCTTAGCGCACAGGTCGCACATTAAAGGGTGTACCCGACTATGGAAATTTCCCCCTCTAAGATCTAGCTCTACTATCATCTACTCTACTCTAGATCTACTAAATCTTTATTGACCGAGGTTGGGTTCGGATTAGAATAATAACTTGCTCATTGCGTGAGATGTCAGCTTTTTTTATGCCCACATCGTCATATTTTTAATAACAACCTGCTCATTGAGCGGGGTTTAGCTTGTAGATCTATAATTTTCTTAATCGAGATTTTAAAAGCCCATATTAATTTGCTCCTTTTCAAAATCAGTGACATTTTCCTCCACACCTCATGACACCGCCAGAAAACACGTTTAGTACCTTGGTAGCGGTCAGTCATAAATTAAGCGCACTGCAAGGGTGCCTTCGATTAGTGATTTAATTTTGAGGGTAGATTTCACCCAATCAGAATGCTAAACCGAAAGACAGATTTGCAAGGCGCTTGCTTACAGAACGCTGCCATTATAAACGTCACCAATGGCTATAAGTGGTGTTAAGATGAAGTGGCGAAATCAAAACATCTAACATCTCATGGCCACCTCTATGTAACATCAGAAGCTTGGCAACATAAAATATAGAATGAGAAGTAAACTAATGCTATATTAATCCTCAGACATTGTAATGTATTATGTACCTAGACGAGCTAGATCTAGCTATAGATCTAGAATCTAGATAAAATTCTAGACTTATAATAGATCTAGATCTAGATCTAGATTCTAGATCTAGATCTAGAATCTAGATCTATCTAGATCTAGATCTAGATATCTAATTCTAGATCTAAATGGGTCTTTTAAATGTTTTTTTTTATATATCTAGATCTAGATCTAGATCTAGATCTAGATCTTTAAACTAGGTCTAGATCTAGATTTTAGTTTCAGGGTGAGGGGTGGTGAAAGGTTTGCCATTTTTCTCTCATAACTTGATCTACATCAAAATGTAATATATAGATCTAGATCTAGATCTATCTGGATTTAGAATCTAGATATATAGGTACAATCCAAGCCACAATTTTTATTTTATTTACAACGGCAACTGTATTCATAAACGCTTCCGGTACCCTAGATCTATACTATAAGTAGCACGGCTAACGTCAACTGCTGTTTCCTAACTATGTCCAAGGGATTTAATCTTCATCTAACGTCTTTTGCGGTTATTCATATAGATCTAGATCTAGATCTACTAAAAATAATCAGTTGCGACGGTTTTCGTGACTAAATTTGTGCTCGGCAGCAAGAAATAAATACGATGGTTTGGCCTATAGTGTATCAGGGGATGGGAGTACTTACTTACTTACTACCCATTATGCCCGTTGGCATGTAGGGCAGCAATGAAGGATTTCCATCTCTTTCTTTTCATAGCAAGCGTTTTTATGGAATTCCAGGTTTCGCCCCAGTCTTTAATTTCATTCTCTGCTGTTTTTCTCCAAGTCGTCTTTGGCCTGCCACGTCTCCTTTTCTCTTCAGGGGTCCAATGTAGGGCAGTCTTGGTGATGCTCTCTTCTTCTTTTCTTAAAACGTGCCCTATCCACCTCCATCTTCTTTTAAGCAGGATGTCATGCATGCGGTCTATTTTTATTTTCTGAGAAGAGTCTCGTTTGAAATTTTGTTTGGCCAAAATATATATTGGATTTTTCGCAGACATTTGGTGTGGAATGAGGATGACTTGTTCATGTCTCTGTCCGTCATCCGCCAGCGTTCAGATCCATATAGTAGAGTTGATAGGACACAGCTTTGATAGATTTTTAATTTTGTTTTAATATTATATTCTTTCGTTTTCCATACATGTTGAAGTAGTTTGAAGGAGTTTCTTGCTTTGTTTAGACGCCTGTTGATGTCTTTGTCAGCCCCTCTGCTACTTGTCACAATGCTGCCTAAATATGTAAATTCCTTGGTTGTTTGTATGCAACTGTTATTGATGAGGATTGGAGAGAGATTTTGTATATTTAATGTCATTAGTTCAGATTTTGTAAGGTTTATTTTTAAACCTATCTGTTGACAAAAAGAGCTTAGCCGTGATGTTTTCTCTTGTATGTGATGATGTGAGTGTGCCAATAGTGCCAAATCATCAGCAAAATCTATATCCTCTAGCACAGAGAAAAGAGTCCATCTAATTCCTCTGTGTTGATAACTGGTTGTTTGCGTCATCACACAGTCTATAGCAATAATGAAGATGGTTGCTGACATCACGCACCCTTGCCTGACACCAGTCTTGATTTCAAAATCTTGATTGCTATTCCCAACTTAACATGTGAATTCATTGTATAAACTTTTAGTGAGCTGAACAAGATGTTGGGGTATTCCATAATTCCTTACAATTTTCCAAAAGTTTTCTCTATGGAGGCTATCGAATGCCTTTTCAAAATCAATGAAGTTTATATACAGTTGTCTCTGCCATTCTATAATGTTTCTTAATGTGAAAATTTGGTCCGAGCAGTTTTTTCCTTTCCGAAACCCTGCCTGTTTATTTCTTATGTAGGTATCAACGGCATTTGATATTCGTTGTATTATTGCTTTTGCAAGAACTTTACTAGGGAAAGACAGGAGTGTTATTCCCCTCCAGTTATTGCAGTCCCGCAAATTGTCTTATTTGGGACTCTTTATTATTATACCTTCATTTCATTCATCCGAAGTTTTCTTTTATGTCCATATTTTGGTGAAGAGTGGATGCAGTATGCTTGCTGCAAAAGTGGATTGTGCTTTAAAAAGTTCAGCGTTTAAATTGTCTATGCTTAGGGCTTTTCCATTCTTTAGAGTTTTAATAGCTACTGTTATTTCATTAAAGCTAGGTGGTTCTATATTAATATTCAAATCTTCTTGTGCCTCTTCAATGCTTGCTTCTGTTGGAGGAGTTGGCTTGTCTAAAATTTCCATAAAATGTTCGGTCCATCTTGCATCTTTTTCAGCCTCAGTCGTGAGAAGCTCTCCTTGTTCAGGCGGGTCTGAAGTTCTTTGATATTTTCCACTTATTACTTTTGCAATTCTTTAAACTCTGCCTTGGTCTCCCACCCGTGATGCTTCATCTGCTTCATTGACAAGTCTGTCCATGAATGATCTTTTGTCTTGTCTTGCACTCCTTTTACTTTTCTTGTTTATTTCCTGGTATTGAGTTGACAACCTTTCTTTCAATCTGCTTGATTTTCCATAAAATATTTTCTTCTTAATTTCTTTCCTCTTTTCAATTGTTTTCCATGTGTCATTTAATAGCCATTCTTTCCTTTTGTGTCTTTTTGTTCCTAAGCATGTTTTAACTGTCTTTATGTAGGCGTGTTTAATAGTGTTCCATCTGCTGTTGATTTCATTTCCATCACATGGTTTGTCATCATCCGTATCAGTCAGCACCTGAAACCTATTCTTCAAACTTATCATAAAAGTTTTGGCTGTATTAGGATTTTTAAGTTTGTCCATGTCGTATCGTTCTCTGCCTTTTCCTATTGTACTTGTTTTTCTCAGTTTGATTTTTAGATTTGCAACCACTAGATGGTTGTCACTTCCAACGTCAGTTCCTCTTTTTTACTTCCACATCAAGAAGGGATCTTCTCCATGTTCCATTTATGAGAAGATGATCGATCTGGTTTCTATCCCTTCTATTTGGTGAACACCATGTAAGCTTTTGAATCTCTGTATGAGGAAACAAAGTTCCACCAATAACAAAATCGTTAGTGTTACAAAAGTCCAATAATCTTTCTCCGTTGTCATTTATAACGCCACATCCTTCCTTTTCACATAGCTATTTCATTTGTACTATTGTTGCAACCAACCTTTGCATTTAGGTAGCCCATTATCATTTTTGTATCATGCTTTGGTATTTTCTCCAATTCAGCCTTTAGTTGGTCGTAAAAATCATCTTTGTCTTCATCCTTACTTTCGTTTATGGGGCTGTAACAATGTATAATCGAAACATTGACATGTTTTCCTTTCATTCTTATCTTTATCAATCTGTTGTTAATGGGTTTCCATTCCATCATATTTTTTCTCTTCCTTTTTCAATATAATGGCTACACCCTCTGAGTGTTGATTATCATCCCTTCCAGAATACAGAACAGTTTCACCTGAGTTTATTTTTATCTTTCCAGCTCATGTCCACCTGCAATCACTGATGTCTAGAATATCTAAATTGTAGCACCTCATTTCTGATGTTGTTTGTGCTAAATTACCGGTGCTGCTCATCGATCTAACATTCCAGAACCCTACTTTGGTCTTAGATTTTGTGGCGAACAGAACTCCCATATTCCTGTCAGTAGCTTCCTGGCGGCTTTCACTACTGTCATTCATACAAGTATCTTGCGATGACTCTGGAAGTCCATTGCTCGCCCTTGTGCTATTATTTTCCTTCCTTGCTGTTTCCGTAACATGATGTTTTTTTTCTAGGTTGGGTTGTTAGCCCTACGCCCAACCCCCAGACTTGGGATATATTTTTGGAGGTTCACTCCTAGGCCGGTCGCTCTCCCAAGCTATAAGAGTCCTGCCTACCCTTGGTTTGAGATAAGAGTTTCCTTCTCGTAGGTAAACCGCTTTACTGAGCTGACGGGCTTTAGCTGCCCCGGGGGGGGGGGGGGGTTATAAAGGCGCCTCTGTTTGCCTGCTAGTCATTTCACTGAGCCTATTGGGGTATTTTCTAAGGACTGAGTTCCAATTCAACAATCCCACCCGCCCTCTATGACTAGCGCCAGATTTGTCCACGACTGCTTATTGGTTATTCACAGCTGACCCTTATATCTAAAGGTCTTCCCCTATCCGCAACCTGGGGACGCGCCTGGTAGGGGACGGTTGCCCCATCAGGAGGGGATGGGAGTGATAATAGCAAATTGCCAGTACTCCATACCTTACAGTACAGTAGATCTAGATTCTAGATTCTAGACCTAGAGCTAGAGCTAGATCTAGCTCTAGATACATTCATGTAGCCTGGTTTAAAAAAAACGACACTTCCATGCGTGGCCACATAGATTTTCACCGGCGTGAATAGTTAAGTAGATCTAGGCCCATTCAGGTTGGTAGATTAACTAGAAGGAGAAGATTGTGCGTGAGTTGTTCTCGGTTACCTTTGTCAGCCTGTCAGTGATAAAATTGTTCAAACCAGAACGAGAATAATACAATTTGTGATGTCTGAACTTTGAATCCTTCGTTTGAATTTATTGTAATGAAAGTACATGTAGTTTCAACACAATGCCACGCGACCCTAAACGTCTGCTCACACTGCGCGCATTACATAAGGCCTATCTTGTTACTGGATTTTTATTATTAAATCAGTATATTATTTTTATGTTTGGATGACCATGACATCACTTCACTTTCCTATTCCAATCAACCATCTTGTTTTCAGGTGAATAATGGCAGACGATACACCCGTGGCCAATAATAGTAAGTAAAACTGTGATTCCGCATGAAGAGTTGGATCTATGTAATTGGAAGAAGAAACGATCAGAGTCCATGTTTAAAAATATATTTCTTGATTACATCAGCGTAGACAGGAAAGATGAACTTCTGGAAGGTTGACCAATGCATTGAAAATATCCGCCCTTGTCCTCTGTACGTGGGTATCTTTACAAAAACAAAACAAAAAACAACCCCCCCAAAAAAAACAAAAAAACGCGACAAAAAACAACACAAAACAAAACAAAACAAAAAACGAAACAAAAAACAAAACAACAAAAAAACAAAAAAACAAAACAACAAAAAAACAAAACAAAAAACAAAAAACAACAAACACAACAACCCCAACAAAACAACCCCAACAAAACAACACCCAACAACACCAAAACTACCAAAGATCAAAACAAAACAAACAACAACCCCAGTGATTCTGAACCAAATACGTGTAGCTGGGAAAGTTGTCAAAAATGGAGAAAAAGGGTCGGAAGAGTAAAGGGGGGCGGGGGGGGGGGGGGGGGGATGGATGGAGGAACTTGACCGATCGGAAATTTTCAAATCCAGTGATTCTGTTAATTTTTCTCTCCATCCCACCCCTTCGCCTCCAAATAACCATCAAATTCACTACGAAATACAGAGCAAATTAAAAAAACCCATATCAAATCAAAAGCGCTACTTCACTCTTGACTCTCTCTCCCCCCCCTCACTCTTCAGTTTGATTTCTAACAGGATGTTTTTCTCTTATGCAGCCTGGCCGTGCGAACTTAGCTAACGACGTGTGTTGTTTTTTTATTCGCTTTCTGAAGGTCAAGGATCGGTAAAAGGTCAAATGGCAGCCAGGTACCAAGAACGTTTATCTATGAGCCACGTGTTTCCAGGTAGGAAATTACGTGACTTGACTTGACTTCACGCTTTCTGATAGCAAATAATGGTTTATTTTACGGTTTAACAGCGTGAAAGAAAGTGGGTCAAATTTGTACTCCTAGAGGTGAGACGGAAGAAATATTTATACAACCCCTTTCCTGAACCCCTCACTCCCACACCATGGTCAGGCGGAGGGCGGGGGAGGGGGGAGGCGTTCAGAGTAAGAGATTGTAGATAAATTTCTTTCATCTCACCTCTAAATGTAGATCTAAGCCGATACTGACAACGACCCATTTTTGTTTATGACGTCGCTAAACCGTAATTCTTCAGACGTTACAGTTACGCCAAAGGCCGTATATTATAAGACGTTTCACTAGCGAGCTGACAATCTGGGCGATGAGAGTCACAATGCCCCCTCACCCCTCTTCACCTCTGTGCGCGTATACACATCGAAAAGGGGTGTGCCCCGCCTATAGCACAAACAGGAATTTTTGTATTGTAAAAGTAAAAAGGGCTTCTTTAAATACGACGTGAAACCGACACTGAGAAAATGGAGCCGTAATTTATATATTCTATGTCAAATCAATTGTTACTCGTCATCAATACCGTAAACAATAACATGCTTCACAGTAAAATCGTGCCATGATTGTGTATGAAAACAACGACTTTCTTTCTTTATCAGCTCTCATTCTACCTTCCGGTGTATAGGTTTTAGATGCCAGAAATGATCTTTCTCCAGGCTGCACTGTCCGGACATTTTCTATTTCCTTCCGTGAAAGATACATTTCTTTGCGTTAATGCCTCTTTTATATCTTCTTCCAACCTTCTCCGATGTCTGCCTTTTGGTCTTTTACCTTTAGTATTAGCACTGTATACTGATTTAGCTATTCTATTGTCATTCATTCTGTTAACATGCCCAAACCATCTCGGTTGATTCATTTCTATCTTAGTTTTTATGCTATCTGCTTTGGTTTGATCTCTTATTGTTGTGTTTCTGATTTTGTCTCTTTTAGTTTTCCCTACTACTCTTCTTAGATATTTCATTTTGGCTGCCTGTACTCTACTGTATTCCTTACTGTCTAAGGTCCAGGTCTCACTGCCATAGAGGAGAGTAGGACAATAAACAGTGTTGTATACTGCCATTTTGGTTTTTGTTGACAATTCTTGTTTACCTACAAATGCCTTTCCTAGATGGTTATATATTGCACTTGCCTTTTGGATTTTCTGCCTGATTTCTTCTCTTAGTATTCCCTCTGAGTTAGTCATTACTCCTAGGTAAATGTAGCTTTGAACTTGTTTTAAATTCTCCTGCCTAATTTAAGATTTTATGTTTTAGCTTCCCTAGTAACTAGCATTGTTTTTGTTATTTTTGCATTTACTCTCATTCCTTTTTTATTTAATTCATTATTCATTATGTTGATATTTGACTGGAGATCCCATTCTAATTTTCCAAACAGAACTAAATCATGGCAAATGAAAGCATTGATACATTTACTGGTTAGAGTTTCCACATACCTACATTCATTTTCTTCATTTTTGAGGACGCCTTGCGACTGAATCCATAAATGTGATAAACAAAAGACGACTTAAGATACACCCTGTCTTACTCCTATATCTACATCAAATTCTTCAGATAATTTCCAGCTACTCTCACTACACATGTTGGTTTATTGCAAAAACGTTTAATGGCTTCTATTAAATTTTGCTCTACGTTGTGTTCTTTTAAGGAATGCCACAGTTCGTCCCTCCTCACAGTGTCAAATGCCTTTTCTAATTCAATAAAACACAGGTGCAAGTCAATGTTTCTCTCAATGAATTTTCTATTATTTGTTTAATTGTAAACATGTGGTCTTGTACACTTCTTCCTGGTCTAAATCCATTTTGGTGTTCTTCAATCTGATCCTTTACTCTATTCCTTAGTCTCATTTCCAGAATCCTGGCATACACTTTTCCTGGTACGCTAAGTAGTGATATCCCTCCATAGTTTGAGCATTCCATAGTTGATCCTTTTTTGTGTATTGGTACTACCGTTCCCTTTTTCCAGTCGTCTGGCACCTGTTTGGACTTCCATGTTTGTTGACATATTGCATGTAGTAGTTTGTCTGTCTCTCTCCCTTGGGTCTTTAATCATTTGTGGATAAACTTGATCTGCTCCTGGGGCTTTCCTAATTTCACTTTTCTTATAGCTGTTTGTATTTCTTCCATTGATATATCTACATCTTCAGCTGCCTCATCTCGATTACTTGTTACTCTTAATAATTGATCTGTACTCCTTGTTTCATATGTTCTGGAGGGATTATGTAATTGTTGAAAATACTTTCTCCGTGTTTCCATGGATTTCGCTGTCTCCTTTCATTATTTCATCTTTGGCGTTCTTAATTTGTTGTATTGGGCATGCTTTGGTATTTCTGATGCTCTTCATTGCTCCCCAGAACAGCTTTTGATTTCCTTGATAGCTTTCTTGAAGTCTTTGCCAAAACTCATCCCACTGTTCCTGTTTTGCTTTCCTAACTTTCTCTTTGGCGATAGTTCTTTTACTCACGAAATTTATCCTAACACCTGGTCTCTTTGTTTGCAAGTATTTCTTCCAGGCATCCTTCTTTTTTTTAATTATCTTAGTCTTGACATTCTCATTCCACCATGCTGTTCTTTTCCTATCTCCTTTAATTTGTTTCCTACGACAGACCTCTTCAGTACAACTGAGGAGTGTTTCTTTATATATTTGCCACTTTTCTTGTATTGTGCTTTCCTTCAGATTCATCTGTCTTTCACTGATAAATCTTTTTATCCTGGATTGGTATATCTGTTTTAATATTGGTTTATTTATTTCTTCTATTTTGAATTTAGTAGCTTTCTTCTCTTTCCTTTTCTGTTTGTATTATTGAGTTAATAATCTCATTTTGGCTATGAATAGGTGATGATCATTAAATATTTCAGCTCCTCTGTTTACTATTGCATCCAATATACTATAAAAAAAGGGAGCTGCTTATTATTATGTAGTCTATGATTGACTTTTCACATCTATCTTCATTTACTCTTGTATATTTGTGGATATTTTTATGAGGAAAAAATGTGCTAGCTATTTTCATGTTATTCTTTAGGCAAAAATCTATGAGTCTCTCTCCATTTGGAGAAGTTGTCGTCTCTCCTTCTACACCTATTACTCCTCCTGACTTTTCTACATTGTTGCTTACTCTAGCGATTAAATCTCCTAAAACCATTAATTCCTGTTTGGGTTTGAGATTCTCTGCAGCTATTTGTAAATCATTTTCGAAGATATCTTTTTCTTCTTTGGTGGCATCTTCGTTTGGTCCATAAGCTATTGATAATTTAATTTCTCTTCCTTTTGGTTTAATAGTTCCAACTTTCTAGTAGTATTTTTTGCCATTTATTTATTACAAGGCCTACTCCTGCTCTAGCTTTATCTTTGACATACACTCCTGAGAAAATTAAAGTATGATTTGGTTCTACATTTTCTATTCCTTATCCTTTTTTCTTTGTTTCTGTAATAGCCAAAATGCCTACTTTGAATTGTTCCATTTCTTCAGCTAATTCTAACTCTTTTTCATTAATTGCCCTAACATTCCATGTTCCAAAAATCACAGTCCGTGTTATTTTCCAGTGTCGTGTTCGAAAGTTCAAGTCGGGTATATCATTGTATGTATTTCTTGGAATCAC
Source organism: Doris montereyensis (assembly GCA_037039925.1). NCBI lineage: Eukaryota > Metazoa > Mollusca > Gastropoda > Nudibranchia > Dorididae > Doris > Doris montereyensis. The sequence goes on from JAXRKP010000122.1 coordinate 427,048, forward strand.
TTTCGTTTTGGATAAGCAGGGATTGGCTCACTGTACCCTAGGTAGATGGTGTGGCTGCCACATTGAGACCCCCTACCAGGGCCTTGTTATTTTCTGTCAGGATTAACTCCCTTAGCCTTTGGTTGCTCAAAACCAACCCACAAGGCAGCAGGTTGTTATTTTTGTCAGGGTTTACTCCCTTAGCCCTTGGTCAATCAAGACCCGCCTGCAAGGCCGCAGGAGAGGGGAGGGCGGGACCGCTTAATCCCCTTACAGGTGCTTACCTGTCCACTGCCCGAGAAATCAATGACAAAGATTGTAAAACAGCCATCATCAGGTGGAAAAAGTATAAACTCTTGAATATTAATAATAAAAAAGACAACCATAAGAAACAAGGAACACAAAGAAAGTAAAGTATAAGACAAGACAATCAGGAAACAAAGAAATCATTAAATGTCTAGACCAAAGCAGACAAACAAACCAACACTAACATTCACCACTTTCACTATTCGGTCTGGTTTCAAAAACGGGGATCAAAGAAATGGATTTCAATACACAGTTTTATCTGTGCTGTACTGTCTTAATTGTGTTGCTGTGTTCTTCTGAAGTCTTTGTTTCATGTCGTGATTTCTGAGTGTAAGTTTGTGGTGAATCCTTGTCGTAAGATTTAAAAGTGGCCACATAAGTAGACTTCCGGAGAGCTGATTGGCATTTGATAGACTAAGCAGTTTTGTTTTGAAGTATTAATGAATACCGTCTTTCTTTTGGTTCCTTTGAAAATCAGTTTGAAATACGGCCTCGAAAAGGGCAATCACTTCAACAAGCTTCGAACTTGGTTTAAATAACCCATGATCAACACATTCATGTTAAAAAACGGAGGTCAAAATTGTTACGCGTTTAGTAAAGAGACGGGTTCGTAGATTAGATTTACTAATGATGCGAGTAAACATTGACACAAAGTAAACAAGATGGTATGAAAACTGAATCGAGGCTTTATGTAGAGTACCTACTTTATTAGTAGTAAGATTAAGATGTACGTGCGAACAGAATCACGACTGACGACCGACAACTAACAAAGAAAGTGTGAAGACAGAAAAGGGTGGAGACCAGACTGATACGGATGCATTGCAAGCAATTGTTTGATAGGTGCAGGAGTGGTACTGGTAGAGAAAAGTGGGTCAGGTGAGAAAGAATGTATGTAGGAATATATATTTGAGGACGAAAGTAATTCACAATCACGTAACAAAACAACATTTGAAAGCACGCACAAAAGGACAGGGGGAATGCAAAAACCAAAGTGACTGCCGTTGAATCTTACTGAGCGCGTAGGCTTGCTGTTGAGTTTACGCGTACAGTTATTGTTAGATTTTACCCCAGCGAGGACGCAAACAGCCGAGCTGAAACGTCTTATAACATACGGTCTTTGGTTACACTCTCGGTTGTTCTCCTTTTCTCTACGGCGAAGGCCAACCATTCCGTCGAGGTTGGTGCGATGTCTCGTGTTGCTTGGAGGTCAGTCTGTGATGCTAATTTGACGGTATTTCTGGAATTCACTCGAACGTCAACGGCTCAACGGTGCAACACTCAACACAAAGTTACCGCACATAGTGTTATAACTAGTTGAGAAGCCCACCTCTGATCTTAGATCTAGATTCTAGATGTGGAGTTTAGTCTACATCTTGATTCTGCTGACGTTTACGAAAGGCTTGAACTCGATTCGATAACCGAATGGCGCTTGAGCTGTTTTTGTATGTAATGCACCCACGCTGCCAAGTTTCACTGTTCTAGGTGGCATAGTTTCTGCGTATTGCACGTTGGCGTTTTTCGACGACAAGGCTACTTTGTGTCAGACTTGTGGATTGCTTTTTTTGGACGTGGGGGGGGGGGGGGAGGGGTGTCTTGTTATTTACTGGTTCGATTACCTTGTGTTTAACGTTAAATCTATGAAACTAGTATTATTTTTTCGAGAGGGGAAACATATCACTGAATAATACCCAAACAACGCACACACTTTAAGAAGACTAGCCACATTTATGTCCCTAAAGAATTGCCTATGTGTGTGCTGTATTAATTGTACAGCTGTGGAGATGGACAAACTTTTGCCTGTTTGTAACTGATTCCAGATCCAGACACATACACAGACACACAAACATACACAAACACACATGCGCAAAGTCCATTTTTGCTTTTTATGCATTATTAGAGTATTCTCCCTCTCAACTTCCTCTTTTTCATTCCAACGACCACCTAGGGGCTCCAATCATAATGTTGACAACATCTGCAACGTTGCTACTGCTGCGCTGTCAAGTCCCCAAGGCCATGGACTCCCAATGACTCCAAGACCAAGCTGTCCATCCACACACCTGGTCTCCACGTCCCAATCTCAATCTCAATTTGATGGCCAAAACCCCACCCAAGCTGACGACGGTGCGGTCAATCAACATGTGACTTCGGACAGAAGACTCGAGGTCAAACAGTCATCGTCAACGTCGGAGCGTCACTTGACCCACCATCACATCGTTTCTCACAGCCCCGTCATGAAGGAACTCATCGAAAAGTTCGAGATGAGGAAGGCGGACAGCAAGAACGCCACGTCGAGAAGCACGCGACAAGGAGAAGACAAAAGTGTCAATCTGATGGCGCGCGACGCGTGGTGTCCCAATCGTGCCAGTGCCTGCCTTGAAATTGACCCCTCAGCTGTGACTTCCAGCTCTTTCAGCGATTTGTCGGATTCCAAAAACAACTCTCAAATCTCCAAGCTGTCAATGGCCGAGTACTCATCGGACGCCATTGTCGACGATGGCGGGAATGACTGCGAGGTGGTGGGCGTGGCGAAAAAACTATGGCACCTGGAGGATGCACGTGCGCATTCACGGTTTCCAGGTCGGTCCCAGTCTGGGTTGTCCGTTTTAGCTGGTCAGGGCGACAACTTGACAAACAACAAAGACTTTGAATTCATCCTGAACTCCGCTTGTGATGAAGCTCCTGCCCCCACGAAGGGATCCCCGATGTTCACCCGCCAATCTGTGCACAAGGCCAGGTATGAAGGTCAAAGTCTCGGAACAGACAACGAGTCAGGGAGTCCAACGGCCTCCGCTAGGACTCACTTCAATATGGAAGAGTTATCCCATGATATGTCGGACAGGCAGTCACCAGAGCGTGTCAGTCTAAGAGGACTTGTCAAGAAACAAGCTATGAAGGGAAAGTACGACAAAACAATAGACGAAAAGAGTCGCAGGTCTGGTCATCTGCCACAAAACGTCAAACAAAAACAGACCAAGTCGATGCTGCCAGCCCCTGCAACTTTCGTCAGGAGCTTAACGCCGTCCAACCTGTCAAGAAAGTCTGCAACTGACGGCTCTCCCTCATCGGTTACGACCCCACAAGCGCTACCCAAGAGCAGCAGCGTGTCGCCAACCAGAAACCAGACGCCAAGCTCTTTGGTCACACAGAGAGATGGCGCGATCTTATTTAAGAATGATTCCACGCAAATCTCGAGATCCAAACCCTCTGTGACGGAAGAGTCCAGTAGGACCCTGCTCCTGTCGGCCTCTCGGAGCTATGGCAAGTCTGAGTTCAATACAAACACCGGCCCCAAGGCCCCCAAAACTCAGCTCCACCGATCGGTATCTCATGTTTCTTAAAAACACTACCCTGTCACCGAAAAAGAATGGCTCCCAAGATTCTATCAGTGCAGCGACATATCAGATGACGACAGCTACCCCACTGACACATAAGCCTCCCAAACGGGAGAGTTCAATGAAACGACAAGGGTCTAACTTATCCAGTAGGTCGAAAGATTGGGATTACCAAGAGGGACGAGAAAAGACCCAGCAGGAGTTATTTAAGGTTAACGTGCATAGGAGTAGAAGACCGAATCCAACGCAGATCACCTATACAACGCTACGTTCAAACCGAGCCGCAAGCAATGTTTCCAAAAAGCGGACAAAGTCAAACCCCAATACGAAGTTGAGCAACGTGTCCATCTGCATGTCTTCCTCAGGCAGTCAGACGTCTGCGTCTAGAGACAACGTGTTGCAATGGTCATTGCGCAAGTCTTCCAACCCTGGTCTTCACCCTTCTGCATACCAGCGGCTTCCAGTCCAAGACCACCGAAAAGCTGGGTCATCGGACTCGGCAGTGACGGTAAACATGTCGCAAGGATTTTTGCAATCAACAGAACACGCCAGCACGCCTGGCTTGGAGAGGCCCCAAAAGCCACCGTGAAAAGAACGAGTAACTTTGGCCCTCCAAACACAACAACGCCTTCAGCCAATCCAAATTTACCGATCGTTCATCGGCTTCGGTTAGATGCCAAGGGGCCAGTGTCATGGAGCCTGGGGACCTCAAAAGTCAGCTGCTGACAATACTCCAGACAGCGCTGCTGCATCTGCTGCTATACCTGGGGAAGGTGGCGGGGATAAAGTCTCGAAAGTCGCGCGACTTCACGATAACGAAAGTCCGTTCAACCTTCTCTCCGACATTGAAATGGCCGATACAAACCTCCTCCCCAAACATCTGAGGGATCGCCGGATGCACCACTCGCATCAAACCCTTGAAACGCCGCGCGACGACTGCGTGCTCTTTCTGACCAGCTCTGACGAGGACAGCAGCTACCTGTCCATCGAAGACCAGCTGAAGAAGATCAAAGCCAAGCGCTTGTTGCAGATGCTGCAGGGCTCCACCCTGATGGACCCCATCGGCACCTTCCAGCCCATGCAGGTCTCCACCCTGATGGACCCCGCCGACACCTCCCAGCCCATGCAGGGCCCCACCAACGCCGCCAACCAACAGACGAAGGCCACCACCACCGCCGCTGGCGCCAGGCCGAGCACCGTGGAGTCGCAGGGGACCACATCTTAATCAAGAGGTGAGGGCGTCCGTCGACAGGTCCACTTTTGGCACGCCCCCGCACGTCAAGCTCAGTGGCGCAAACGACAAGCAAGACGCGCTCAACTCAAAGACTCCAGCCCTCCACCCCTTCGATTTCCTTCCATTCCCTTCGATCTGATCAGCGCCAACGAGTTGGAAGCCAGAATTGGGGTGTGGTAAGTGTCATTGTTGGTATTAATGTAGTTTGATAGATGTAAGTCAGAACTTGGGTTGTCGGGGGGGGGGAGTGGGTGGTTAGTGTCGTTGTTGGTTGTAATGTGTTTAGTTGTAAGCCACAACTGGGGGCGTGGTAAGTGTCGTTGTTAATTGTCATGTGTTTAGTTGTATGCCAGAACTGGGGGGTGTGTTAAGTGTCGTTGTTGGTTGTAATGTATTTAGTTGTAAGCCAGAACTGGGAGAGTGATAAGTGTCGTTGTTGGTTGTAATGTATTTAGTTGTAAGCCAGAACTGGGGCGTGGTAAGTGTTGTTGTTAATTGTCATGTGTTTAGTTGTATGCCAGAACTGGGGTGTGTTAAGTGTCGTTGTTGGTTGTAATGTATTTAGTTGTAAGCCAGAACTGGAGCGTAGTAAGTATCGTTGCTGGTTGTAATGTGTTTACTTGTAAGCCAGAACTGGAGCGTGGTAAGTGTCGTTGTTTGTTGTTATGTGTTTAGTTGTAAGCCAGATCTGAGGGCGTGGTAAATGTCGTTGTTTGTTGTTATGTGTTTAGTTGTAAGCCAGATCTGAGGGCGTGGTAAGTGTCGTTGTTATGTGTTTAGTTGTAAGCCCGAACTGAGGGGCGTGGTAAGTGTCTTTGTTTGTTGTTATGTGTTTAGTTGTAAGCCAGATCTGAGGGTGTGGTAAGTATCGTTGTTTGTTGTTATGTGTTTAGTTGTAAGCCAGATCTGAGGGCGTGATAAGTGTCGTTGTTTGTTGTTATGTGTTTAGTTGTAAGCCAGATCTGAGGGCGTGATAAGTGTCGTTGTTTGTTGTTATGTGTTTAGTTGTAAACCAGATCTGAGGGCGTGGTAAGTGTCGTTGTTTGTTGTTATGTGTTTAGTTGTAAGCCAGAACTGGAGGTATGGTAAGTGTCGTTGTTTGTTGTTATGTGTTTAGTTGTAAACCAGATCTGAGGGCGTGGTAAGTGTCGTTGTTTGTTGTTATGTGTTTAGTTGTAAACCAGATCTGAGGGCGTGGTAAGTGTCGTTGTTTGTTGTTATGTATTTAGTTGTAAGCCAGAACTGAGGGCGTGGTAAGTGTCGTTGTTTGTCGTAATATGTTTAGTTGTAAGCCAGAACTGGAGGTATGGTAAGTGTCGTTGTTAGTTAATTGTAAAGTATTGAGGTATGAGGGCAGTCATAACTGACGGTAGTATTAATTTATCAAAATCGACATCGGGGTCATCATCATCATTACCATCACCTTTGTCGTCATTGTCATTGTCACCTACATCATCATCATCGTCGTCGTCGTCTTCTTTGTCATCATCATCGTCATTATCACTGTCATCATCATCATCATCATCATCGTCATCAGTACATGTAGTGATGATGATGATGACGACAGTTATCATGATAATGGTCATCATCACCATCCTCATCATCATCATTACGACAAATAAGTCTTTAACAATGTTCTCTTACGCACCCTTGAAAATCATCCATCTTTAACTAAAACATTAGTGAAACAGCTCTAACAGCACCATGCTTTAAAATCAAAGTTCTGTGATCTTGATCCTTTTCCTACGGACTTACTTAAAACATGTATTGACCAAATAGTGCCATATACAACTTTGATTGTGAATGATTCCTCAAGACAGATATTGTGCCAGATATTTACAAACTGCTCTTTTAAAACCGCTTTTAAAGAAAACATATCTTGACCCCGAAATGCTTACAAAATACAGGCCCGTCTCCCACATTTAGACACAATTCTTCTACAACAACCGTTCTAATATGCATATCGAGCTAACCATAGCACTGAAACCGCTTTGCTACGAGTTTTAAATGATCTATTGAATGTAATGGATAAAGGCTCGATTACACTTTTAAATATTTTAGATCTTTCGGCTGCATTCGATACCTCGATCACCATATTCTGTTTCAGAGGTTTCATGTAGTATTTAGTATCTCGAGCAGTGCTGTCTTGATTCGAATCATATCTTTTGAACCGAAAAAGTTTATTGTTATAGAAAGCTGTAGATCCAGAGAATTCAATCTCAAATACGGCGTGCCGCAAGGGTCTGTGCTAGGGTCAATTCTTTGTGCCATGCACACTAGCCAATTATTTGAAATCTTTAAAGAAAATTCAATGTCTTGCCATCACTATGCTCATGATACCCGATTGTACAATGTTAATATCGATGTTGGCTTAGATTAAATCATCAGAAAAAGCGAAGCTTACATAGCCCAAACGAAGGCATGAATGAATGCTAACAAATTAAAACTTAATGATGAGAAAACGGAAGTAATAAAAATTGGTTCGAGAAGACAAACGATGAAAAGTAATCGGAATGGCACAGATTTAGGGAAAACAAAATCAACATGGTAAATAAGATGAAAAATTTGGGAAACATTTTTGAGTCTGAACTTTCTATGTATCGTCAAGTGAGCTCTAACGTTTTCCTTGAGAAAGATTAATTCCATACGTCCATTCCTCACAAGCGATGATACAAAAAAAACCCATCAAGACACATTTTTTGAACTAGCTTATTAAAGCTTACTTTCTTAAAAGAAAAAAATGCATCATTTTATTGAGGCTGTGTTCATCCTGTGTGTGAAGACGTTTTATGTTTTGTGTGTTTATGTGTGTGTGTATTTGTGAAATATGAATTCATGACAATATTTACTGTTGAACGACTTTCTGGAAATGGTGGAATGGGCCACTGTGTTGGTTGGTCACAGAAATCAATACACTTTTTTTCTTTCTTTTTCAGTTTCCATTCAACCTTCTGGTGCATGGGTTCAGGTGCCCGAAATGATCGTTCTCCAGGCTGCCATGTCCTGATATTTTTTGTCTCTTTTCAAAAAAGTTAAAATTCTATGCTTTAATGCCTCTTTTATATCTTCTTCCCACCTTCTCCGAGGTCTGCCTTTTGATCTTTTACTTTTGGCCTTAGCACTGACCGTATACTGATTTAGCTATTCTATTGTCATTCATTCTGTTTACATTCCCAAACTATTTCAATTGATTTATTTCTATCGTAGTTTGTATGCCATCTGCTTTGGTTGATCTCTATTGTTGTGTTTCTGATTTTGTTTCTTTTAGTTTTCCCTACCTCTTCTTAGATATTTCATTTCAGCTGCTTGTACTCTACTGTATGCTCTACTGTCTAAAATCAAGTTTCGCTGCCACAGAGGAGAGTACGACTGTGTTGTATACTCCCATTTTGGTTTCTGTTGCCAATTCTTGTTAATAATGTTCACCTATAAATGCCTTTCCTAGATGGTTAATATATTGTCATTGCCTTTTGAATTCTCTGGCTGATTTCTTCTCTTAGTTTCCCCTCTGAGTTAATGCTGACTCTAGGTAATTGTAGCTTTGAACTCGTTCTAAATTCTCCTGGCCAATTTAAGATGTTCTATTTTAGCTTCCCTAGCTACTACTACTAGCCTTGTTTTGATTTTCTTTGCATTTACTCTTTCCTCTTTTATTTAGTTTATTATTCATCATGTTGATATTCGACTGAAGGTCCCTTTCTGATTTTCCAGAGCTAAATCATCAGCAAATGAAAGCATTGCTGCTTTTACTGGTTTGAGCTACCACGTACCTACATTCATTTCCTTTATTTTTTGAGGATGCCTTTGCGACTGAATCCATAAATGTGATAAACAAAAGAGGACTTAGGAAACAACCTTGTCTTACACCTATATGTACTTCAAATTCTTCAGATATGTTTCCAGCTACTCTCACTGCACATGTTGGTTTATTGTAAACATTTTTAATGGCTTCTATTAAATTTTGCTCTTCATTGTGTTCTTTATGCAATGCCATAGTTGCCCCCCCCCTCACAGTGTCAAAGGCCTTTTCTGTAAATAAAACACATGTGCAATTCAATGTTTTTCTCAAAGGAATGTTTCTATTATTTGTCTAATTGTAAATGTGTGGTCTTGTACCCTTCTTCCTGGTCTAAATTCGCTCGGATATTCTTCGAACTGGTCCTCTACTCTTTTTCTTAGTCTCCTTTCCTGTATCCTGGCATACACATTTCCTGGCACGCTAAGTATTGATATCCCTCTATAGTTTGAGCATTCCATACTTCCTTTCTTATGTATTGGTACTACCGGTCCATTTTTCCAGCCTATTAGCACCTGTTTGGGACTTCCATGCTGATTGGCACATTGCATGTAGTATAGTAGTTTGTCTGTCTCTCTCGCTTGGTCTTTAATAATTTTTGGATAAACTTTATCTGCTCCTGGGGCTTTTCCTAATTTCACTTTTCTTATAGCTGTGTATATTTCTTCCATTGATATTATATCTACATCTTCAGGTGTTTCCTATGGGTTACTTGTTACTCTTACTAATTGATCTGTACTGATTTTTTCATACGGTCTGTTATGTAATTGTTGAAAATATTTTCTCCACATTTCTATGATTTCGTTGTTTCCTTTCAATACTTTTATTATTTTCCTTCGGCATTCTTAATTTGTCGTATTGGGCATGCTTTGGCCTATCTCATGCTCTTCATTGCACCCCCCCCCCCCCCCCCATAACAGCTTTTGATTTCCTTGATAGCTTTTTTGAAGTCTTTATCCAAACTCTTTCCATTGTTCCTGTTCTGCTTTCCTCGCTTCCTCTTTACCGATAGTTCTTTTACTCACGTAACATATCCTATCCACTGGTCTCGTTGTTTGCAAGTATTTTTCCAGGCTTCCTTCTTTTTCTTTGATCTTAGTCTTGACATTCTCATTCCTCCATGCTGTTTTTTTCCTTTCTCCTTTAATTTGTTTCCTCCACAGATCTCTTCAGTACAACTGAGGAGCAGTATAACTGAGGAGGTTTCTTTATGCATTTGCCATATTTCTTCTATTGTGCTATCATTCAGATCCATCTGCCTTTCACTTTTATCATAGATTTGTATATCTGTTTTACTATTGGTTTATTTAGTTCCTCTGTTTTAAGTTAAGTAGTTTTTTTCTTTCCTTTTTTTCTGTCTGTTTTCTTCAGTCAGTAATATTATCTTGGCTATCATTAGGTGATGGTCACTAAATATTTCTGCTCGTCTGTTTATTCTTGCATCCATGATACTGTAAAAAAGGGAGCTGCTCACTATTAGGTAGTCTATCATTGACTTTTCACACCTGTCTTCATTTACTCTTGTATATTTGCGGATGTCTTTATGAGGAAAAAAGGTGTTGACTATTTTCACGTTATTTTTTAGGCAAAAATCTATGAGTCTCTCTCCATTTGGAGAAGTTATTGTGTCTCCTTCTTTACCTATTACGCCTCCTGATGTTTCTACATTGTTGCCTACTCTAACGTTTAAATCTTCTAAACTATTAGTTCCTGTTTGGTGTAAGTTTCTATGCAGCTATTCGTGAATCGTTTTTGAAGATATCTTTTTCTTCTTTGCTTGCGCCTTCGTTTAATAATTTAATTTCTCTTCCTTTTGGTTTAATATTTATATCTAGTATCTGTGGGCTTATAAATTTCCAACTTTCTAGTAGCTTTTCATGCCTTTTATTTATTAGGAGGCCTACTCCTGCTCTAGCTCTATCTTTGACATCTACTCCTGAGAAGATTAAATTATGATTTTTCCTACATTTTCTATTCTTTGCCATGTTTTCTTTGTTTCTGTAATGGCTAAAATGTCGGTTTGAATTTTGTCCATTTCTTGAGCTAATTCTATCTCTTTTCCATTTATTGCCGAAATATTCCATGTTCCAAAAATCACAGTCTGTGTTCGCTTCCATGTTCGTTTTAAAAAGTTCAAGCTGGGTATATCATATTTGTTGCTCTGAATCAGTTGATTTTGGGTTAACTCCCTCAGCCTTTGGTCAATCAAGATCAGCATGCAAGGCGGCAGGTTGTTTTCTGTCAGGGTTAACTCCCTCAGCCTTTAGTCAGCCAAAACCCGGCTGCAAGGCAGCAGGAGACTCGTGGAGGGCGGGATCGGCTAATCCCCGTACGGGTGCTTACCTGTCCACCGTCCAGGAGATCAATATTGTAACTATTAAATGTACGCGAGGTGTGGGCAGTTGGCTGGTAGCTACTGGTAGGTCTTACTTCTTTTGTTTCACTTTTTTCTCCCTTATCTTTCATCATGCTGTTTCCGCTTGCTTCATTTCAACCTCGGAGATCACCGTCTTTGGTATTATTCACCATGTAAGCAATACAATTGGGCGTTTAATTTACAAGTTAATTGCAATGCTAATTTGCACATTAGAATTGTATTAAAATCATGGTAGATGCATGGTAATAGCCAGCAAAATTGAAACCAGTAACCACTGATATTTGTGATTAAAAGTTGGGTTGGGGTTTTTACAAGACGGACGGGTAGATTCAATCTATCAACGTCTTCCATTGACGATTTAGTTGCCGATTTTTGCTTGACGGACAGAAACAATTCGGACATAAATATATATTCTGCTTTTTATGATGACGAACTTGAAAATGTACGTTTCAGCAAAATTAACTGCGATTCTCCAGCCTCACAAAATCAACCTATTGCCAGCGAACAATCAACAACCTGCCACCAGCACGTCACCAGATGCTAATCTGCGTCAAGTCATCACTCATTTCCAGGTTCCGACTTTCCATCACGTTGGCACCAAACACTACAAGACAACGGTCTCGACCTGACACCAGATGCCAATCGGCATCAAGTCATTGACTCATTTCCAGGTTCCAACTTTTGGCATATCACGTTGGCACTCTGCATCAAGGCATTGAATCAACGGTCTTCAGTCAAATGGCACCAACACACTACAAGACACCAGATGCCAATCGGCATCAAGGCATTGACTCATTACTAGGGTTCCGACCTTCAGTCAAATGGAACCAACACACTACAAGACAACGGTCTCGGCCTGACACCAGATGCCAATCGGCATCAAGGCATTGACTCATTTCCAGGTTCCAACCTTCAGTCAAATGGCATCAACAAACTACAAGACGACCTGCCACTAGTGCTTGGTTTGATGCCCATCGGCATCAGGGCATTGCCACATTATCAGGTTCCAGCCTTCATTCAAAATGGCCCTAACTCACTGCACGTACATGACTCTGCTCTCGGCATGACTTCAATACGTCACCAGATGTCCATGTGCATTCGCGCATTGACACATTATATGTTCCGACCTACATCAAGATGGCACCAACGCACTACAAGACAACTGTCTTGGTCTGACACCAATAGGCCATCAGATGCTAGCCTGCTTCAAGGCATTGACTCGTTATCAGATTTGACCTTCATCATCGATGGCACCAACACGCTACAAGACAATTTTCTCAACCGAACACCAGTACGCTACCATATGCTAATCTGCTTCAAAGGTTTTGAGACATTATCAGCTTCCGATCTACAGTCAGATGGCACCAACACACAAGGTCTCAAACAAGACCAGTACACAGAACACCATCAGATGCTAGTCTGCAGGATCAAATCATAGACTCATTAATCAGGTTCGGACCTTCAGTCAGATGGTATCGACTCACTACACTAGCACACTGCAGATAGGATGACAGCCTGGCACTAGTGTACCACCACCTGGAAAACTTCATCATGACATTCATTCATTGCCATTGTACCGATGGCCATCACGATGGCATCAGCACACTACAAGACAACACTTTTCAAATATGTGTAGCTTGATGGAGACTTACTTTCCAAATGTATGTGTAGCTTGATGAAACTTACTTTTCAAATGTATGTGTGTAGCTTGATGAACTTACTTTTCAAATGTATGTGTAAGCTTGATGAAACTTACTTTTCAAATGTATGTGTAGCTTGATGAAACTTACTTTTTCGAATGTAGTAATGTAGCTTGATGAAACTTACTTTTTCAAATGTATGTGTGTAGCTTGATGAAACTTACTTTTTCAAATGTATGTGTAGCTTGATGGAACATACTTTTTCAAATGTATGTGTAGCTTGATGGAACTTACTTTTCAAATGTATGTGTAACTTGATGGAACTTACTTTTTCAAATGTATGTGTAACAGAGAGAGAGAGAGAGAGAGAGAGAGAGAGAGAGAGAGAGAGAGAGAGAGAGAGAGAGAGAGAGAGAGAGAGAGAGAGAGAGAGAGAGAGAGAGAGAGAGAGAGAGAGAGAGAGAGAGAGAGAGAGAGAGAGAGAGAGAGAGAGAGAGAGAGATCTCTCTCTCTCTCTCTCTCTCTCTCTCTCTCTCTCTCTCTCTCTCTCTCTCTCTCGTTCTCCCTCTCCCTTTTTCCCTCTCTCTCTCTCTCTCTCTCTCTCTCTCTCTCTCTCTCTCTCTCTCTCTCTCTCTCTCTCTCTCTTTCTTTCTCTCCCCCCCCCTCTCTCTCTCTCTTTTCTTCTCCCTCTCTCTCTCTTCTCTCTCTCTCTCTCTCTCTCTCTCTCTCTCTCTCTCTCTCTCTCTCTCTCTCTCTCTCTCTCTCTCTCTCTCGCTCTCTTGCCTCTCTCTCTCTCTCTTTCTCTCTCTCTCTCTCTCTCTCTCTCTCTCTCTCTCTCTCTCTCTCTCTCAGAGGAAAGGAGGGATAAGACAAACCCACTCTGTTTGCATTCTAACTGGCTGTTTTAGTGTTGATGTGTAACAATCCTCTATTTCGGCATGAGTGTGAACGATCGATTCTGTTGTTGATGTACTTAGTGCTCCTATTTCAAATGGATGGAAAACCTAATTTTATCTCCGATCATGATTTAATTCTCTTAATTTTGGAAAACCTAATTTCTTCATTCGACCTATCGTTCCGTTTTACAAATAGCCATCGATCTATCAATTGCCTCTCTTGCTCTAGACTCCTCATGGCACGTTCATCACGACCTCTGTGGTAGTGATGACTACCCTTCGTCTTAGGCTTTCAAGTCAACACAACAGAAGACTCTACCGAAATTTCAATTTCAATAAAACAAACTGGACTTTTTCAAAACATTATGTTCTTATGAAATAGACGATTCTATTTATCATCCATTGACCCCATGTCTACCTTTCTCTGAGAAATTGATTTCTTTGGCAAAAAGGACAATTCCATTCCATGGATTGTGGGCACCACATATTTCCAAGAGTCCCCTGGTTCTCCGGAGAATGAAAATAAGCAATCAATAGAAAAAAAGAAAGCTCAAAGATCCCCTTTTTTTTTTAGAAATCGTTATGTAGAAAATTTGATAAGTTTCAAACAAAAAAAAAAGGCCGAGGCAAGATACATAATAAGACAAGCCAAAAGGAATTCTGGCATAAATACGTTTCCTCTCTAAACTGTAATGCCACCACCAGAACCGTGTGGAAGGCAGTGAGGAAAATTAAAGGTAAGACAGCTTGCGAAAATACCCACCTCAAAAGGACGGCAAGTTAATTACCGACGTCAGAGATAGAACAAACTACCTTTGGTCAGAGTATTGCCCAGAATTCTTCCCCTGGACATTCTCCACAGGTTTTCAAAAATTAATACAAGCAAAAGAAAAAAAGACCATAAACTCTATGTCTTCTTCTTCGAACAATATACAACTCTATAACAAACTTTTTTTCTATAGAAAAGCTGAGGCATCCTACTTTTTCTTAGCGAAATCAAATGAATCAGCTCTTCAGGACCTGATTATATTCACTATCAATTCTAACTTATCTTCCCAACTCCTTCTCTTTTCTTCTTCTTCTTTCCACCCTTTAAAGGGGGTGGGGGGCGCAAAAGGCTCTGAATATTCTGCGAGTTGTGGGTCACACGGATTTGGGTGCCGACAGAGTCCTCCTCGTCCTCCTTCTCCTTCTCCTTCTCCCTATTTTCTTTTCTTTTCATAGCTGAAAATGCTATTGGTCCGGAAAACACCTGACTACAGGCTCTGTTGTTTATGGATCCGCCCCCAAACATGTTTATCTGCCCTTCAGGCTCTGAAAATCAATCAATAGATAGTAAAAATCAAGATCATACTGATTAAACACGTTCTAAAAGACCTTGTTGGAAAACACATTACGTTTTGTCTGGATACCAGGTACGGGCATCAATGGAAATGAAAGTGCCGACAAGTTGGCAAAAAGGCACGCTCAAAGATGTCAGCCCTGGTTCCTTACTTGATTATGCAGACTTTGTAAATAATTGTATTAACGAAACTTGGCAGGAGGAATGGGACCAAGAAGGTAATGACAAGCTTCATGAAGTGGTCTCAAAAATGACAGAAAGGCCAAATGTAAAAGTAAGAAATAGAAAAGGAGAGAGCGTTTTTAAGCCACCTACATATTGGTCATTCATGGCGCACACAGGGCTTCCTGTTGACCCATGATGACCAGCCTTTCTGTCACTCCTGTGATTGCCTTTTTTACCATTAAATATATTTTAATAGAATGCTCTGATCTGATCGATATACGAATGAAATATTATTCCGAGGGAAGCATTTACAAACTCTTTCGGAATAATGATCTTGAACTATTTTTGCGTTTCTGAAAGAAATTGGAGTATATCCACAGACCTAGATTTTGAACACATTGACTACATTTTAAACAAATATTGATTTTTTAAAGTACTTTATGTTGTGCCTGGACAGTCGTCAGTAATGTTAGTCAGCCACGAACCCTGAGATCACCGCCATTGTGGACAGGGTTACTTCAAAGAAAGAAAGAAGCAAACAAAAAGTGACTGACGGGACATTTTTGCCACGGCGTAAAAGGCGAGTAGGTTTTGGAGTCACGGCGTAAAAGGCGAGTAGGTTTTGAGTCACGGCGTAAAAGGTGAATAGGGTTTTGAGTCACGGCGTAAAAGGCGAGTAGGTTTTTGAGTCACGGCGTAAAAGGCGAGTAGGTTTTGAGTCACGGCGTAAAAGGCGAGTATGTTTTTGAGTCACGGCGTAAAAGGTGAGTAGGGTTTTGAGTCACGGCGTAAAAGGAGAGTAGGTTTTTGAGTCACGTTGTAACCGTGTGACGAAACACGAAAAATACGTCTTTTGTAAAAGAACAAAAAAATCAAGGCACCTTGGCGTTCAAAATGAGTTTATTTATGATCGAAACGATAGAAAAATGAACAACGTTTACAGCGATATAAAATTTTCTAGGTGTGATTACTTTTCATGATGAGAGGAGACAAACGTGTAGATCTAGTTTTCTAACTTTCGCGCCATCTCGACAAAATATAAGGTGAGGGGGCGGCGGCACCTGGACTGGCGAGTTTGGGACCAAAAGGTTGATTTTCTGTTCTTAGTATATTCGGGCAAAACGATCATTTATCTAGAAATTTATGGCAGAAAAAGGTTCATATGACGTAAAAAAATTTTAAACAAAATATTTTGTAGGCGATGATAGGTAAACACAATCAAAATTTTGACGTAAATTACTCTAACACTGACTGAGAAGATGGCAGTAAAAACCCTATATTGGCGGCTAATTGCAAAAATGTGGCAACACCAAGGTCGCCTGGCTTCTGCCGACACCGCTCGTTGCTTCGGCCCATGGCGTTGCACGTCAGTATGTATGTAAAAACGCGCACAAGCATAGGAATAGAGGAAGAAAAACTGGTAAAGTTGATGTCCTTTTTCACAACAGTACACATCTAAACCTAGATTTATAATTAGTAACAATGCCAGAGACTGTCGAAAGAGTAAGGGGGCTGCTACAAAACAAAGGAAAACCGTCTGAAGCGTTTGTTTTGTGTTATTTTCTTTTGATTTTTTATTTGCATTTTTCTCGAAATGTAGTTTTTTCACACTGAAATTCTTCTATCTCCTCCTCCATTTACCGAACAATTTATATTATATTTGGCACACATGTTCCTATTGTTAATGTTTAATAGAATGACGTCGGTTTTTTTATATCTTGTAACCTTTTTGATAAATTATTTTTTGCTGTTATAAAAATGCCGTTTTTGTATATTCACGATATATATTACTTTAAAAAATTCATTAATTAAAAAACAGAACTATCAAAAATATTTTTAAAAACCGACGTCACTCTTTAGATATTGAACGGAAAAGAAGATCTGCACAGGTTTTGAGTGATTTCATTCATAACTAAGGGAGGAGATAGATTTTGAGAATTTTGTCATAATCCAATATGGCGGCCGTTTCTATGGCAACCAAGGACGCTACAAAATTATCCATGATATAGGATGACTGTATGTTGACAGTTACTTATGTACATACTAAAAGCAAAAACCCAAACTCAAAAGCAAATGAAAAAATCACTTCAGGAGGCACCCAAACCATGCCCCACCCCCTCCCCTTAAAGCGGGTTTTGACAGCCTAATGCATGTGTTTGCAATTATCATATTGTTTGAACATATTTATACAGATTGTTTAGTTTAAATCAGGTTATAGAAAATCGCATTTCAGATGCAGCAAGAGGACAATCCGACTACCATTGGGGTAAGTCAAACTTTATTGTATTTCATCACTGACGTTAACTCACCACACATGTTGCTTTACTTTCTTGAAAGTCAATATGTAGTGCGTCTTATTTCGTATGTAAAGGGGTGAAGGGTCCTGTATCAAGCTAAATTATGGCTTTGTTCCACACTAAATGTGTCAATGATCTTGTATCATAATTAGGTGTCGAGGGTTTTGATTCAGACTAATACTAAACTTTCCGATGGTATAGTATAATACTAAATGTGTGGTATTACTAAATTTATTTACTTACTTACTTACTTACTTATTTACTTACTTACGTACGTACTTACTTACTTACTTACTTACTTGCCTACTTACTTACTGCTCATTCTGCCAGGTGGCATGTACGACAGCAATGAAGGTTTTCCATCCTTCTCTTTCCATGGCAAGCATCATTTTTTGCACCAACACTAAATGTATCGAGCTAATTGTTTCATACCATACTAAATGTGTGAATGCTCTTGTACCACACTAAAGGTTTTAAGGGTCTTGTATCGTATTAAATGTATCAAAGGTCTTGTACCGTACTAAATGTTTCAAGGGTCTTGTACCGTACTAAATGTTTCAAGAGTCTTGTATCGTACTAAATGTTTCAAAGGTCTTGTACCACACTAACTACTTCAAGGTTCTTGCACCGTACTAATTGTTTCAAGGGTCTTGTACGTACTAAATGTTTAAAGGATCTTGTACAACACTAAATGTTTCAAGCATCTTTAACCACACTAAATGCTTCAAGGGTCTTGTACCTTACTAATTGTTTCAAGGGTCTTGTACCGTACTAAATGTTTGAAGGGTCTTGTACCACACTAAATGCTTCAAGGGTCTTGTACCGTACTATATTATTATGTATCAATGGTCTTGTACCACACTAAATGTTTCAAGGATCTTACACCACAATAAATGATTCAAGGGCCTTGTACTGTACTAAATGTTTCAAGGGTCTTGTACAACACTAAATGTTTCAAGGATCTTGTACCACACTAAATATTTCGAGAGTTTTGTACCGTACTATTATGTATCAATGGTCTTGTACCACACTAAATGTTTCAAGGGTCTTGTACCACACTGAATACTTCAAGGGTCTTACACCAGACTATATGTATCCATGGTCTTGTACCCTAGTAAATGTTTCAAGGGTCTTATACCACACTAAATGTTTCAAGGGTCTTATACCACACTAAATGCTTCAAGGGTCTTGTACCACACTAAATGCTTCAAGGGTCTTATACCACACTAAATGCTTCAAGGGTCTTGTACCACACTAAATGCTTCAAGGGTCTTATACCACACTAAATGCTTCAAGGGTCTTGTACCACACTAAACGTTTCAAGGGTCTTGTACCACACTAAATGTTTCAAGGATCTTGCACCACACTAAATGTTTCAAGGGTCTTGTACCAAGGGTCTTGTACTGTCTTGTACCACACTAAATGTTTCAAGGGTCTTGTACAACACTAAATGTTTCAAGGGTCTTGTACCACACTAAATGCTTCAAGGGTCTTGTACCACACTAAATGTTTCAAGGGTCTTGTACCACACTAAATGCTTCAAGGGTCTTGTACCACACTAAATGTTTCAAGGGTCTTATACCACACTAAATGTTTCAAGGGTCTTGTACCACACTAAATGTTTCAAGGGTCTTATACCACACTAAATGTTTCAAGGGTCTTGTACCACACTAAATGTTTCAAGGGTCTTGTACCACACTAAATGTTTCAAGGGTCTTGTACCACACTAAATGCTTCAAGGGTCTTGTACCACATAAATGCTTCAAGGGTCTTGTACCACACTAAATGCTTCAAGGGTCTTGTACCACACTAAATGCTTCAAGGGTCTTGTACCACACTAAATGCTTCCAAGGGTCTTGTACCCACTAAATGCTTCAAGGGTCTTGTACCACACTAAATGCTTCAAGGGTCTTGTACCACACTAAATGCTTCAAGGGTCTTGTACCACACTAAATGTTTCAAGGGTCTTGTACCACACTAAATGCTTCAGGGTCTTGTACCATTCTAAATGTATAAACAACCGTGTGTCATACTAAATGTGTACATTTGGGTTTTTTAACCATTCTAAATCTACGAAGGGTATTTATATACTAGTAAATGTGTCAATGGTCCTGTACCATACTATGTCAATAACGATAAACAACCTTTGGATAGAACGTAAACACAAAATAGAAAACAGAATAAAATGAAAAACAGACAAAGGGGTGAAAGCTGGGATGGGGGTGGGGTGGGGGGGGAGTGGGGGTAGGGGAGAGGTTCAATCTACATGTATACACAAAAATATTTATAGACAAGCGAGATGAACATATATCATTGTGGTTACCACGTTGTAAAGTTGGCCACAACAGATATCATTGTGGTTACGTTGTGAAGTGGGCCAACAACAAACAGACAAAACAACAACATCCCCATCCTCCAAAAGCCACAGATATCATTGTGGTTTGTGAACCAACAACAAACAGACAAACAACAAAACCCCCCCATCCTCCAAAACCCCACATAAAACCCCGTCCTTGTCAAAATGACTTACTTCTGTGTTTTCATTTCTCTCCACATTACGTTCCATGTTGGTTTACCCATGGATTTTGCGTAGGACGCATGTGATGTCGTCTTGGTAAGTACACCAATGCGTTCTTCCAGCGTCTTTGTGTGTGAGTGTGTCTGTCAGTAGTCAGTCTGTCTGTCTTGGTTGGGTCTCTGGCCATACTTTGTCTGTCTAACTCTGGTACTCTAGTTATACTCTGTTAACTCTGATCTTACTCTATAATCATCTTATCTCTAGTTATACTCTTGTCTAACTCTGGTCTTACTCTAGTTATACTCTTGTCTAACTCTGATCTTACTCTAGTTAGTTATCTTACTCTAGTTATACTCTTTGCAACTCTGGTCTTACTCTAGTTATACTCTTATCTAACTCTGTTCTTTCTCTACTTATGCTCTTATCTAACTCTGTTCTTACTCTAGTTTATGCTCTTATCTAACTCTGTTCTTACTCTAGTTATGCTCTTATCTAACTCTGTTCTTACTCTAGTTATGCTCTTATCTAACTCTGTTCTTACTCAGTTATGCTCTTATCTAACTCTGTTCTTACTCTAGTTATGCTCTTATCTAACTCTGTTCTTACTCTAGTTATGCTCTTATCTAACTCTGTTCTTACTCTAGTTATGCTCTTATCTAACTCTGTTCTTACTCTAGTTATGCTCTTATCTAACTCTGTTCTTACTCTAGTTATGCTCTTATCTAACTCTGTTCTTACTCTAGTTATGCTCTTATCTAACTCTGTTCTTACTCTAGTTATGCTCTTATCTAACTCTGTTCTTACTCTAGTTATGCTCTTATCTAACTCTGTTCTTACTCTAGTTATACTCTTATCTAACTCTGTTCTTACTCTAGTTATGCTCTTATCTAACTCTGTTCTTACTCTAGTTATGCTCTTATCTAACTCTGTTCTTACTCTAGTTATGCTCTTATCTAACTCTGTTCTTACTCTAGTTATACTCTTATCTAACTCTGTTCTTACTCTAGTTATGCTCTTATCTAACTCTGTTCTTTTGTTTAACTCTTATCTAACTCTGTTCTTACTCTAGTTATACTCTTATCTAACTCTGGTCTTACTCTAGTTATGCTCTTATCTAACTCTGGTCTTACTCTAGTTATACTCTTATCTAACTCTGGTCTTTTTCTAGTTATACTTTTATCTAACTCTGTTCTTACTCTAGTTATAATCTTGTCTAACTCTGATCTTACTCTAGTTATACTCTTATCTAACTTCTGTTTCTTATTCTAGTTATACTCTTATCTAACTCTGGTCTTAATCTAGTTATGCTCGTATCTAATTCTTGTCCTCTTTACTCTAATTATACTCTGGTCTACTCTAGTTATACTCTAGTTATACTCTAGTTATACTCTGGTCGTACTCTAGTTATACTCTGGTCATACTCTGTTATACTGTGGTAATACTCTAGATATACTCTGGTCATACTCTAGTTATACTCTTATCATACTCTAGTTATACTCTAGTTATACTCTAGTTATACTCTGTTCGTACTCTAGTTATACTCTGGTCATACTCTAGTTATTTGTGGTAATACTTTTAGATATACTCTGGTCATACCTAGTTATACTCTGGTCGTACTCTAGTCATACTCTGGTCGTACTCTAGTTATACTCTGTTCGTACTCTAGTTTACTCGTATGTAACTCTGGTCGTACTCTAGTTATACTCTGTCCAACTCTAGTTATACTCTGGTCGTACTCTAGTTATACTCTGGTCTTACTCTAGTTATACTCTGGTCTTACTCTAGTTATACTCTGGTCATACTCTAGTTATACTCTGGTCGTACTCTAGTTATACTCTGGTCGTACTCTAGTTATACTCTGGTCATACTCTAGTTATACTCTTGTCATACTCTAGTTATACTCTTATCTAACTCTGATCTTACTCTAGTTATACTCTTATCTAACTCTGTTCTTTCTCTACTTATGCTCTTATCTAACTCTGTTCTTACTCTAGTTATGCTCTTATCTAACTCTGTTCTTACTCTAGTTATGCTCTTATCTAACTCTGTTCTTACTCTAGTTATGCTCTTATCTAACTCTGTTCTTACTCTAGTTATGCTCTTATCTAACTCTGTTCTTACTCTAGTTATGCTCTTATCTAACTCTGTTCTTACTCTAGTTATGCTCTTATCTAACTCTGTTCTTACTCTACTTATGCTCTTATCTAACTCTGTTCTTACTCTAGTTATGCTCTTATCTAACTCTGTTCTTACTCTAGTTATGCTCTTATCTAACTCTGTTCTTACTCTAGTTATGCTCTTATCTAACTCTGTTCTTACTCTAGTTATGCTCTTATCTAACTCTGTTCTTACTCTAGTTATACTCTTATCTAACTCTGTTCTTACTCTAGTTATGCTCTTATCTAACTCTGTTCTTACTCTACTTATGCTCTTATCTAACTCTGTTTACTCTAGTTATGCTCTTATCTAACTCTGTTCTTACTCTAGTTATATTCGTATCTAACTCTGGTCTTTTGTAGTTATACTTTTGTTTAACTCTGGTCTTACCCTAGTTATACTCTTGTCTAACTCTGGTCTTACTCTAGTTATACTCTTATCTAACTCTGGTCTTACTCTAGTTATACTCGTATGTAACTCTGGTCTTTTTCTAGTTATACTTTTGTCCAACTCTGGTTTTACCCCCAGTTATAATCTTGTCTAACTCTGATCTTACTCTAGTTATACTCTTATCTTACTCTGGTCTTATTCTAGTTATACTCTTATCTAACTCTGGTCTTAATCTAGTTATATTCGTATCTAATTCTTGTCCTGCTTTGGTCGTAATCTGGTTATACACTGGTCATACTCTAGTTATACTCTGGTCGTACTCTAGTTATACTCTGGTCATACTCTAGTTATAGTTATACTCTGGTCATACTCTAGTTATACTGTTATACTCTAGATATACTCTGGTCATACTCTAGTTATACTCTGGTCATACTCTAGTTATACTCTGGTTATACTCTAGTTATACTCTGGTCATACTCTAGTTATACTCTGGTCATACTCTAGTTATACTGTGGTAACTCTAG